>JBBPCY010000028.1:12140035-12152250 GCA_037974405.1 Brachyalestes nurse | reverse complement strand
CAGGCTTTATAAATGAGCCATTCGTTTGGACTGCCGCTGAAAGAGCTAGGTGATGTAGATATAGATATATATATAAGTGAGCTTAATTTTGATATTAGAGCAAGTCTGGTAGGACATCATATAATTCATAATTTGGTTCATCCCTAAATTAACATAAGAAATGATCTACCTTATATATTATGCACACATGTGTGTTCTATAAAGGAGTTATCCTCCCTGATATTAGCTCACACTTCACTTTTTTGCGGAACCTCAAAAAACACCATTATTTGGTTCTCGGTGAAATGTAGGTCAGAGAATTCCTTCGCTATCCTGACTCCGCTCCCTCAGGAATCTCCCAAAAATACAAACCTGGACGTTGTCACGACACACAAGGACGGCTGTGCCGACGGCCAGCGACCAGTCCGACTCTTAACAGGGTCGGCTTTTGCTTCAGAAGCAGTTTTTAATTAGCTTTAGAGACGAAATTCTGTGGAAAAACGGAGTTAGAAAACGCCGACCGAGCTCAGCTAGGCTTTAAAAGATGACAGTGACTTGTTTATTACATAACCGTGTCCTTTTTGGTTGGTTAATGTGTGGACAATATCGATATTAAACGTCAAATTTCGTAGCACGACGACAAGCAACGAAAATAATTTAGCATCTGAAGGGTTAAAGTAGAGCTCGAGGCGGCAACAGCCAACCTATGGCGCGAGCCGAGCTCGCGAGCCGAGCTCCCCTTCCTTATATGGTCATGAAAAAGAACTGGCGAAATATCACCGTTAGTGGCGGTTAAAAAGGCTCGGTTTCCTCATTCACGACGGCAAATATGTCGAATTAATTCTATTTCTTGACGTTAGACGGCGTATAAACGACAAGAGAAGCCTCTCCGTCTCCTTATTTCGCCCTTTTTTAGATTTGAGTGCGAAGTGAATACGCCCCGCTGCCGTTAATGCAAAAAAAAACCCAAAATCTGTCCGACGGACGCCTGGTTTGAGCTCCTGACGGTTTGCCAGTGTTACACGTTCACTTCTGAAATGAAGTGTCGGTCGGTTTTCGTGTGGTGGGCTATAGGGGCTGTCAGACAGCCCCTGTACCCAACTGTGCATTATCTACATTTCAGGGCTTAGATATTCACACACACACACACACACACACACACACACACACACACACACACAAACACATACAAACACACATAGAGGCTACACACTACACACACACAGTCACAGTGCAGCTTTAATGGAAAAAAACTGAAAGCCAAAAACCTTGCCTTTGTTTTGACCTTGATATACCAGCTCAAGGTTTCATGCCCGGTGTGGAGGGCTCAGGCTGAGGAATTAATGCTCAAGAGCCCCTCACATTTCATGGTGCATTACTACGCCAATTTCCCATTTTCAATTTTGCAACTGAATGGTAGAGCTTCTAAACTGAGTAGGTGCTCCATGCCAAGCTTTCTGCACACTCCCTAGGTTCATCTAACGCCTCTGATCATTTTCTGTCATTCTTGGTAAAATCTGATCTCATTCTTTTGGAGAAAACCCCCTGATCTGCAAGTGATGACTCTTACTCTTACCGTTTAACCATCCCACTCCCTGGTAGCCCCTCACTGATTTATTTGTCCTGTTCATTTGCCGGCCAAGGACAATCTCACTCACTTGGCAGTGCCTTTGGATTAACAAGGACTTCACTGTAAACAGTAATCAGGAATTTAATAACCATGCAAGCTTAAAGCCACCGATCTTTCTGGTTCAATAAAACTGTCCATGACTCAATTTCCAACCATGCTCTCTAATGTAACTGTCCAAATCCCTCCTTTGGATGAGCTCCAGGAGCACCATGCCAGTTGTTCGTAAGGCAAGCCAGAAAAACCTGTGTTGACCATGATTATCTGCTCCTCATACAAATAGCCTTTTGTGCTAGTATTAGTCCACCTTCTCCTCTACTTATACTCCAGCCCTATCCTTAACTGCTCGAGAGGAATCTGCAGAATCGCTCTCCAATCAGCAGCAGACTTTGTGTGACCTCGGGTAAGGGACCACTGAAGGAGATCTTAAACTGTAACCTTTGCACAGCGTCTCCAAGTATGGACTCTCACAGGCTCTTTCACACAAAACAGGGCTCCACTCATTGAGTGCCTGGCACCAGAGTGCCAAAGAAAGAAAGGGCGAGAGAGAGAGAGAGAGAGTGAGAGAGAGAGAAGCTTCCATTGCCCAGCCAAGCGTCACATTTATCCTACCATAAAGGGATAAAGGAGAGGATTGGTTGAGAGCTGGAGGGGTATTAGGAGAAAATGTTAAGAGGGGCCTGCAGCGATTCTAACTCAGCTTGGTGGGAGGTCATTATGTCCCAGTCACCTAACGGACAGATATCACAACTGCACATGACGTGAAAGAGGCTGCGTTTTCGAGAAGTGTTACTCCTTTAGCTATGTTATCCAGCCTCAGCAAACTTGAAGGAATGTGCTTTGAGCACTACAGCTTGGAGCAGGTCATTCATAAACCTGAAATTATGAAAATGGTCAATTGTCAAGATCTTTTATCCCTGACCAATTGCTTTTTCAACCATTATAAATTTCAACCACATCCTTCAGTTAACGAATCATTGTACTATATCCCAGGGCATGTCTTTAGAGAACCGGTAGTTGCTAATGACATTTTCACTGCTCTTGATTACAATCAAGGGCACCAAAAATGTCATTAATGAACCTAAAAAATTCTCTTTTTCAGATTTTAGCAGATTTGAACAGATTTGTTGTACATAACAAAAAAACCTATTATTCGTTTTAACCATAACCCTCAGTTAGAGTCAACATTAGGATCCTTCCAATGTCTGTCAAGCATTGGCTGCACATAATGAGGTTTCACTCTTGTTGGTATAATCTGTGCAGCTTCAGTTAACTACAGTATTTGGGGTGCAATTAAACCTGCTTCTTTCACTGTCAATGTCATTATCAAGCGGGTGAGAGTGGCTGCTCAGAAGAGAGGACCCTCCAGTACCACCACATGCTGCTCCGCTAACCCCCTCCTCTTTCACCCAACCTTCCCTAGAGCAGGGGAGGGGGGTTGGGGATAGTCGAGCAAGGGGGAGGGGGGCTGCCACAGACAGTGCAGCTCCCGGGGGTGCAGTGGGATCCTTCAGGATTGCAGTGGAGAACCCATCAATACAATATCGAGCACTGGCTCAGGCGTTTTCCTGTCCCTTTCATTGTTCTGTACCTTGAAATAACAGCACCACAGCGCTCCAGACCTTGACAAAAGCGAGAGGAGAGAACAATGGTGTTGTGCTTGTGTTGGGCCGCTGAGGCCTTTGAATGGTGAAACAAAAACGTGGGCCACCTTTCAGTGATGCAGTGGTTGGGTTCCAAGAATTGTACAAGATCCGCATTGAAGGCATCTCTCCTGCATCCTCAGTTTTTCCTCCTGCACTTCAACCGCTGACTCCAATGTCATGCAAATCGAGAGTGGCACAAGCCCCTCCGCCTAAGCGCAGCAATCTCTTGTCTTTTCCCCTCCTCAGTGGCATCTCTGGGGAGAGCTTATTTGCCTGTTTTAATTGCATTTTAATTCACACTTGCCCATCAGCGGCGCACGAGGCCACCCTCCCTCTTTTGCCCAGACATGACAACAGACTATCAGCTTCTTCCTGCCAATGGAGCAAATTCACCCACCCCCATACTCACATCACATGTGGCCAGCTCACTTTTGGGCCTGTTCAACCCTGATTACCCCCACTTTACGAACAATAAAGCGGGCAGTGGGTACGTAGGCCAGAGAGGTCAGACGGGTGAGCCTGATGATACAGATGGAAGGAGCACCTCTCAATCAGCATCTAACAGAAGGGAGAGGAGGACGACGCAAATGCAGGCAGACAACTTTAATGTGTCGGTCTATCTATATGGAAATTCAGCAGCGCTGGAATCCACCCTGCTGCTTCTGGGGAATTTTTGCACTACCACTGGCAGGGGAAGCACTGTGTGTTTCAGAGATTTAAAAGATAATACGGGGTGTCTTATTTTAGATGAAAGAACGATGGCAACTGGGGATTGGTATTAAATCTGGAAGTGATAGAGTAGGAGCCGAATGCCTGCTATTGTTTTTTTTCCCCCCACAAATGGAAAACAATCACTTAAAAACAGCGATCTGCTGTATTTAGAGATCAAAAGGCAACCTTCTTCTTTCATGCTCTGTTTCTGCTCAATACCCCCACACCAATATACACAAAATGGGAGCACAGACGCAACAATAGCTTACACATGCAACATGAATACGTAGACTGGATATGTTGGAGGTATTTGTGGGCTGTTAGCTGATACTAAATCCTGTCACTCATCTCTTGAAGTATCTGCCATGCTCGCTGTGACACATTTAGGCCGCATTAGCTGACGGCATGCGTCTGGTACCGATTGGTCAGCAAGTCTTAAAACAGACTACAGAGAATTAACTACGTGTCAGATATAATCATGTGGCCATAACTTTCTTTATTGGTACCAGAGCAGAGTGTTTACCTCTACTAAAGTCAGTACAAGAGAGAACCAAGTATAAGTCTAACAAGAAACTGAAAATTAGGGTCAGGCTTTGCCGACCACTTGTGTTTGCACATTCAAATTTTGGTCCGTTAGCTACTTCAAAAATACACTTTCCTAAATGGTTTTTAGGAAAAACCATTATTTTGCATAGAATCGTTGCATTATGTAGAAGCTCTTTAAATGTTGAAAAGGGTTCTTTACACTTTCATATCTCATTTACAAAAACAGTTATTTAAAGAGCCATTCATTAACAGGCTTTTTAGGGAATTAAATGTAATTATTCTATGGCATTTTTCCAAACACCCCTTTTTAGCACCTTGTGGAATTACATAGGCCTCCATTCTGTATTCTTTCCTGTATGCAGACTGTCACGCATGCAGACATCCGCTCCGGTGTTATTTCACATAGATGCACATTCATGACTAAAAAGACTATTGAACAAAGCTCACTGCATGAAAGAAGAAGCCTTATGTTTACACTGACATGGTTTTTGATGAAGTGGAACGAAGCTGAATGGAGTGTTATTTTTGCGAAATAAGAAGGGGGAAAAATCACATTAGGTAACCTGTCATGTGTTACACTGAGCATCTAATCTTCTATGGCGTAATTCCATCTGAATGTATCACACATGCCAGTGGCTGATGGTTATTTAAGAGGAAGGTTATGGATTTTTTCCTCCCATTGAACTTAATGGTAAATCAATAAGGCAGTCTATAGAAGGCAGGCTCTGAAATAGAGCCGAAACACTGAAGGATGTGGAATGGACCAAAAAAAAAGATAAATAACAGGAAAGTGTTTTTATGTCAGACTGGTACTCTGTAGCAATCAATTGTGTTCGTAAAGAAGTAAATTTCCTCTATCTAAAGCTGCTTGGGGGACCGGGGGTCCACAGTCTCACGTAAATCAGTGTGTGACTGATGAAGGGAACAGACTCGCAGCTCCGTCCCAGGACGAATGCCTCCGGTATCTCTGAGAAGCATGGGTGGAGGTGTTTTGGTTGGCTCTGTGCGTATGTATGTGTGAGTGCATTTCTTTCCCATGACAAACGTCTTCTGTCAGCAGTCCTTTGACATCGGGTTCCGGTAGCTAGATTTCCACTCCTCTGGGTAGACAAGAGAGCTGATAATCAAATATAATTTATGGATTCAGAAGGATTTTCCTATTCTCAGGAAGTGGAGGCAACAAAGTGGGGAGTCATGTTGACACTTTGCTGACATACACACACCCTGTGTGTGTGTGTGTGTGTGTGTATTTATTTATATAAATTATATAGAATACGTACAGAACTTTTGTATTACATTATTTCCCATAAGTATTATCTACATGAAGTACCTGTATTTTACAGTGATACTCCATATAACTGTAACCTTCGTCTTTGTAACCAAAACGAAATGTTTTTGCTCGTTCACTTAAAAAAAGGAAATCACTTTGCAAAGATCATTTTACCTTTTAAAAACTGTTTTGCTCGACCCGATTACACAGGTTATCTCTGATTTTTGTGGCAAATTTGTCTTGAAAATACAAAAACACTCGCACAGCTCTCACATCACAACAGCAGTGAGAAACCCCATGGCCCGCATGACATCTTCCATTTGAAACCCCACTGTGCAGTTTAAGGTTAAAAATGCTCTCCCACTGAAAAAAGCCCCAAATAAAGAAATACGATAGGCCTCACTTTTATCACAGCACTATTAGTCTTCAACCTTTTTTCCCTCTTTTTTTTCCAAGACTCCCTGTGGATCAGACGATGGTAGCAGCACGTCGAACCAATCGACTGCATGACTCAGGTGTGACGCAAAATACTGCAACATTGTTCTCAGCTCTCCATCCAGAGACTTTGCCACTTCCCTGTGCCTCACTACACAGCCTCCCCTTTGTCAAAGACTCTAACAAAGAGCCTAAGCACAGGGGTTGATGTTTGTCGACTACAGAAGCGCAGAACAAACGACTATTAATAGCAGGCAAAATGAACTGATTATATTTACATTATGTTTACAGTGACTCATTTAAAAGATTCTTTCATCTAGACTCATGAAAACATCAAAAGAACACGGTCCATGGAACCATTATTCATGCATTACCACTTGATAGAATGAAAAAGTCCCAGATATCGTATGTTATGGTAATTATATTCCCTTTCGGGAAAAATAATGAAAATTATGGTGAAGGGAAATTATTCCGTGTTGTAATGCAAGTAGCTGCGATGCGACATAAAAAATAATTAAATAACTGGTTGTTATGTTAACTGGTGATTGAGACACCATACACAGACATATGCAAATTAGTATGTGTGGATCTTAATGTTACAGTGGCTCTTGGCTTGAATACTTTTTCTCACAGGTGAATTTAAATTAGAGAAAAAAACAATAAATCATTGATTAAATAGATATTCATTTTCAGATTTTGCACTTTCAAAGTTGACTTATTTTATCAACATATTGTGCAGTTTCATTTTGGCTGTGTATACAATCAATTCTTCAAATTCTTGCAGTTTAATCCTTAGATGTGTGAACAGTTTGTAACCTTTTCAACTCAAATGAGTCAATAACAAACTAAAATAGATCAATTTCAACTGATCAAAGGACATTTTTTTGCCAGGAATAAGCAAACTGACTGCTAGAAAGTTCTCATGTAAATATATGATCAACCCCCCTCCAGCAGGGCCTGCAGAGCCGTCACATGCTGCAAAAGCAATAGATCAGTGACAAGTGAAGGGGTCAGCATGTCTGTGAAAAAGCTTGACATGACAGGCTGACCTGGGTCGCCACGCAGTTTCCCTTCAATCAGCCGCCCCTGCACTTACTGAGATACTGCGGGAGCTTCCCAGGACCTGAGCCACCGTTCATCTTCCCTGCTTTTAGCCTCCGACTGCAGAATGTCCGGGGCGGTTCAGTGGACAGTGACAACAGTTTTCAGTAGCGCTTTATTTTGATGGTCTTCTAGATTCCTAAACATATATTTTCCCAAATGACTCTTGGCTTGGATGTACAGGTTAATGGGAATAACACTATGTTATGTTAAGATCTGAAACAGCTTTTTGGAAAAAGTATTTTCAAAGAACCATAAAAAAAGCCAAAAATGGTTCTTCTTTGGCATTGCTCCCCTTTTTGCCACTTCTTTTATTAAGAGTATATCTGCAATCATGGGAATAATTCAGCAGAGTCCAAAGGCATCTTAAGATTAATCTTATCTTAAGACAAAAGTTCTTAGTTCAAGAAGAGTCGACTGTAAAGAATGAAGATGGTAAAAATTGCAGTGACCTATTAGGAAGGAAAACAACAGTGAACTGCTCTTAAAGGTGCCAGAGAGGGATTTTTGTCTGATGCCATAGAAAAACTATTTTTGGTTCCCTACAGCACTTTTCAGGTCTGAAAACAACCATTTTTGAAAATGAGATGTGTGAGTGTGAATATGTTTTTTTTTTTTTTTTATTCAAAGAACACATTATGCAAAAGTACTTTATACAATAAAAGGTCCTTTCCACTGATTTATAAAAAAATGATATTTAAGGACCTGTATATATAATGTATATATATATATCATAAGTTACTTTGGCATAATGCTATATATGAACAATACCATGTATTATATGTGTTATAATGAAAGCTGATTATCAGCATCATCGGGGTTAGCATTAGGACTAGGGTATATTTTGGGTTGTGGTTAAACTAATATGAATTTAACAGATATTTAGAATTAAAGGTTAAGACAAGGTATCTACAAAGCTTTTAAAACATCTCATGAACCATCAAAATGAAGAGTTCTCCAGGGTTCAGCATAACATGAGAAGGCTTGGGGGCCTGACGTGGTTTTAGCATGACCACAACCATGCTGTTTCTCTTTGTGTTCATCATCCTCCGTGGCTGCCACTATTACTTTGAGGAATGTTTTAGGCATCCGAGTCATGTGCGGTAATGATGGCTTCGGCTTTCACGTGCATCTCTCGCACCCTGCACGTGCCTCTAAAGGTGACAAGGAGGAGGAAGAAGAAGAGCATGGAGAGGCGATGACAACCATGCTCTTATTTCAGATTTCAGCACTGGTTATCATTTCCTCTCGCATCCTGCCTCATATGCTCTCAAACTGTGCGAACACACTCATCCTTCTTTATATCAGTGTCATCAGCATGCTCATAAAACACAGCAGAGCATTTATTTGATGTGGCAGAAAGATTAGTCACTTTTATTTGAAAAACATGTTCTTCCAAGCCTCACATTTGATCAAATATGTAGTATAGTGTCAGATAAGTCCAATAAGAAAAAGGTTGCTGATATGAGGAAGGGTTTAAAATACACAAAAGGAGCTGCAATGGAAAATGTGAAGGCTGTTGAAAAGCTTCAAGGGGAATGTTGCGAATATTCCTGAAGCTTCAAGAGGCTCAGAACAATAATAACACCCTCAAAATCTTGTGACCTGCAATGAATGTGAACGCTGAGCTGAAAGGAAGGTGTGAGGAGGAACAGAGAGCTGTGGTTACTTGTTAACCTCAAATAGCTTTTTGAGTCATTGTGAAACACAACTGAAATGACAGTTAGAAAGGTGAGTCATACGTACCGTGCAGTTTACAAGTGGTAAAATGTGCTCAATCTTTATTCATTATGCTCTGGATCAACTCTTTCTTTTTTACAGCAACATTCAGGTGTTCTGTTGTAAAGGTTTTATCTGGAAATGCATTGTAATTCTTTATCGTTAACAGCAATAAATGCCACATCCTGCATCACATCCTGAACTACCCATGCATGCCAGTGAGGGAACAAAAGATGTTTTAGAGTTTTAGAGAAAAAACAATCCACTGATGAACTTCTTTTTGAAACTGAGAGTCAGTCAGAAAGCATTTTTTGTCGTGTGCTTTGACATATTTCAGAGTGAAACATGGTGTCAAGGATGGTGTCTGAACTAGCTGAGCATCTTCTCTTGATGTAGGTGGTGGGAATTAGGAAATGTTATTATTTTTTATTTCACTAGTGTATTATAATGCAATGAAAACTCAGAAAAATCACATTTTGATGAAAGATAATAGGAAAACATAAATATGCGTCATTTATGTATTATGAATAGAGCCTAATATGAACAGGAACATAAACACAATAATACAGTTAAATGGAAATTGTACTCATTTGAAAAACTCTGAATAATTTAATTCATGCTGATTGTGCTGTAAAGCAGCTTCACAAGAGATGCAAAAATCATCTTCAGTTATGCAGGTTTATGTTTTTCAATTACATTTGTACCGTTTCTTTAACAAAAGAATAAATACAAGCAATATTAAGAAAGTAAATAGTGCCCAGCATTACTTGTAGTTACAACCAAACATCAAACTTTTTTTAAATAAAATCAGCTGCTGCTCATGGGATTTCACAAATCCATGCAGAAGCAGGAAACTAACTGATCTTGAATCAAACCTGGGCTCTTCTAACCAGCTCACGAAATATGAAAATGTTTTGACTACCTTCTTGTTTGCATTTATTCTAATGTAAGCTTGTGTTTTTTCGCCAGCAGAAAAACATTCACTTGTGTGACAATTGACTTTAAAGAATTTGTGTAGGTGTCTAAGACTTTTGCACAGTACTGTGTGTGCACCAAAGCTGGCGCGTTACCTCACCAATTTTCTTGAGAATCGGACAAAATGTTCCTTCCTGAGAAGCAGACAAAGTGTTCAGAAGTTGTCAGTTTAGTTCAGTCACCTATGCTCCATGTCGCATGGATGAATTAGCATAATTTATGCTCTGTTGTTTTTACATGAATACATTCATTATCAACCCAAAATAAGGACTAGCTGGCAAAAGTAGGTTTTGCATAATATGCAAATGTTTGCAATATGCAAAATGGTTTTGCCTGTTTTTGTAAACTACAGTTTGGTTTGGTTACCATGAATGAGCAAAATAGACAAAAAAATATTTTTTGAGTTATAGATGCAAAGACATTTAGCATCACTGTAGTACCACCGTCAGGCCTATGTAGGTCTCTTTATGTGCCTGAGTGGTAGTCGGGCTACTGCACCTTCCATCAATATGTGATGTTTCCAGGACTCCCTGTCTCATTTTAGTAGAGAAACAGAAAAAGAAGAAGAAGAAAAAGAAGCTCTTGATGCACATGTCTGGTGAGCAACACCTTGAACAATTCTGACTTTGTAATTTCCCCAGAAAGTAGCATTTTTATTTGCATCTTAATGATTTAACTATGCTGCATTTTTAAGAGGAAATAACAGTGAAATCCCCCTTTTAGGTTTGTTTTTTACAGAATCTTCAGAGCTTTCCAGATAAAAACTCCACGCTGTGGTTCAAACCTGCTCAGTAATGTCACTGAGGTCATGTAATCATGACAAAATGTTGTTGCCAGTGTGCTGCGTCTCTAATGTACAACATTATTACATTTTCCAGTTACCAGTAACAACCTTGAAACTCCCTGAAAGAGAACCAGACTTCTAACTGAGCTATTAAGCATTTCTGGGCTTAAAAGTAACTATATGTCACATCAGCTACTTTCTGCACTACATGTAGAAAGTAGCTTGTTGTTCAAAAAACTGTAGCTCCTTTCAAGCCTGGTGGGGTTTAACTGTAATGTAGAATAAGAAGAATGCAGAACAAGATCTACAATCCTGCTAATACAGTGACACAATATTCTCCAACAGCTGAGCTGACAAGAAACAGAATGCAAGCAATGATAGAAATCCCCAGGGGCTCATTTTATTCCTCCGTGATGCATTTCTATACGTCATCACTTTCCACTTTCTTCCCCCTCAGGCATGATAAATGAACAGCCAGAACACTAGTTATGAAGCTAATAGACAACCATTTTTATTCTAAATAACTCTGGGAAATGTGTTTAAACACTCATTCATAATTCACCCAATAAGCCAAGAAAGGGAAGTCCTTTAATGCCTGTGGTTGCGGAAGACAATTCTGAACGTAATACTGAATCCAATTCTGTGCCCTGTTGAAGCTTATGGGGGGTCAATTTACCACCATATTTCCCTTTAGAGGAGCATATAAAACACCTCTAAAATCTGGAAGAAATTGTTGTTTGAAGAGGAAGACCACTGGAGTATTCCTTTGATGGCTGATCAAGACATGGGGAAGGGGTTTATGATTGAATGGTACCTTGTGGGAACTCTCATCAAAGAACAGTTCATTAGAGCATCACAGCTGTAGACTATGGCTGGTTAAGCTTTAGTAAGCGCTGGTTTGGACACACACTTTCCACTGTGATCTTAAATTCAGATTTGATTGACTCTCTCATACGTTTCCGTAAGTGATCTGAAGGCTGTATTATTGAATGTAAAGGTCAGCAGGGTGTGGATGAGGGCTGAAAGCGTGAAAACACGCCGGAGAAGGGACCTCAGTGACGCTAGAGCCTCCTTCACCACCAATCTTATTAAAATGCACTAGAGCAAATGAGATTCCGCGAGCCGCTGAAAATGATGCGTATAATCTGTTTTTCTCCATTTCATTTGGGCAGGATTTCTGAGGCTGCTGTGCAGCCCCTCTGCCTCCCCCGCCAACTCATTAATATTCATTGATGATCCTTCCCTCGCCGCGAGCACCAGGTATTGTGATGATGAGGAGTGAGACGCTAGCCCACACAGGGAGAGAGGGAGGGAGAGAGAGAGAGACAGAGACACAGAGAGAGAGAGAGAGAGAGAGAGAGAGAGAGAGAGATAGAGACAGAGAGACAGAGACAGAGACACAGAAAGAGACAGAGACAGAGA
>JBBPCY010000028.1:12125345-12138590 GCA_037974405.1 Brachyalestes nurse | reverse complement strand
CAGAGAGAGAGAGAGAACGAGACAGAGAAAGACAGAGAGAGAGAGAGAAAGACAGAGACAGAGAGAGAGAGAAAGAGAGAGAAAGAGAAAGAGAGAGACAGAGAGAGAGAACGAGACAAAGAGAGACAGAGAGAGAGAGAGAGACAGAGAGGAGTGTGTAAGAGAGAAAGAAATAGAAGGAGAGTACGGAGAAAGATAAAAGGAGGGAAGGAGAAAGGGGGGAGAGAAAAGTGGGAGAGGCAGAAGAGAGAGGGGGAACGAGAGTAAGGGAGATAGTGTAAGAAAGAGATACAATGAGAAATAAAAAGTGGAAGAAAGATCAAATGAGAGAAAAGGAAAGAGAAAGAGAGAGGGAAGAAAAATGAGAGAAAGATCTGTGAGATGAGAGTGAGGGAGAAAAAAATGAGAGAGTAGGGGACCAAAAGAGACTGGGAGGTGGAATGAAAGTGTAGTGACGCTGGAGAGGCAGCGCTTACGCACACTATTAGAAGGGGTGAGTCACACAAGACACAAGTCACCTGCGTTTATTTATGTGTGTGGGGAAGTGGGGGAGAGAGAGAGAGAGAGAGAGCAAGAGATTGTCACAATAACAACCCAATCCCACACAAGCAACAACATATTGCATACTCTATAATCAGTAGCCATTACACAAGACAAAAATACATTGTAGAGAGGTAATTACGGCACTTAACCTTTCTGTAGATACATTTCAGGTGAACCGCCTCATTCTAAAAACACACTTAAATGATGTCTGTCTGTCTAAATGAAGATCTCAGTTCTCCATAATTCCAACATACTCAATAAGATCATCAGTAAAAATACTGTTTGAATTGTGAAAAGCCTACCAAATAATACAGTATATACAAGGCAAAACTTTATTTTAGCGACATCTGGGATTTTCACATAAACCCCCTTTGGTGGAAAATTTCCCCTTATGTTTTATAGGGTGTGTCACTATAATAGTCTATCACAAACATTGTCCATTTTCTTTCTAATTAATTGCTTTTGTCATGTCACAAAGGCCAACATATTTACACATATCCATTTAGGCAGCTGCGTAGCATTAGTTATATTATACGCAGACACAGTGCAAGCCAATCAGAACAAAGATCATTTACAAACATCAGTCTTAAATGCACAGTAACAAAAGCAGCCTGTTCCTTAGGTTAAAACAGTCATGTAAAATGAATTATGCCTGTTCTTGTACACAAATACACACATGAACCTCATAGGCAAATATGGCTTGTTAGATAATAGATCCTTACACGTTCTCAAACACATTTTACATAGAAAATGAATTAATCTTCCTAATGTGCACATACACACATGTGCATACACACTTGCATGTATGCGTGCACACACACACACACACACACACACACACACTTGAACCTGGGAACATGTGAAAAAGAGAACCAGCTGCCAGCGGCTGCATATGCAGAGCCAGCTGTCCACCTCACAGAAGTGCTTTCAGTTTTTTTTTCACAGAGAGAGAGAGAGAGAGAGAGAGAGAGAGAGAATAAGATATGAACGGGAAAGAGAAGGGTGAGAAAAAGAGAGAGACAGAGAGCAAGAGAGAGGTGTAAACCACAGGTGTGGTCATGCCCAAATATAGTCACTGCAAACCAAACAATTAAAAGATAGTGAAACCAGTGTCAAAGTGACGATCCAATACTTCACCTGTACCAGTCAATTGACTTATTATTCAATAATAAGCCAATAAGCCAAGTTGTTAGATTTAAGGATAAGGGTATTCCTGCCCTATAGACCATCCTCCCCCATAAGCCCCCAACACACACACACACACACACACACACACACACACATTCTTGCTTTCAGATGCAAATCATACTTTAATCTCAGCTCCCTAATAGACCACCATGGTAACAGAGACACAGCCCTAATGAGGCAGAGGCACAGGTTAATGCCAGCCTGCGCATCAACCACGCACGCACACACACCCACACACTTCTAGCTATGTAAATGTACACACAATCATATCCATCACGCATCTAAAATGTGTTTTAGATTAATTATAGCTTACCTCCATTCACTCCTCACATAAGTACCCCTATTTAGCAATAAATGCAAGACGCACACACACACACACGTATGTATGTGCACATGGCCATTAGATGCAGATGGTGACACATGCAGTGGTTGTTAGCAACACACTAAGTGTTAATAGGCCTGTCTGTTTCACCACATTACACACGTTGCCTCTGTATGTGCCGGGTGACTTTGACACGGCAAAGCAGCCTGCCTCCAATTTAGCAGCATATTAAAACCATTAGGCTGACACATGCTATAGCCTGAGCTCTTCCTGTCAAGCATTAGCAGTGTCTGAATGCATATCCCGGCTCTCATATCAAAACTTCCTGACTCAATTTTTTAGAGCCGTGGAACGTGTCAACAAATGTTCAATTTTGGGTGTGGGAGTATCAATTTTGGGAGCTTGAACGTTCCCAGAAGGTTTAAAATGTCCAGAAATGTTCCTAACTTAGAGGAACACCCATCACCTCTAAACAGGAAGAAAAAATCAAAGAATAATCATTTGTCACACATGCAGCTTTTAATACTAGCATTGCGGGAACATTAATCAAGTATTATTTACATGTTACATAACTGTGAGAACATAATCTCTTACCATTAATGTTTGTCTGAGAACATCACCTTACTGTGGATCCTTTAGAGCAGCGGCCCCTAAACATTCTAGCACCATGGACTAGTTTCATGTAAACCAATATTTTCATGGACCGGTATAGATACAACTAAAAACAAAGTGCATTTGTTTTTTACTCATTTTTGCTAGCTTGTGGGCTAAATTTCGATGTACCGTAATACGTGACCGCGACGAGTGTTGTTCTTTCAGAATAAAAGATCTTTCAGATTCTGATAATCAATAAAATATTTTTATTCTGTAACAAAATATTTTATTTCTGTGTGGTCCGGTGCCAACTGACTCACGGACTGATCCCGGTCCACGGACCAGTGGTTGGAGACCTCTGCTTTAGAGACATTTTATATAACATTAGCCAAAGTTCTGGGAAGGTTCCCTGTTTGCTAGTATGATGAATGGACCCATAGAAATGATCCATAATTACTTGGAATAAAAATTCATCACATTAACATACATTTAATTATTTAAGGTGAGTTATCCATTTCAAAGAGATGACATTTCGTTACAGTGGTGACTTCATGCAAAATATGGTCTACAGTAAGGTATCCTTTTTGCAGACTACCTGCATTTACAGACACACTCGCACTCACAATTACACACTCACACACACACACACACACACACACACACACACACACACCTCCTCAGGTTGTTCCACATTTGGTAAAGGCCCTTATCAGCATGTCCTTGAGAAGCATCCGTAAAAGCCTGCTGTTTTCTCTATCTCGCCCCTTCCCTTCCCCCACCCCAACTCCACTCTAACACCTGCTCTTTAACCCAAGACCACGAGGGTACCTTATTTACTCAGTGCCTGGGGAAACACAATTCACTGTGGGGTACAATAATGGACATGCACTCTTAAAAATGAAGGGGTTCTTCACAGTGATGCCATAGAAGATACACTTGCCCTAAAGAACCTTTGATTGATTGGTTCTTTAAAGTAAGATTTTTCTGAACAAGATGTGAGAAACATTTTTAAAGGTTAAGGAATCTCCATTCAATGTTAAGGTTCAACATACTCTTAAAAAGCTCCTCTATAAAGGCTCCTAAATGCCGCTTGTCTTAGAAGTATAATTTTAAGAAGAACCTTTCATTGTTGTGAACCTTTACATTATGTGAAGGTTCCTAAAAGAAGGATCTCAACAAAATGGGAAACATTTTTCCTAAATTGCTTTTGTTTTAGATGTACAGCTCCTGAAAAAAAGCTTGAATTGTTGTAGAACCTTTACATAATATGAAGGTTCTTTAAAAATGTTTTACAAAAATGTTTTACAAAAAATTACTAGTTGAAGATTTTTTGTAAAATATATGTAGACCTATTGAAAGATTCTTTAGATTCTTTCCAAAAGTGTGTCTTCTATGGTATCACTCAAAAAAAACTTTTGGCACCTTTAGTTTGTTCCTAAATTGTTGTTGTCTTGGATGTACAGTACATTCCTTTTTAGTAAATAGAAGTTCTTTAAAATAAAAAAATGAGCTTCACACACACATTTAATTTCTAAAAGGTTTCCTTGAAGAATCATCCGTTGCAAGGTTCTTTAAGGAACTATAATGGTTATGCTCTGTCATTACTTAAAAGAATCCCTCTGGGAACCTTTGTTTTACAGGGTGTACAGTCACACAAGTTGAACCTCCGGCAAGTTCACAGCTAAATTAAGTAAAATCATGCCTGTAAATTGAATCGACCTCAGACAGATGGTGCAGCCGAGGCTGACAAGATGTTTCCAGCAGTGACGACCATGTTTGCATTGAGGCCAGTCACAAAGCTCTTTTTTTATCTCCATGGATATGGCGGGTAACTGAAACGCTACATCCAGATGGCAATGGAAGACTTACCTTTTGGGTTACAATCTTCTCAGCATTAGCAAAACAAGTAACCTACTCTGGTTACGTTTCATCCTCTAACTAATAATCAGGGCATCTGGGAGCAGCATCAGGACATCATTTAAAAAAGTGGAGATTAGTTACAGCTGCACAGAAAATACAGATTTAGAGGGAGATAGAGAGGGATAGAAAAGGAAGAGATGAAGTTGAGATGTAAGGGCAGGGAGGAGGACAAATGAATGTTGGAGAGTTGACAGACAGATGATGGATTAATGATGGATGCATGGATGGATGGATGGATGAATAGATGGATGGAAGGTTCCTTAACAGTTTTATACGTACAAGATTCTGAGATAAAGTTGACATGCAAGGGCAGGGAGAAGGACGTATGAAGAAATCGTTAGAGACCTGATGGATAGGTGGGTGGAAGGATGGATAGATGGATGGATGGAAGGTTGGACGGATGGATGGATCCCTGAAGGTATTATACATGCAACATTTCACCCCTCACTCAATGTCCTCAAAAACGAATGGTCTCTGCTCTGAAAACGGGCCATTCAAAAACAGACCTGACAGAGGAAACTCCCAGACATTTATTAACAATGGCCTTTAAATCTGACCTTTTTACACTACAGGCAGCGTCTCTCTGAATAAACTGTTGCTGTTATGTTAAAACTTACGTTTATTTTTAGAGGTGTTTACAATTACAGTGTTACATTGTGAGGATTTTGACTGAACTGACTCGGAATAAAACACACAAGGTACATTAGATTTAGGAATGTTTAAGATATGGGGGTCTGTTGCAAGGGTGCTGGGATACAAAGTCTCTATTAAGCACATCAACAGCGCCCTGGATCAATTTACTTGCACTGATCAATAGAAAACAGAGATCAATACAGGCCAGACGAGTAAGAACCTGAGGAAATCCATCCTCATTCCATTCAGCGTTTTACAAATTTCTTCTGTGTTCCAGGGGCATTAAGTGGTATGCTCGCTATGTGCTGAGGTGGTTGGCTGCAGAAAGGAAAACGAAGGGTTTAAAGCTGACAAGAATGCAGAGGCATGAATCAGAGAAGCACTCGAGAGGAATAGGTCAGTAAGATCAGCGTCCAAAACAAACATGTTGTTGCTGGTGCATCTGCTGATACTGTATCACATGAACCCTTCTTCAGCTCTTCTTTAAAGTCAGAGCTGTGCTGCTGAAGGATGAAATGAAGGTTGAGCATACATTGTTATGTTTGCATTGCCTGGTTGGAACATTTCCCTAACTTGAAAGGATCTAAAGAAACCCACATTTCTGAAATCTATGATCTTTCTTTTTGTGGTTTCTCAAAAAAAATGGCATCACCATGACATGTCAGAGGTGTTCATCAAAAATAAGAGCGTCACTGTCTTCAGTTGTCCTCATCCCCATGAAGTCAGTGCATGTGGTGAAGTAAAGCAGCAGTGTGTCAAAAGAGACATGCGAGGCATGAGCGGAGTGCAGAGTCTCAGGAGACTCGAGAAAGTGGAAAACAACGGAACAAGGGATGGGGAGGGGAGCCAGGTGCACTCAGCTGTTTCAAGCTGGAATCATTTGATTGCCTCTGCTCCGGTTAACAGGCTTAAGAGCATCACAAAACGTTTGGTGGTGCCCTTTATATTTGCCTATTTCTCCCCTCTTTTCCCGCACGGAAATGCTGTCATTTGTCAGATCTAGCCGGCTGAGGATTTCAACGAGGCAATATGGTTCTTTTCATCAGCCTGTCAACACGATCTCTAAACGCACAATTCACCCGCCATGGCGCTTCCCCAGCGTGTTTTCTCACAAATCTGGAAATGAGCATCCAGGACAGGAGACGCGCCGATTCAGTTTTGCAACACTAACCTAAGTGTGATAAAGCCGCTAATCCTACAATCGCACTGATGGAAAAAGAGGGATTTCAGCAGAGAAGAAATCAACGCTGCTGTCAGCAGCAAAGCTCCTTGTCCTGCATGTATTATTCCCCATCGCCGAGCTACGGAACAACAAGCTGTTTTTGTTTTTTTCTTCTTTTTTTTTGTCTGCCAGTTTTAGCTACCAGACCAGAGCCTGACTGCAGCCTCGGGCTGCCTGTAGGACATGAGCTTTAACAATGGCCGTGTTAGCTCTCATCATCTATTTAAATGGCCTCCAGCTAGCTGAGCATTTCGCCTCACCTGTGTTGGAGGCCACTGCCTGTCAGAGGGAAGAAGAGAGCATCTTGCGAGCACCTGCCGGGAGCGCGTGAGCTAACAGGCTTCACGGGCAGATCAGTGTTTTCTGTAAGGACTGCAAGAACAGTGGAGGAGTCAAGAGGCAGTGCTGCATACGAGATAAACCCACACGCATGCAAACCCTTCATACACGCATCACATTCATACACATGTGCAAAGAGCTTCTCACCCACACACGCACACACACACACACACAAACACTGGAACTGCACTGATTAGTGTAGAAAGATGTTCTGTAATTATACATGCATTTGAATGCATGTAATTACACACGCATAGTTGCACTGACAATAAGTCAACGCAATCATGCATTCTTATCACTTAGTACCAAAAAGGGTTCTTTGACTTAAAATCCCATACAGAAAAAAACTGTTGTACATACATATAAATAACAAGTGATCACGTGTCATTTTTGTACACTTCACATGTGAAGTATAGTAAATGTATCTTTTTTCCTAAGAGACTATAGTGGAACACTTTTTAGAGCTAAATAAAAAGATTTTTAGAAGGTTCTTAACGGAACCATATACAGTTACTCCATCATCGAGAGCCAAGCCATTGCATAATTCAAATGTTTTTTTGAGTTGTCTTAATTCTATATACAACTGCTGCTTTTGTACCAAAAACACTTGTGGGAACTTCTTACTATGAAGGAAAAGAAGTTATACCTGACCCAGCAAATACCAGCACATTTGGCTGTTGTGCTGTCCCTGTGTGATTGATGGGGAACTCTAGAATATTTTTCCTCAGTCCCACTGTTTCTCATTCAAAGGATGGTACAATGATTTTCCTTTTTCACACGGCTCTAAAAATATTATTATTTACTCACACTCTTCTAAAATGTTCTTCCTTATTTATATTGTTATAAAATAATCTTTCTCAATCACACTGTTCTAGAATGATCTTCCCCAGTCACATCGTTCTAGAATGATCATCAGCTACACTGTTCTAGAATAATCCTTAACAGTTACATTGTTCTAAAATGATCTTCCTCAGTCACACTGTTCTAGAATTATCTTTTTCAGTCATGTTGTTTTAGAATAACCTTCCTCAGTCACACTGTTCTGGACTGTCCTTCCTTGGTCACCCTGTTCTAGAATAATCTTCCACAGTCACAGTGTTCTGAAATGATCTTCCTCAGTCACACTGTTCTAGACTGTTTTTCTGTTCTAGAATGATCTTCCTCATTCACAATGGTATAGACTGTTCTTCATTTACACTGTTTTAGGATGTTCTTCCTCAGCTACTCTGTTTTAGACTGTTCTCAGTCACACAGCTCTAGAATGACCTTCCTCATTCACACTGCTCTAGAATGCTCTCCCTCAAGTTATAGGATGTTCTAGAATGTTCTTGATTGTTCACACAGTTCTAGATTGTTCTTCATCATTCAAACTGTCCTAGAGTTCACTTTTTCAATCATAAGGCTTCCTTCATATGCTTCACACAGCTTTGTCACTGTTCCATTATGTAACCTAAAGGAATCGTTACTCATATATTTGTCATTGCAAACCCCACACGTTTTCCAGTGTAGTCCAAAGAGTTTCAGTTGTGTTGTCATTGCCTCCACTTCCTCCTCTTCAGATGACTCCCGATAAGTGGCGTGGCACCTTCACTCTCTTTTCAGCTTCTTTTAAAAAGAGAAGAAAGGCCAGAACCCTTCAAACATATTAAAGACAGGTGTGAATCATAGATTGTGTGTATCTGAGCAATTCTGAACTAATGCCAGCATATACATACCAACCATGGGAGGCATTCCTTTATAGATCAGACTGTATGACCGTACACTACTTAGGTACAATATCTAATATGTTTTTGTGGTTTGGTTTGCTTTCCTAAGTGATTCTACCATGTTCCTCTGTATATGATGGTAAGTGGGGGAAACAGCAGCTTTGAGATGGGGGAGGCTATGGATGGAGTGTGTGGATGCTGGAAGTGCAGACTTCAAAGACAAAGCATGCGGTCATTCTCCAACCTCACAGAGATCCAGGTATGGTAATGGCTGTAGATGTGGTTATGGTTTATTGATCACTGGAAATGGAAAACCGTCTAGCACAGTCCATAGCAACTTGCTGAGAGCTGCTCTTCAGGACGAGTATCTCTTACTGTCTCAGCTGTAGTTCTGCTAATGCTCCTGGAGTACTCTGTCCTACAGGAATTTCCCATTTACAAATGTACAACTGGTCCTGTTTGCCAGAGAACTACTTGAGGCAGCAGTGAGGTGTCACGGAATCCCCCTCTTGGGGATCATGTTTTGGAGCATTCTGCCTGTGCCCCTTCGGCATTATCAGCACCTGTGTCTTGTTTTGTGATTAGTGTGTTTAGTTGACCCAGCTCTGCAGGGTAGTTCACAAAGACGCATTTCTTAGGAAGCTGGAAAGCCTAAGCCAGAAGTGAGCCTAATACAGCAGCAATGTTCTTTTCCTCTTCTGCTACTGGAGTGATAAAGTCAGAAACCTGTCACATCCTGTGTTTTACCTGCCAGTTGAAACTATTGTAAATTTCGTCAACATTGCATTTCTCAATATGAGATCATTCAACATATTTCAAGATGTTTTTTTACTTTGGTAATTTTATACAGCAGAATTTTCTTATACTTTTGTCAAATGTGACATTCAAGATGTGATTGTTTATTAGAAAAAATGCTTAAAACAAACCAAATGAAAATTTCACAAGGTGACAAATGACAAATAAAAAACCCATAAATATGTTCAATCCTATAATCTTACAACACTCTTAAAATGAGAAATATTGGACCTATTGTAATTTATGATGATTTCATTTGCAAATATGTAGATGCACTGTGTTAACCTATAGGTCAACAGATAAACCACATAAAAAATATGTACAGGTATTCCAGTGGGCTTCTGCTGTTCTCTCAATTAATCTAAAGCTACACATGTGAATACCTGTTTACCTGTTTTCTTGTTACTTGCTTTTAGTGCACATAGTTTTGAATGACCATTAGGTCAATTAACTCATATTATCTCTCTGACCAGATCCATATAACAAGAACACCCTGTTATACCTGACACTTCAAGCATTCAAGCAAAATGGTTAATATAACCTTGTCCATTTCTTTGCCCAGTTTGACCACGTTCAGATGAGAATACTAGCGACATGGAATATTACCATGTCACTTCAGGCCACATCGAGATCTGATAAACACACCTGGTGTAGACAGGAAAATTTATCACATGAAAAAAGATGTAAATTTAAAAAAAAATCTCTGTGGTATCAGAGAATATACTGGCTTGCATGAAAGTTTATGATAAAATTAAAACTGTCCAGACGCTCCCGTAGTGCGTTGTTCTGCTTTTTTTTTTTACTGTAGGGGAATCTCATTCAGTTTTACATTTTTATCTGCTCGTTTCCCAGCCTTACCAAGGACATACAGTACGGCCTTATTTTTGCCTCCCCCATTTTTCCAAAGGAAAGTACCAAAGTCGTTATGCTTGTGGTGTTTGCACCTTATCAGGGTATAGACTCGTACACTAGTCCACCTTATTTCACCCAGCTGTTGGCCAGCTGCCAGAAGCCATGGGCGAGAGAGCAAGGGGGAGAGAGGGTGGTGCTGAGAAAGAGAGAGAGAGCAAAAGAAGAAAGGGAGAGAGCAGCTGAGAGAACAAGGGAAGGCTGTGACCGTACAGTGCACGGAGGTCTTGGCCATGAGCGCTGAAGGTCAGAGGCACTGGGCACACCCGGCCCTTTGTTGCTGCGGCTGAGTGAACACAAAGAGGCTTTTAGCGGTCGCACCGCTGACACAGAGAGAGAGAGACGGACAACAGCAGTGGGCAGACCGAGGGAACATGGAGGCCATGCGCCTGGCAGGACGGCATCACCTGCAGGCAATAGTCCAGGGGTGTTCAACTTCTGGTAGGCCAAAGTTCTGTAGAGAGTGTTTTCCCGGACCTCTAACTCTCTGAATTCTGCTCACGAAGGTCTTGCTAATAAGTGAGTATGTTGAACCAGGTGTGTTGAATCAGGTACAGTGGTAAACTTTGCAATGCTCTGGTCGGGGTGGTGTTGACCTAGTGGGTATAATACTTGCCTTTGGACCAATAGGTTATGGGTTCAAATCCTACCTTCAGTATACCACCACTGGGTTCCTGAGCAAGACCTACAACCCCAAAATGCTCCAGGGAGACTGTCCCCTGTAGTCCATCAGTTTCTTTGCATCCTTTAACCTCCTTTACCCGTATTTGTTTCCAGCAGACCCCAGTACTGTGCATTTCCATGACACAAACAGGAGTTGTGGCAGAAACGTATCACTGTTTTCAGAAAATAAATATAATTTACTGCAATGCTTTTCATATGATGATCCAATGAATCCATTACAATTATACTGCATAAAAGCTACATACAGATCAGGTCAACTATTGCAGAAATATGTACAGTCAGTAAAGGGAGCTGGATTATCTGTATCAGTTGAAACTGCAAACAGTGTTGATGGGCATGGCCTCCTCTCAGCAGTAAATAAAATGTGCACCAGTTTATTCATTTTATATATGTTTTTAATAAGCCTCACCAAAGCAATTTTTCCTGCTCAGTCCAACCAAAATCTGCAACACTGCTGGCAATAACATCGGCAAACACCTACACACTCCTTTGACAGGTAGACTGAGGAAGTAAACCAAAAGTGGAGGTATAGCAGGTTGCTGTTGGTTTTGCTGGCACAATGAACAACAGATTTCAAATACATTTGGGCGAGGTGGTCACACTCAGCTGAGCTCCTGCTGTTCACCCTGTTCTTTTAAAGCTACATACATGAATGCCTGTTTACCTGTTTTCTCTCTAATAGCTTGCACACACAGTTTTCAATAGTCATTAGGGGAATGTACTCAGGTTGTAAAAATTGCAGGCAAATGTAATACCAATGTTGCAATATGTCATATGGCAGCTCTTATAGAACAGCATACAACAATGAAATAGGATTGTGGTTCAAGCATCCTGATCATTTCCTATCACAAGGAGTCCTGAGATGCCCATCCCTAGTAGGAAGAGTCCTACCCTCTTCCAAATTCCAATTTAACTGCCGCCTGCAACCTTGGAGAGAGATCATGCTGTGCACAAAAAGAGAGGGAGAGTGGGAGTGCTGCATATTGAATAAACACACATATGCAAATATGACATACTCAGGGTTCTGCGAGCAGCACGCTTAAAAGTGCCCGAGCAAACACACTGGCACACTCACAGGCAAACAGAACATACTAGCGCACGCACACACACACACACACACACACACAAATGCACGCACACACTCACATACACATGTGTATGTGAGCGGATCGCTTAAAAATGCATGCACAAACAGAATGTCCTACACACACACACCCAGCACCGTTACCAGGCGTGCCAGGCTGTCATTGCCAGCTCAGCCAGTGTTACAAATGTCGCGCGTTAGTGCAATTACCTCAGTTTCCCGCTGCAGCATACAGGCAGCACAGACAGAGAGAGAGAGGAAAAAAAACACTTAGTGACGCACACTTGTTCCCTCTCAAGATTTCTGCCCTAATCCTGTTTTCTGTGGAGCATGACTAAATACACTCGCCACTCAGCCACTGCTCTCACACGCACACACACACACAAACACACTGCGGTGATGAGCAGTCTATAGTGTTATCTGTAGCGTGATGAGATTCCAGTACACATTCTTATTCAGGAATGTGTGAGGAGCCTTCACATTCCACATCAGGGACAGGGGGAATGTTTGTGGAAGGAGAAAAGAGAAAAACGCAACAGGGAAGACACAATTGTTTTGATCAGGTAGAAACTGGGAGAGAGAGGGGGAGAGGGAGAGAGATAGAGAGAGAGAGAGAGAGAGAGAGAGAGAGAGGGACCCAGTGAAAGCCTGTTTTTTTCCTACTGAAAGGATTCCCTGTGAGCTCCTCTAATGACTGCGGAAACCCCCTGCTATGAGCACTGGCATGGCCGAGTGTAAGCCCCGTCACCGCATCACCACTGAAATACACACGCACACGCACACACACACGCACACACACACACTCGCACAAAAATCACATTCAGTAACACTATCTGACACATACACAGTACACAGTGTGTAAAAACCCCAGTGACACCGCTGTGCCCGATACACTCATACCACCACAGAACAAACTGACACCCTCTGCCCCGCTTCGCTGAAAATGGTCCACTACCCAAATAATATCTGTTCAGTGGTGGTCCTATAGTGGTTTAATTCCATTGACTGATGGGGTAGACAGCATGGCTGATAAATTGTTCAGGAACAGGAGGGCTACAGTCAGTAATTGTAAGTTTAAGAAGTGCATCTGTACTGGAGATACCGTACAGGTACATCTATGTTCACTAAGATACAAACAGTGTAAATGTAGCTTCAGAAGTACAATACATGGTGTTTGGAGTCAATGCAACTTTCGCTGATGGCCTTGTGGTTAGGCACTTACCCCTGTGATCATAAGGTCATGGGTTCAAATCCCAGGACTCCCACCATCTTTAGTAAGTTACTGTCCCCAAACATTACTATATAT
>JBBPCY010000028.1:12105679-12118969 GCA_037974405.1 Brachyalestes nurse | reverse complement strand
ATGTTTTCTAACTAAATGTACTAAAGCTGACTCTCCAGTAAGAGGTGAGGTACGGTCCCTGTGACACTTTAATATATTTTTTCTGAGAATGTTGGTATTTCTGGTAAAATGACCATGAATGTGGGCACAAGTTTCTCTAAGGGCTCTTGTGCTCTAAAATTTAAATTCAGACCAAGATAGAAAGATAGACAGACAGACAGACATGTAGTTAGACAGACAGACAGGCAGGCACACAGATTATGAAGGAAATTATAGAGTCACTGCAGCAAAAAATGTTTGTGCTAGTCACGTACCCTGAATGCAATGTCGCTTTGAACTGACATGGCTGTGTCAGTCATTTGCACAAGAATGAAAGGTATTACAACAACAAACAGTCTTTCACTTTCTTCTAGTGGCATGAATGATGATGACGTAACACCTTTTTATTCAAGTGCAACTTAAATCATATAAATATAGGCACTTTTTTCAGCATACATTAAGTGTATATTAGGGGGAAAACTGGCATCTTAGTGTCTATGCCTTCACACAAACACTCTAAAAGCATTGCTTGTCTTTTCCCATGCTAAGGAACCATACACACATACATAAATCAACCCAAAGCCAGAGCCTCTCATCACTGCAGCTTTTATTTGGAGGTTAAGTGTCTGCAGCGCCGGCACCAACCTTGAGGGGAGCATTAATAAATCATTCAGTAAACATACTCCCCTCAGCGAGGGGCGGTTTGTCCTGTTAGCAAAGGGAATTAAAAAGCCATGAAAATCTCCACCTGATGGTTCAAACAAACAGCCCTTTAAGCTGACCCATCCACGCTCGGGCCACAAATGGATTCTTTCATAGCAACTGTTGTGAAGCTGGAGAAGCTTCATAGAATATCCCATTCAGCCTAACAAGGTTACACACACCTCAAAAATCTAAATACAAAAAGGGTATATGGCTAATTTTGCATATCAATTCTCAATATGTGTGAAAGGTCACTCTGTCAGAATAGGTCAGTGGCCTTTATCCAAAACACACTTGAATTTCATTCTACATTTATTATTTAGATTTGCATATAAATATTATGTTCTCACGTCTTGCGCCACAATGCCTGCAGCCCACTACAGAAACAGGAATTTTCAGAGACGATTTTCAGAACGTTTTATAAATGAGGTCCTGGGTGTTATAAGGTTATTATAAGGATTTTATGTGAATCGAAACAAATTGTAGCAGTCCAGTTTGATTGGTCGATGTGCTCTGTTGGGATCTGAAAGGCTAAATAAGATTTTTTTCTTTGTCAACAGCCGCTGAGAAGGAATGCATTTGTGGACGCCGCATGAATTGGCCAATTAAAGAGTCCATAGACATACATATGCATGGGTGTGTCCAAATCTGTTTTCTGTGCGTGAGTGTGTGTGTGTGTGTGTGTGTGTGTGTGAAAGAGAGAGGGAGAGACTCTGTCTGCAAAAAAAAGCAGCGCTGGCAGGGCCAGAGAGAGCCACAGCCTGCACGCCACATGCTGTGATCTGCCTGCCACCCTGCTGCAGCAAAGAGACACATGGACAGATAAAGAACATGAACTAGCGTGGGGTTAGAACATCAGCATTAGAATAGTGGACAGAACCACCTACCTTTCAGTTTTCTTTTTAAGTCTCACTAGCTGTATTCATAGGCAACCATATATGGGCACGAGCCCTTTCATAGCTGTCAGGAGAGTGGATCAGATGAGTCAAGAGACAGAGCACTGTGGCTTTGTGCTTTTAAGTCATTTTTTTATTTCACTTAAATTATTTCATTTTTGCAGGAATTAGATGTTTCATTATTGTATTTTCCATGTTAATCATTGTTATACTGCATTTTTGTGTTCGTGTTTATTTCTTTTCATCTTTATGGACAGAATAATGCTCTTTGGACTGGATGAGATAGGATGTTGGCCACCAAGGTTTAGAAATGACAAATCTGTAAAAAAAAAAACAAAATGAAAATGGGTTTGCAGACCCTATCTGAACTGTCTGTATGTAGGTGGTATGAATTTACAATACAGCCACTGTGGTGGTCTGCTGAGGGTTGGATGAGCTGAATGACAGTTTGAATGAGATTTTTTTTCAAGGTAATTGCATAGATGTATCTGAATTTGTAACATTTTGTTTGATGTTGCACAAAGCTGGATATACACCAATGCACCACCTACAATTGACTGATTTTTTGATTGCGTGTCAGCTCTGATGCGAGGTCTCTGTAGCATCTAAGCTGCTGAAATTCCCCACAGTGGCAATGCCCAACAAGCAAAACTGGCAAAAGTCACTCTGCTCGCTCCTCCAACAGAAGCACTAGGCAAAGTGACATAAGGACTCAGCAGACTCACAGGCGCCATGAGATCTTTTCCCCATTTTCCTGACCTGCGTGATCCTGTAACTGCATGAGTGTTTACTTGCTGTCGGACCTGATGTGAGGCTTGGCCAGGGACTTGCAGAACGGACTCCCTGGTAACCATCGCCAAGGAAATGGCCTGCTGGTAGTTGCGGAGCAGGGCCGCTGGGAAATTTCCCAAGCTTGCAGGCTTCATTAGCTCATTCACTGGCGCTGCTTTATTTCGGCTTATTGAAATTCATAAGTTCTCGGAAATTGGCCCTCCATGAGCCGTCGGTAAAAGTGTCCAGTAATGTATTTTTTAATTAAACATACAGTAGCCCACGATAACCCTAAGAGGTCTGCTCACCAAAATAGAATCCACTCTGTCTCGGTCTGAGCAGCGAGATGGAGCGGATAGATTTGTCAGTGGAGTTTTAATTTGAGTGGGTGTTCATGAATAATACTGAAGGCCCATAGCTCGTTGTGCCTGTGGTGAATTTTTTAACACGTCCATATTGTTGCTGTCACATGAAAAGCTTTTCATGTTTTGTTCTGTTTTTTTTCTACATCATTTAAGAACACTAACCATATTTTCCACTGTGTGAACATGTCATGTTGAAAGGGCCAATAGAAACCATGCATGTCTTCTCCTACATTGTTCACAGGAGATACCAGACTGTGTTACAAGAGTGACAGTGTGAAAAACGGGGTTTACAACTGCGGCGTGTCTAGATGTTACACAGGGGAGCATAGCTGGGGAAATACAGCACAAACCATGATTTTGTGATTAAAAAGGTCTAAAAATCAGGAGGGAAAAAGCAAACAAGGTAATATACAAACATGTTTATACTAATTATAGTAAATAACATTTGCACGTCACATTCCTCTGTCTGTAATAAAAAAACATTTAGAACAATTCCTCCCTGTGGTCTCCGGTCTTTAGTGGAAGAACTCTTCAATTAAAAAGGTAAGATGTTTTATTAATTAAATACAGCGTAGATATGATGCTTATTTTGCGAAACAACAAAATTACACTTGTGTGTGTGGTTGACCAAATCCAACTACCCAGCACTGACAGCCATCAGCCACCAGCTTCAGCGGGAATTGGAAGCCCATATGTTTACAACCCACCTGCACTCACGTACACACACAGCACTTAGTGTACACAAGTTATGAGCATTATTTTTGCTTGTCCTGTGAAGTTATATAATCAAATAAATGGCCTACAAACAGATCTGGTGGTGTTTAATAAGCTACCCACTGTCATTCCATTGAGTCACAGTCAGATGGCTATATACCTGCACTCAGCAGGCTCTCTGAATCTGTATCTGTGTCTCAGCTGGATGTGCCGGCTCCTCCGGTGAGCTCCTCCAGGCTTGAGTTTGCTTCGCTAATCTCAGAAGCAAGAGAGCTGAGTGTGCGCATTCAACCTGTAATCCAGGCCTGCGAGGCTGAGAATAATCCAGGATAAAGAGCGTCTTTCACAGGGAGCGCCCGCTGTTCCAGCACGCCTGATCTCACACAGCTGCTCCCCGGGACAGCAGTGTGCTCCGGCTCGTTCTGACTCCCGGCCAAGAGCGCACGGCCAGGGCTGATTTAATGAAGTGACATCAAATCTCCTCATCTGGCTCCAGATCAGTTCCAGCCATCTGGGGGAGTTTGGGTTACGGTCAGAGGAGAGGTGTGTGGCCTAAAACCCACACTCATGTATAAGTGTTACCACCAATGAAAAATGACTGATGTCAGCAAATTTTGCTTGGCAAAAACAACTTCAGAGTAAACAAACAAACACAAGTATAGTTCTGGAATACTGTCATTTGAACTGGAGTTTTTAGGACACCCAGCATTTATCAGCTCAGAAAGTAAAGTGTGTTATACTTGAACAGAATAAATGGAATTACATACACTTCATCATTAGACTTCGGTACCTTTTTTCAGGGACATTTCACTCCACTGTAGCAGTAAAATATCCCACTTTTTTACTCCACTACTGATGAACTTTTAAAATGTAAACAAACCAATCCTATCTTTCCTTAAACCTCTCCCCTAAATACCAAATGGCCAAATGTGGTTTAGCAGCTGTAAAGGCTGTGACCATCTTTCAGAATGAAAGAAAATGTCTTGAGGTTGTAAGAGGTATTTTTTTCATTCTTAGATTAAAAACAGATTGGAATGGATGGAAGATTAGGTGGGAAATAAAAATGTCTCACAGTAACATTTCCTTTAGATATTTAAATGCATTTAAAACAAGTACGTTTACTCAGGTAAAAATATAAATACAGTGTATTTTTAAATTTGAATATATTCTTTCATTCAAATGTTGGATTTGTGCATTTTATCCACTACTGATTATACTTTATTAGAAGAATCCGGTGCTCTTAAAGCCAAGATAAAGCCACTAAATATTTAAAGCCAAGATAGATAGACAGATAGACAAACAGAAATGTAAAAATGAATTAAAAGTGCAGTGACTACCATAAATGGAGCTAATTATGCCCCACCTCTGCTAAAGGTTAATCTGAAGAATTCAGTACCTCATGGCTCTGGTGAAACTAAGCATGACACGGAAGTGAAAGTAAGGCACGGCTTTTGAAGTCTTTGCAGAATGAATCATACCATTGTTGCACTCAGATGAACTCTCTGAGAACAACCACCCACCTCCATGCAAACCATCCGAAAGGAAATCAGGATTTTCTCATCCGTGCAGTCATCAATAAAAAAACCACTCAGGAATGAGTGACATCTATAAAACAGGTTACTTGTTGAAGCCATTCAAGCCCAAATCACCTCATTAGGCATTCTTCTGCAGGGAGCGTCTGGTGTGGTGAGGAGATTCATCTGTAGCTCACCGATGTGTAATGCCAGTCGACGGCAAAACAGGAGAAGATGCCAACACCACCTAACCAACACCAAACGCACAAGAGACCCCTCTGAGTTTTGAGGGGATTAGTAATGTTTGAGTACCGCTGTGGCTGTGATGATTATCGTGCAGAAGCAGCTGTCTCAGAAATGCCTTTGACTGACTTGTTTCACCCCACAGAAAAGCATGAACTTCCTTTTGTCCAAAATTGCTCCTTCGGAATGAAACTCTACACTTTAATGACCTTATGACCAACTCTTTTGAAGGGAGATGAGATCGTAACCTTCAGGTGTTTTTCTGCTGGGCAAAAAAACGGATTTCGGAAAGAATAAACACCATCCAACACTAGAGTCGCAGCATCATTTAGGACTGTTAGAATATTCCAGTCATAAAGTACATGTTTCATTGACTTGACTGCTTTACCGTTCCTTAAACACACTTATGTGTGTACTCCTTAATAAATCTTGTGCACCTAATTCCATCAAATGTGTAATCCTTAATAAATCACTTGCTAAGATCTAAAGAAAGTTTTTCCATCATTCATCTGTTGTGAAGTGCAGCTTTATAGAGAAGCTTACCAGTACATCCAGAGTGTAACTACAGTAGTACAATTATATACAGGAAAAGCTATACAGATACATATCTCTCCATTTCTCTATGATTCATTCTACAAGACTTTGAAAGCCATGCCTTACTTTCAATGCAGTGTCACCGTCAGTTTTACCAGAGCTCATCATAAACAGAGGTGAGGCCTAACTAGTTCAAAGTATGGTAATAGTAGCACAATTTAATAGATTTGTACGTCTTTGAGTATTTGTACATCTATCTGTCTATCTCTTGGTGCATGCAAGTGAACAAAAGAGTGCTTGTAGAAAAATATGCATATCATATGTAATTCAGAAAAGGTTAATATCTTAATCTATCTACCAGTGTAGATTTGCTTCATTCCTTGACTGTAGTCCATTTATTGATATGCACATTGATTAATCATCATCACTTAACTTCTTGATGGTCCAAAAACCTCATTTCAACAAAGTTTAAAAAATCCCAAAACACTGTTAATTTGAATGGTAGCACTCCTTCCCTCCCCACATCTTTTTTTGAAAACCAATATAAGTGATCAAAATTACACATCCTCAGAATTACTCACTCATTCTCTTTATTTTTGTATTGCTTACAGCTCCGTTGCACTATTTTATAAGGTGTGTTTTTTTATTATACAGGTCATGCCATTTTGCAGTCCTCTATTTTGACATTAAAAAGTGTGTTATCTTTTTTTTTTGTTTTTAAACCAACCTAAAACATTAGAAATCAAATAAAAGATCTTGATGACAGAATGGAAAAATGATTTCAGGTCTAAAAATATGTGCAGGTTGTTCCGAGCTCGTGTTGTTTGTGGTGTGTGTGGTTGAGTGCAGTGCTGCCGTGAAGTCCCTCAGCTCTGCTCTGCTCTGCTGAACTCTCTGAAGGGAGTAAACACAGCTCACAGCACTTATTAACACCACGAGGCTGCTCCAACAGGACATGAACATTTACGTAAACTTTCCACCACAGGATGCAGGAGTGAATCAACTGCATGTAAAATAAAGGCTTGGTTTCTCTTGAGGTGCATTGTGTGTTTGAGTTAGTGCAGGTGTCGATAGAGCCCTGTGTTTCTGATTCAGTCCATTTATGCTATGTAGGCTCCTATGATGGCATTTAGCGTATAAACCTGTATTTGAGTTGGAATCGATTTAATTAGGTGAGGTAATTATGAGGGGGGAAATGCCTCCCTGCACCATTTTGCAGCTGTGAGGACACTTTTATGACCTTATGACCAACTCTTTTGAAGGGAGATGAGATCGTAACCTTCAGGTGTTTTTCTGCTGGGCAAAAAAACGGATTTCGGAAAGAATAAACACCATCCAACACTAGAGTCGCAGCATCATTTAGGACTGTTAGAATATTCCAGTCATAAAGTACATGTTTCATTGACTTGACTGCTTTACCGTTCCTTAAACACACTTATGTGTACTCCTTAATAAATCTTGTGCACCTAATTCCATCAAATGTGTAAACCTTAATAAATCACTTGCTAAGATCTAAAGAAAGTGCTTCCATCACTTCATCTGGTGTGAAGTGCAGCTTTATAGGGAAGCTTACCCACTCAGATTTCTTTACAGTGGTTAATGAAGAATATAGCCATATAATATTATAATATAGCACATATTATACATTATATAATGTAATATCTATTATGTAATAATACACCATAATATAACCTTTTTAATCTGCTATCCAGACTGACCAAAGAACCTACACAGAATGCTGATAATAGTACAACTGTGATAGTCTTCCAGTACTGCATATACAGACTATATAATATGTTATTTCTACTGTAATGCAATGTCTGCAATGTTTCCATAATTTAATTCTCCGTTACGTAGCTTTTAGAAGCATAAACCACTTGGGATGTCTGGTTCCTATTACGGTCAAGAACAATTCTAACTCTAGAACGGTGTATCAAACCACTCCGAATGACTTTTTGAACAACCTTTATTTAAATCTTAACTATTTAATTATGCGGATGTTTGTGGGGGAATTCACCTCAGATGATGAAACATACTATTAATCCAAACTGATGTAATTAGCATGCTAAAACCAATTAGCAGAATTATAGACTGTCATATAAAACAATTACTTTGATGCATATACGATATATTCAATATTATAATTAACAATATAGCAATATAATAGTTCACAATACAATTAAAGACATATTTTCTCCTGGTCGAACGACTGGGCCAAAACTGGGCCATTAACTGAAGGACTGTGTTCTAATTAATTCTGAAATTTAATTTGGATCCCTGCAGTCTTGGGAGTTATTCCCCTAGAAAATGTTTGGGTCACTTTTTCATTAACAGTGATGAAGTTGTACAAGAAAAGGTTGTTAACATATATGACTATGAGGGGCTGTGGATAGAGCAGCGCATTTAGAAAAATAGCATTTACTGAAGCAAGAAGGTAGAAGTAGACCTGCTGTTCCACTTTAATTCCCTGAACAGTGAGTAGTTTCATGTATCGTCATTGTGCACATATGAAACTCGTGCATGGATACAGTTCAGCTTATAATTGCTCTTAAGGGGGCATTAACCCCTCATTTTCCCTGGATCTCATTTATAATTCGATTCTCTAACGGGATAAAAACTCTCCGGCCCCAAGCATAGACTAATCACTTCAGAATAATGTCTTAGGAAGGAATATGTAACCTTTTTGCCCTGTAGGACAAAGTGGATTATTTCTCCAAAGACCTTCCTAGGATTCAGGACAATTTAATGCATTTATTAATGTCAAGTCAAAAAAGCTCTCGAATACGAAATACCACAAACCATATGATCAGTTACACTTTACAGTTCCTCTGGTGCTATAATTTAATGGGATATTTGAGCGAGTGTTTTTAGCGGAAAGGAGATCTGATGACATTTGTTGGGACATTTGGGGAAATAACCCCAGGGGCATTTTATCCTCAGGGGCTGTTTAATACTCTGTTTCCCTATAATGGGGTTTATGAGGAGCATTAATTTGGATCTTGAAACAGGCAATTAATCTACAGGTTAGTGGCACAGCAGAGGGACAGACACTTATGTGCATAATTATTGATTTTATTTGAAAAAAATACCCATAATGATAGTTTACAGGAAATGATTCAAACGAAGGTATAAAATTGTTGACAGTCATTTGTGTTCATCATTGAAACACGCAACGACAGTGTCACAGGCCTCTGCTGAATGAACAGAAGCCTATGGTGTAATACAGTACAGACAATTACAGTTACATTGTCGTGCATCATTCTAAGTGGTCAATGTAAACATGAAAGATTACACTTTGGGTTATGACTGTGGAAGTCGGCCATTCTGCTGTAGCCTACATTATACCTCTCAGTGTGAGTCCTGTATGTCAACCAGACCACAGGGCCCGTGAACAAAAATACCATATAACAATAAATCGTACAACAGAGGAGAATGGCTGTTGACACAGAGAAAGCGAAACAATAATAATAAAAAAAAATCAGTTACACAAGACATTCCAGGATGTGACACAAAAGAATGCAGATGACTGTGTTATAATTCTAGAGCCATTCTGATAAATCTTAGAAAAATAAATATATTATCCCTTTTTTTCCATACAGTTCCTTCCTATATTGTGGGATTTGTGCCAGTTTATTTCCCCCCCAACACATTACATCTACTCATAGCATTCAGATCCACAAACTTAGTCAGGTCCAACAGTTTTCCAGGAACATATTAAGCCTATTTCTAAGCTGAACAGACTCTGATTTGTAGCCTAGGACTACAGAGGACTTCAGAGGAGAACTAGACTATAGAAAACAGAGCAGGACCAGGCTATAGTGCAACAAAAACTTCACATCAGTCCAGACACTCAAAACTAAAGGTGCCAATATTTTTTTTAATGATACTATAGAAGACTTATTTTTGGTTCCCTAAAGAACCTTTCATTGGATGGCTTGATATACCCCCCTTCCTTCAAATGACATGTTGTGTTGAGTTACTGAGTAAAATTAAGTACATACCCTCTACAGAAAACACACCTTGGCACATTTTACATTATATATATATATACACACATGTGCGGTAGCTTTTGCACAGGCAGAAGATTTTTTCCACCCAAAATGTTCAATTTAGCATTTGTGCTCAGGTGTGTTGTGTAAAGGATATGTGTAAAGGATTTACAGTTAGAAAATCAGCAAGAGGAGTTATATGACCTGGGGCCCTCGAACCTTTGCATACAACTGTATCCTGACTGCAGGTTTGTCCAAGAGCTGCATGTCCAAGCCAAGAATCCTTTAGAAACCTTCATTTGCAAGAGTGTAGTGCAGCACTGTCAGTACATGAAATTGCATTTTTACACATTAGCACATGCACTGTAGAAAGAGTAGAGTTCTCACTTGAGAGTCCCGCTGGAGAGACTGAGAAAATATGACTGTAATGTTTTCTAGTATATTTGTGAATCACACCTTGAGATGAGACCATAAACAAAAGCTGAAATAAAGGGCACTTGAACAGTGAGCTTAACAGTGAGGTGTCTACACTACACTAGCGATTGTGTTTCAGTCAACAAAATGGTTGTGAGCCACAACCTTCCTTCATGTACAGACCATGGTAAAGACAATATGAGAAAAACATGCTTCTGAAAATAGTTTGGTGTATCAAACGCATCAGTCAAATATATTCATCATATCACAACTTACAAAATTATAATGCTTTGTCAGCTGCTTCATACACACCATGTCCAAAGTGATTCTCTATCATGTCCTGAGGAGGAAAACGCTACATGTCAGTGGTTATGAGAAATGTTTAGAGCTGCGCTTGCGAAATACTTAAACACTTAAACACGTTCCCTTTAATCTCAAACCCTGATTATTGAAATGTGTCAGCAAGACATTGAGGACTGCGTGGAAAAAGAGTGCACGCACAATGCTTGCACGTAAGAATGGTTATCAAACGCTACCCCAACACCTAATTATCTTTGTTGAGTCTAAACATGGGCAATCTCCATTCCCATAACTGTTTGTACAGATAAAGAGAGGGAGTGGTTGAGGTTTTGTGTGTTGCCATTGGAGGAGACCTGGCGATGGCATGTGACTGATATCACCCCCCCACCACCACCACCACCACCACCTTCCTTCTAAGCTGTCATGACCTAGGAATCATACCCAAGGCAACTTATGTGGTTGGAGAGGAATGTTGTGGGCTGGGGAATCGGGCAGCCTCTATATTCTGCAAGCGCCTAAATCTGGACCCGAAACTACAGGCGCTGCGTTGTGCTATGGAACCACAGCTTGCTTTGAAGACCACTATAAACAGTTTCCCTTTCATTAGCCCCATCAACTCCAAGCTTGTTGCTCAAGTTTAAGGCTCACAGTCCAGTAACTACTATGACTTAATCATCAAAGTATCAGGGTGAGGGCAGAGGCTCGACTGTCAAACATCTGATTCAGTTTGATTTGATTTATGATACTTGGTTGATCATTTGATACTTGCAAAAAAAGTATTTTGAAAATTTCCACAAATAAAAATGCTGAATGTAATCTGTGCTGCTGTACAGCTTATTAATGTCTGTAGAGCTGGGAGACTGGGGGTTGGTGCTGGAGTGGGTTGTTAAATGGTGCTGGGTGTTTGCAAACTTGCAAAACTACCATTCAAACATGTAATTTAGTTAGAGGCTAAAATATAACAATGTCCATTCTCCACAACACATCATTTTTTTTTGCATTGTCATGTCATGCTTTATCGTTACATTTTTAGATATAAATGATTATAATCAGTGTATTCAGTGTATATTACAATATTTAAGTGTGCATCCTTTATGAGTCTGTTACATTCTTTTATTGTTACTAAGTATGTAGCACCCCAAAATATATATTCCATCAATATATATGTATGTATGTATGTATGTGTGAGTGTGTAAATATATGTATGAGCAAATAACTGATAACTGATTGAAAGACACAATACATTCAATCATTTCCGATGTAATATGTAAGTAACTGTGAGAGTTACAGTCGCTGGCTCCTTGTACTTTGAGGGGTTAAAGCAGGCCTACACTATGGCAAAATCACTTGCGCAAACACGTCCAGCCTTTTTGACCTGTATCTAATGAGCCAGTTTGTGCTGGAGTGATGGAAGCGGGCATTACTTGCCAGCGCCCGGCCCCACCCCCCCCTTTTACAAATAGCAAACCGTAAGAAAACATAATGATGGACTACGGCAGTGTAAGAGAGCGTAAGGCGGAGAGGAGGCAGTAAATGAGGAAGGCATGGCCTGTCCAGGCTCTGAGTGATTACAGCTTCTAACTGTGACAGCGCAGGATCCATTAGCAGCTCAGTGGAAAGGCCCGTCCAGTCCTGCTGACACGCACCGCAGGGCCGGTCAAAATGGTCCAGGCTCATTAGCACCTCGGCCAGCTCCAGGTGGGGCCGTCTGGCCCCCGTAATTGATAATTAGGGCCAATAGCACAGCGGTGGATGCAATCTGACCGGCAGGGGGTCCGCACAGGCCCCACGCTGCCACTCAAAGAGAGGGAACAGGCAGACAGACAACCAGACAGACAGAGAGGGAGAGACGGAGAGAGAGAAAGCATCCATGCTCTACAAACAAAGGGAGGATATACTGTGTGCAAATGTGAGCACAGCAAAGAAATACACTGTAATCATAAAGGCAACTGACAGATGTATGCAGAGACCCCACACACACACACACACACACACACACACACACACACACACACACACACACACACACACACACACACACACACACACAGCAGCGCTTTCACTACATTTCAGATGTTTTGACAGATCGAGGCATGCGAGCACACACACACACACAGGTATATCCAGTATGTTTCAGATGCACTCACACAGTATACACACCCTAAAAATGGTTCTTCAAAGGTCATTACTTGTAGAACGACTGCAACTCAAATATTTTAAAGCATAATTAGTTATTTGCCTGGTTAAAATGATAGAAATCCTTTCAATACAGAAAGAAATGTATCTATATACTATCAACAAGCGTTTCTTTATTTTTGGTACTGTACAGAGCCCTTTTTGCTAAGAATGCCCATATAATGAATAGCAACATTTCCAAAGTCTGCATGACATATAGGATCTATACACACACTCCTCTTTTTTGGGTGCCTCTTTTAATGAACAATAACTGTTCATTTGCTGGATGTAACATATTTAGGGTAAATGTGGTGTGGTGTGGTGTGGTGTGGTGTGGTGTGTGTGAAAGGTTATTTCCCCAATATGTTACAGTCAGTAATAATAAAGTAAAACTGTTCTGTAGAAACTGTGTGAAAATGGCTAATTTAAGAGTGGAGCCTAAAAAGAGAGTGTAAACCTACATCTATTTGAATCAACAAGAGGTAATCCTAAGTTCAAATCTTTGCATATGATTGTAAAAATAAATGTAAGACATTTTTATTTTGAAGATTAAACTCTAAAATAAAGGTGACAAAAGGGATCGTTGGAGCAAAGCGCCAACGTTTCCCAAATTAGTTTCCCAAATAATTCTCTCTCTCTCTCTCTCTCTCTCTCT
>JBBPCY010000028.1:12093167-12105579 GCA_037974405.1 Brachyalestes nurse | reverse complement strand
TCTCTCTCTCTCTCTCTCTCTCTCAGCATGGCACACATAATTGCTAATCTACAAAATAAAAATGGAGCAGGTAAAAGGAGTAATGTCATCATGTCCTCAAGAGAAACGGTGATGGTAGATTTGAAGAGGTTTGTTATCCATTTATATTGTAACATTCTTTTCACTGGGTAATTACGCGTTCTGTGGAAAACTACCCTCTCTGATGCAGAAAATCGATCTGAGGCTTGAAGCAAGAGCTTTGATTCTTGTCATGTATGGGCAGCAGTGGGCCTGAGGACACTCTCACAGTTAGAGTCGATACAGTTCAGCTACAAGTTTAAAAATAAAAAAGGGCCAGAAGTGTTCTTGAGAGCGATGCCCTAGAACAGGGGTTCTCAAACATGGTCCTGGAGAACCACCTGCCCTGCAGAGTTTTGTGTTTACACACCCACCACAGCTCAAGAACAGCTGGGTCATTAACTGATGAGTTGGATCAGGTGTGCTGGGAGCAGGGAAAACACTAAAATGTGCAGAGCAAGGGGAATACTTCACGACCGGTTTGGGAATCTCTGCCTATTGGGAACTTGTGGATGGTTCTTTAAAGATCTGCCTTTATAAACATGACACTTGAGCACAATGCTCCTTTTTTAAAAATGTTAAGAGTCTCTACATCAGGTGAAGGTTCTACACAAATTAATGTTTATTTCCCCCCCTAGAAGTCAAGCCATTTAGAAAGCTTTGTTTTTTAAATTTACTCTCTTAGTGCAAAGGTCCTTACAACGGAAAACCAAAATTTACTGTTTTTACTGTTTGATCGAGTATGTACACATCAAATAAATAAGTTTCAAACAATATTCTTCACTCCCTATTCCACACAATCCAAACAGAGAAACTAAACTGCAAAAACAGCCTATTTTGAAATCACTGTTTTCGTGATGTCACAACACATTTACATACATCAGCCTATTCAGCCTACAGTAGTTTAGCTCCGCCCATTCACACTGAAGTTATAAAGAGTGTTTTAGCACCCTTCTTGAATGGCAGTCAGAGGTAATTTGTATTTATCAGACATAGAGGTGCATTAACAAAACACTGTTTAATTCTAAGGAATAACGGAGGTTGGAAAATGGTCATGCAAAAATGAGAGTCTTTGAAAAATAAACAATGATAAATAAAAAAATCAGAGGAAAAAATAAATACAAGATAAATGTAAGATAAGGGACGTTAAAAATAAGGGTAACTAAAAGGTTCTTTGGCCAGATGCCAGAGTCTGATTTCCTAAACAACTTTTAAATGGACCCAAAACACAGTTATTAAGGAAGTCAATAGTCAGTGTGTTTTGAGTCAACAGTTTTTTTGTTCTTTAAGCACCTAAATTATTGTCTGTGGTGATCAACTGTTTTCTGCAGACGCAGGCTGAAAAACACTGCAGTATTTCTTTATAGCTGCGGTTCTCAAAGTGGGATGAGAGGATAAAGCAAGTCCTCAATAATATTTATTTTTTAAATGACATGATGGGTAGGGACTTCATACCACATTTGCACAACATTATACCCAGACCTTTTTCCCCCTCAGCCAGTAATCTATGAATTTTGACAGCAACCAAAATATTATACGCATCTAGAGTTTGATTAGTACACCCTTTAAATTCAAAGGCTGCAGTTGTTCAGTGTACTGTAACTACTGACAATATTCATGATATGCTCACACAAGCACACCATCATATAGTTTATCAAGATAAGGATAAAATATCACCATATCGCCCACCCCTAAGTTAAATACTAAACCATCTGCAGATTCTAAGTAATTACCAAGCACAGTTATTTAAAACAGCTACATATTTGTCTAAGGTGTCTAACATTTGGACAGTGTGGGGGTCCATAGAACTTGCTTGGGAGCTCCTGTTTTAAAGAACAGTCCACTGAAAGGTTCTTTAGGGAAATTGTATGACAATGCTCCAAGAACTCTTTTGGCAAATTTCCATCTAAAAGTGCAGCAGAAAAACAGGCAGCTCTCTCCTCATAGAACTGTACAGAGATAAAAGAAAAGAGACGTTTGGTGGGTACCTCAGTTCGGCCCCTATCTAGATGACATCTCACCAGCCAGCAGATGTGTGGGCTTGGCAGTTTAATATGAACTTGAGCAACTCCAGTTTTTAAAGTGGGCAGGTGTGTGTTTGAGGGTGTATGAGCCTGTATAAACTAAATTTCACTGCCAACAATGCATGTAGAAAGTATAGAAGCACTGTCAGGTTTGACAACAAATGCAGATCGCCAAGACCACACCCTTGTTCTGCACTGCTACCAGCCAAACAGTGCAGTTAACCTGTGCATTTTTAAAGCATATTTGACGACGTTTCCAATGTACATGACAGACCAGCTGGCAAAGTTGCAAATCTAGCTTGACTTGATTGTTCTGATTAAACATCAAACCTGCTGTCGCGACTAGAAACAATATCTGATAAGCATTAAGGCATTGTTAGGCAAGAGGATGCATAAAAAAAATGTGTCCTGTCAGTTAGAAGATAAACATAACATATTAAACTGCTGATAAGAAACATTACGCAATTAAACAAGTCAAAGTAGCTATCAGAAAAGATAAATTGTAACCCCCAACATTCATAAAGATACATGACACCTCCATAAACTTTAAATGACAACCAACAAAAACCTACACCTTTTATGAAGACTCATTTCAACAAGTGTCAGTTGTCTTAACAGACACAAATGGACATGAGCAGCCTTTATGACAACTGAGGCTGAAATAAGCCTTTATAAATGTCTATAATGGTTTATGTCAGTCATATTATCTAATGAATGTTTCCCTTAAGTAAAGTATGGCCCTTTTTTTTTTGCATTTTTACACCATCTGAAATGAAAACTAATCAAAAACATGTCATTTCCATTTGAATAAAATACACATATGGAACACATTCATTCATACGGAAATATGGAAATACAATATATATTGGAATCTAGTAAATATAATGTAGTACTTTTATCAGTCTGTAATTTCTTGTGTTTGCAGATATTTTTTCCCTTATAACGTTTGTTTCAGAGGCAGTTTTGTTACGACAGTGGCCACATATGCCCTCATTGCTCATCTTCCAATTATGTCAACATCTCTCAGCCCTCTTCTGAGCACTCGCCCGTGCCCCATCGCTGGCTGGATATTTGAGAAAGCCGGACGAATGCCTAATGGTTAAGGAAAGGGTCTGTAATGCATGTCGCTTACAGAGGCCGCATGTGGGGAGTCCCGCAGACTAATGTTACCTTTTAACGGCAATTTGCGAATAGCTGCTCTCTCGGCTGCTCTCAAACAGGCTCTGGGGAACCTTTAAGACACAGGCCATCTTCAGGCCACTCTGTACAGCCCCGCTCTCCTTCTCTCCCGATCTCTATCTCTCTCTCAGGCCAAAGCTTTCCAAACACTATCCAACGCCTCCCGTTCATCTAACGGCTGGCCCCCAGATTAACTAATTATAGGCAAACTCCCACTTGGGTTTGGACTGGAGCTCTTTTCTCCCCTGCGGTGCTGAAAGGCATTATGAGAAGGATTAAGACCTTCTGCCACAATCATGATTTCAACACATGAGGCGAGTATAAAGCACAAATGGCAGGAACTGACAGTGCCACAGTACATCATAATATCACGGCCTGTTTCCTCGCATTTCTCTTTTATAGGTATCTACAAATAATGATTACTGTTCGACTGGTAGGTAATAGAGAACAATAAGGCATGCAAAAGTGTGGGCAAAAAGAAGTATTGCTCCAGCTTGTCTACTATGATGTATACTATTTTTTAATTAAAAACCAAAAATAACTTTCTAATAACTATTGCTTTTGTACTAGCAATCAACTAACATGGTAATTCATTTGTGTTTGCAACCTACTGTCTCATTTCCTAGTTTTTTAATATATGATAAGATCTGGCATTAGGAATAATTAAGCACTTTGCCCCAGTGATGACTGATTGATTCAATGCACCAAGTGGCTCTTCCCATTGTTTCACTGACAGCTTGATTGAGCAAATTTTAGCCCACTACTGATGGCAGAATTATTCATATTCAGCAGTATAATAGCAGGTTGCTGTCTTTCTCACGCATAACACACACATATGGACGCTAACACACATGCATACTGTCTGAAAGTTACAAAAAGAAGGAAAATAGTATTAAAGTGTATCAATATATTGGATCTGTGAAAAATAAAGACTGAAGAAGACCATAATCCTTGTTTGTTTGCGAGGACTGTACCTCTGTATTATTGATGGCATTTTGTAATCCAATCCTCCATATGGGTTGCCACTCCCTTTCAGAGTCCTGCCATTTAATAGATGGGAACTGGCCACAGCCCTGATCGCCCGATCCCTTCCACGTCATTCAGAGGAGAGAAAGAAAGGCTTTGCCTCAAATGCTGATATGACTAGTGTCACTCTTACATATGTGTATTTTTTGGATTAGGCAGTGTTCCATATTTTATAAGACAGCAACTATCTCCCAGTCAGCTAATAACTATGCTGAGAACTGAATCCCCCAGCATTCATCCATGTACCTGGCGTATGGTACCTCTGGAGCCAAGCCTTATGGGTAGTGTAGTCACTGGGCCTGGCCGCAGTCAGGATGGCTTGCGGAAGCTGAAGATGTCCCGTGCCTTGGAGCTGCGTTTGCTCTCGTTGGGCTGGCTCGGGGAAAGTGGGGGTTGAGGGGTGGCTGTGCCTCCATAGGGGCAGCTCTGAGAGTCTGGGTGCTCTCCGGAACATTCCACGGCAGGGATGTAGCGGCTGTCCCACATGCCTGGCCCACACAGCTTACACAGGTCATGCAGACTGCAAGGGATCCTGGGAAGCAGCCGGAATTGATAGAGGAGACTTCGTGCCTATAAAAAAAGACGAGAGGAGGGCATTGCACTTACAGGGGAGTAACAGCGAACAGTTTAAAACATATATGTAGAAAAATTAATAATAAAAACAACTTTAAATTAAAAAGACAAAGATAGCTTGCTTGGTGCACAATATTTAATGTTTTCAAAGAAACTATTAGAAGTTTCATCTTTTTTTCTCAGTTTCTCAGATAATGTTCACTTTCTTCTTTGACTCCAGGGCGCTGGAGATTTGTCTTTTTTACTCATGTTTGCTTAGTGACAGCATTTTTAAAAAGGTAAGAGAGCAAATGTGATAACTGGAGCAAGATATTAAGAGTAGGCAGCTTATTTTATTGTATATGTATATTCTACACTACTGTTCAAAAGTGAGGGATCACTGGTCATATTAATAGAAAACCACATACACTAGATATCTGCTGCAGATATATATATATATATATATATATAAAATGACTGTACGTCATATGTCCATAGCTCATTTGAAGGAACTGTAAAAAAATAAAGACATTTCAGAGATGGAGATGATTCTATAATAATTGTGACTAATACGCAGCATTGAGAATTAAATTACATTTTATATACAGAATATACATATATATACACACACACATACATATATATATATATATATAAATAAACAATGACAGTGCAAATATTTGAAGTGATCATTTTTAATACTAAAAAATTCAAACTAAAAGATAAATCTGTTTTTGCAAAACGTGGAACAAACTGATTTTCAATGCAGTGCTGCGAAACATCATATAGGTATTTACCTTAACAAAAAAAAATCTCAATCTTGAAAACTGCTCCGATCTGATTAGATAGTGCCCTTTTAGCCTCTAGATTAACAGCAGAATGTGTAATTGCTTTCATTACTTACTGCTAATGATTTGCAATTTGCATTGTAAAGTATAGACGATCAATAGTCCTTGTAGGTCATCTATGATCTATGCACCTTGAAATGGCTCTTCTCGCATTATGGTGAATTATTTCTCACTTGAAGACAATTTCAACCAAAACAAGAAATTTGTATTTCTGAACAGAACAGGAAATATTTTATCATGAATATGTCTCAGCCTCTGACAGCAGTTTACCCCAAATAATAAAAAAAAAAACATTATTTCAGTGAAAGAGTGTATTTGTGAGTTGCAAAGGAGTAACTTAGTTGTGTTCAGCCTTTACCTAACATGATTAAAGAATAAATGCTTTGTTTAAAACAGTGAAAAGTTAGGAGTTCTCAAGTGTATCCTAGAATTTTGTTGGGGTATAAAAAGTAACATAAAACAAAATTACTAAAATACTAAATTGGGAAACAAATATAAAGATTACGAACAAAGTATTCAAATTATTTGGCTCTTAGTAAAGTACTACAGAATGACGGCTAGTGCTTGACTTATCTCTGACAACCTATTTTGTCAGTTGAACAAGGGGGCCACACAGTCTATGTGTGAAAGTGTGTGTGTCTATGTGAGAATGTGTGTGTGTGAGTGTGAGAAAGTGTGTGTATGAGTGTGTTAACAGTACCTTCCTCAGCACCAGTTCTCCATTCATGTGCATGGAGAGGTTGCTAAAATGCAGCAGCATTTGATCCGTTGCGAGCTGCTGCTCCGTGACGTCATCACCGTACAGCATAATGATGGCCACACACAGAAAGAGGTGGAAGTAGTCCGTCTATCTCACACACACACACAAAACCAAACAGAGCCAATCATCCCCAGGACCAATAAATGAGCAATTACAAACACACATCTCAAACTAGGAAAAGCTGCTATGTAGGAGCAGAGCACCCGAATGGCATTCCAGTGTCACCTGATTATTACCGCGTCAATATATGCTAATGTTATTTCACATTAGCTTGACAATTAGCATCTAATCTTCATTAGAGGCTCGGCTGAGACAGCTGCTGAAGTAAGACTGACGCACTGCTGATCTCCCGGCTTACTCCAGTCACTCCTGAGTGTTTTATCCTAAAAAACTACAATATATGAGACAGGTAGAAAATTACGTAGCTCTAATGCTAAATCTATGACATGTTTGTGTAAGAAGTGAGGATAAATGTGTGAGCAGGAGTGGGAAGGGAACAGAACATACTTTTTAAAATTACATTAGCTGCATGGTCTTATTTCACACCTCACCCAGAACCAATACATAATGTTTACAGTGAGACAACAGAGGAAGTACACTGATCAACAACCATAACATTGATTATCCTATTATAATGGCACCTGTCAAAGTGTGGGATATACTAGGCAGCAAGTGATTTCTCAGAGTTGATGTGTTGCCTACAGCTCACTGAGGCTCTTGGGAAGTGAAGGCTAGCCCATCTGGGGTTGTGTAGCTACAGACAGGTCAGAGTGTCCATGCTAACCCTTGTCCACTGCTTAAATCACCTACAGAGGGCACCTGAGCATCAGAACTTGACAATCAAGCAATGGAAGGAGAAGGCGTGGTCTGACAGATTATATTTTCTTTTCCACAATGTGTTTAGCAGCGGCCGTTTGATTCTCTGGGTGATGTTCTGTTGGGAAGTCTTGGGTCCTGGTATTTCTATAGATGTTTTTTTTTAAAATACCATCTACCAAAACATTGCTGTAGACCAAGTACAGGGGGGGTCCTCGAGTTACACGACAGATCCGTTCCTTCAACGGTGATGTAACCCAAATTTTGATGCAAGTTGAAACACACCCTAGTCTCAGTCACTTACCGATCCTAACACGTAAAATCATAAAAACACAACTAAGCCACAGAAAAAGGAAAAGGAAAACTCTCTCACTCATACACCGCATTACTGCGTATTCCTCCGCCGCGCGCAACCAAACTAGTTCGTCCACGTTGACTGTAAGTATGATGCTAATGGTGTAAGTTGAGTGGGAGTGAGCTCGAAAAGTCGAGACTGTTGTAAGTCGAGGACCCCCTGTAAACCATTGCATGGAAGTTCACTGCAGTGGCCTCTTTCAGCAGGATAATGCACCCTGCCACTCTGCAAAATTTATTCAGGAATGGTTTGGGGAACGTGACTAAACCACTGACTTGGCCTCCAAATTCCCCAGAGCTCGATCCAATCAAGCATCTGTGGGGTGTGCTGGATAAAGTAGTCTGATTCATGGAGGCTCTACCTCGCATCAGAAAGTATCTCCTGCTAACATTTTGGAGCCAGATACCACTGCACACCTTCAGAGGTCTATTGGCGTCCATGTCTTGACGAGTTAGAGCTGTTTTGGAACACAAGTTAGACCTACACAATACTAGGTAGGTGGTTTTAATGTATGGGCTGTTCGGTGTACATACACAAGGTACAAAGGGAAGTACAGTCATTACATAAAACCATCTACCTAGTATTGTAATGGCTGATCGGAGTATGTAAACAAGGTACAAAAAGGAAGTACGGCTCATCCCACATCCACATTATCAAAACCTAAGCTAGATGTTCTCATCAAAGGACACTGTAATCACAAACGCCCTGCCCTTGCTGAACCTTTTCATTACATGTTAGTTAGTTCCAAATGTACCATTCCAATTCATAAAGTCCAGGAGCTAAGCTGCCCAAACTGCCCACTTTAGATTGATATTATAAAAACCATAACAACCAACACATTACACATATCTGAATATTCAGCCTACATCCATTTAGCTCCACCCACTCACACTGAAATTATATGGAGTGTTTCAGCCTGAACTGTTGTTTGAATGAGGCATGATACATTCAATATATTCAAACCATTACATTTTCTTCTGTTTCGTTTCATTTTGCTCGGTCTGTGTGAAAAGCGGTTACTTCTTTTATGGTGCAATGAAACAACAGAAGCCATATTGCCCCACTTGCACTTCCTGTAGTGTATTATAATCTGCCAGAATCACTGCATGCATCAGGTAGACTTTGCAGAGCCTTTACAGACTTTATAGGGTGGTTCCTTTTTACAGTAAACAAGGCTTTAATGTGCCGATTGATCGATGTCACCGACAGCTAATCAACTTTGCTGATTAATTGTTGCAGCTCTACCTGGTAGTGCGCCCAGCAGGCTTCCCACATGCGCAGGGCCTCAATGTCAGGGAACTCGCGCTTGAAGCAGAGCAGAACCCAGCGGTGACAGAACAGCAGCTGCAGCCCATCCTCCCCTAAACGCATCAGGTGCTGGTGAAACCGTGGCAGCATCAGTCGCAAGAGCTCCCTAAGATACATCTACAGAGTGAGAGGGAAAAACAGAGAGAAAGCAATGTGCCAATCAAACCTTATTTATCCCAGGGGGCAGTTTCATCAGCTGGCATAGTTTCACCTTTGCCGCAAACACTAAAAACGAATTAACTGAGTACCAGTCAACTAGAAAAGACATTAAATACAAAGCTAACAAGTAATAAGTTCTACAAGATTTTGCTATATTAGACCGTTTTAAGCTCCAGTGCCAACGAAGCAAACTTTGGACACCAGTTGACTATGTTTGGGTATAGAAGGAAATTTCTGTAAACCACACTAACATTTAACAGCTTTTAACATTCATCAGTTTAACTGCTGTTGATATATAAAAAAGACATCCTGCCATTAGTTTTTGCTTCTGACACCTCACATAGTGGCCCGAGGGCAACCACGCAAAGGTGCTAAACAAAACAAAGATCTTGTGTGGAACCTTCCGTTTGCTGATTATAAAGATAAGCGAGAGACCACAGAAGACCCCACCCATAAAAAGCCTGAAATAAACCCTCGTAAATGACTCTCAGCAAATAGGTGTTCTTCTCTAGCTTGGTTTTGAATTTCTCACCAGCTGTCTCTCCATGTCCTCATCTCTGGGGGAGCTGATAAAGATGGTGTTCTCCATCAAGCCCACGAAGCACCAGAACGTATCGCTCTCATCTTGGATCTCAGTCAGCAGAGGAGCCACCAGGTCAGACATGCCCTGACAGTAGCCCATCTCTGGGTTAAACACTGCATAGTTCAACAGAATACGCCTGGAGGAAAAGCAGAGCCAGCAGAAATGATCTATCCAGACATATTAATAATTGTTAAACAAGTTCAATAGCCTGAAACTAGTATGCCCTGCAGGAGAAGAGTATGGAATGGATGAAGAGGCAAAAAGGAACAAGGAGAGAATGCAAACCTCATGATTTCCACATTAGGGTTGTTCTCCCCTCTGAAGAACATGTTGCTCCTATCAGTCCTCACCACATCCTTATCTACCGTAAACTGGACCTTCCTCCAGAACTCACTGTGCTCCTCAGGACTCATCGATAACCTGAAACCGTGGGCAGAGACAGAGGGAGACGAGATAGAGAGAGGGAGTGAGAGGGAGAGAATAAAGAATGAGAGACACAGACAGAGAGGGAAAGGGAGAGGAGAGAGAAAAGAATAAGGTAGACAGAAAAGACGAGTGAGATCGACAGCAAGAGAAAAACAGAAAGAGACAGAGACAAGGAGAAAGAAAGATGGAGGAGTGGAGAGAGAGAGAAGGAGGCAGAGAGAGAGGAGATGTAGAGAGAGAGAAGGAGGCAGAGAAAGAAAGAGAGAGGTGTAGAGAGAGAGAGAGGATATTTTTATCAAGCCAGCATGAATCAAAACACATACAGCAGTCCCATTCTATACTGGAGTTATTGGGGATTGGTGGTCTTTGAGCTGACTGATCAAAGCACTTCTCTTAATGTGATGTGATGTGATGTGAGTGGTGGGAGGCCAAACTGAAATATATTCTTGGTTTTTCTTGCATGTTGACATCATTCGGAAGACTTCAGACTGGAGTGACCTCTAAAACATCTTCTGACTTATTACATGATCAGCCGTTCTTAAGGAACATAATTATAGCATCTTTAACAGACAGCTGTTAAAGCTACACACCAGGAGTCCAGATGGAATGGATATTTATTTGCATTGTAATGTGGTGTCAGACAGAGATTGTCAGTGCTTTAATACTGTAAGCATTACACGACTCGGTATACTCAGGTTTATAAACATTACACGATCAGTTATACTCAGACAAATGATTTCTTCTAGAAGTATTTCTGACAACTTCAGGGCAGACACTACACGATTTTAAATACTATAATTAACAAACGGAATATAGGCTATTAAACACAGTGGAACTGTCAGTCAGTGACTAAAAAGTCCCGTTATAGAAAGGAAATGGTTGAGGTTGTTCTTATAGAGATCAGTGGAGTGCAGACCACTACACCGGGTTACTGGTACATTGTGCTTGCACTGCGTACCTTCACTGACACATGGGATCACTTAAAACTGTTTTGTTCAGCGTCATTCAGTAATTTATTAAAGTCAGGGACACAGGGACGGATAAAGCGCTCTTGGAATCATGCCTTTCTCCACGGTTGAGTTTTAGGATGGTTTCGAGTCAAAGGCCTAAACACTCTTTCACCAAGCAGGTGGGATTTAATTAACACTGTTTGTTTTGCATGAAGCAACACCAGACCTGACGCAACTTCACACAACTGTTTCAGAGCCTGTGTTTGTGCAAACTATTCCCCCGGCAGCCCGCCCAATCCCTCCCTCACGCACTCTCTCTCACCCCCCTCCCTCCCTCTCTCTGAGGACTTTGGCTGCACTGCTGAAAAACACTGATCACAATTACACACGTCGGTGTTACTGTAGACCATTTTAACCAACACAGCACGTCCAAACATGCACCATATACGCAGCAGGGCAAAATGGTATGGATATATACATTATAAAAGCATAATAGTGCCTTTACTGACTGGAACGAACAGCCATGACACGACAGCAGCTCCAGAAATGGACAGAATTGAGAATGCTGACTTGAGCTAAATTCCAGCAATAGAACATCGCCGAAGTCTACGTTCACCCTAAGCTCAGGACGTGCAATATATTTCACATAGTGTTCCATTCCAGACAGGCCAAACCATAGCTGCAGGTACACGGTTTCAGGATTTTAGCCAGGTGCAGTGATTCACCATGATTTAAGGTCCAACCGTGAACAAAGCCAAAGTCAGGATTACTGGTCTAAGGAAAACAAACAGGCAACGCTTGAGTTAGAGGGTCCACAGCAGATGCTTTGTAGATACTTTCTTGCACTAAATGTATACTCAATTAACTCTCTAATGCTCCAGCACTTTTACACCTCATTTGTATGCTGAGGCAACCGTCTTTTCAAATGCAAAAGTTGTAGCCCCCCCAGGCAAATTACATGTTTTATTGATTTTCTAAGTACACATCCTCTGCAGAACACACTGTTCTGCACATTCTAATTCATAATTACTGTTCATTTCCTGAGTGTAACATATTGGGGAAAATAAAACTTACTATGATCTAATATGAGCATAAATTAATATGGCATGTGCAAAAGCTATGACATGTCTGTTAATTTATTTTTGTGCACTAACTTGCCAATTTTAAGTTTGCTGCCAGCAGAGGATGTGATATCCTTAGAAAATCATGAAACACTGGGGGTCTTTTGCACACTAAATGAGGTTTGTGTTCAGAAAAACTGTGGTGGGCATTATCAAAATACTTTCCACATATAGCATTAAAACTGCACAAATATGAACAATTTCGAGTAAATATTAACCAGACAAGAAATAATACATTTAAAAATATT
>JBBPCY010000028.1:12072814-12085464 GCA_037974405.1 Brachyalestes nurse | reverse complement strand
TCTGTTCCGTGTTTTTTCGGAGTCCCTTAAGTGAGATATGGCTAAAACGGTATTCGAAATAACTATTCGATATTCGACTGTATATCGAATATTCGACTATTCGAAAATCATGTCTCATCCCTAGTATATACACACTGTGCTGTCATTCATGCACACATGTTTTCTTTGGTATGCACTGTTGGTTTTCTTTTGGTATAAGCAGGGTAAATACAGTAATAAATTCATTTAATTTACAGTAATAAAAATACAGAGAACAAAAGGAGAACAGAACGAAAAACAAGAGAACACTCCACACGGGAAAACTGACAGAGATGCGTCACAGGACAGCACAAAAAACGTATACAGTTATATTTTATACGGAAATTTAGCTAGAATTACGTTAAGATTTATGTTACAAAATTAGTAAATCATATTTTTCGTAATAATTATACACTAAAACTAAAATCATATATATATCATAAGAAAAACATAAAAGAAATGCGGAGGATATTTGTGGTTTTTGCAAATTTGCAGGGGTTTCCGCAAACAATTATTAGTTCGGTTCTAAGAAAAAATCTGTGAACTCTGAACCGTGACTTTGTGGGGGAACACTGTGCATATAAAATTGTATTGCCAACCATATCCGTCACCCTTACATGAAACTAAATTGACAGTGAGCCTTTCCTTTATCACATCCTCACCTGGTCTTTGAGCTGTGTCTCCCTGCAGCATTTCCACTGCTGAAAGACTTCAGCTAGCTTGTCCAGGCCGGCATGATGGAAGTGCAGGATCTTATACTGACTCTCTCTGCTGGCAATGACCAGCTGACCACAGGTGCACGCCTCATCACTGCACACAGATTAGAATAGGGCATCAGACAGAGTACAACAAAGGCAACTAGCACTACCACAATCTGTACATTGGCCATGTATAGTTGGAGGAGCCTAATTTCGAAATCTTTTAATCTGAATAAAGTTTACAAGTTTAATAAATACTAAAGAGAGCCAACGGACAACTGAGAAGTGTGACTTTATGAATAATGCCATGGCCCACACAATTTATCTCAGTTTTATGTCAGCACTCAAATCCGTCAGTGGTTTAAACCAATATAATTGGTTTATAATTGGAATATAATTACTTTATTTTCATCTCATTCAGCAGTGAAAACTAGAGCCAAACAACTGAAATAGTACTTGGTTATTTCCCTTTTTGCAAATTTTGATTACATCTTGATATCTGTGGCTTCAGTCTTCAGAAAAGGACAAACTTGTGAAATTGCAGCTGCCTGGGAAATTTTCTTCAGCTGAAATCTGATTGGCTGAGAAATCATTGTCAGTAAAACTTGGGTTGTAAATGGAACAAATCTTTTTTGTTTAATTGTGTACATGTGGCAACATTGGCAACAGTAAAATATAGTCAACCAATTTTTTTATTATAAGTTATTTATTTATTATAAGTTATATTATTATAAGTTAGTATTAAGTTATTTATTTTATTATATTTTATGGCTTTAGGCTGTAATGCACAACCTTATGTGGCTTATTGCTTTAGTTCTGAGTTAGAGACTTTTTGATGGAAAATTTGAAGTCTCAATGAGTGCTTAAGGGGCCAATAGGGGGCTAACCCTATGAACTTCTGAAAAGCTTCTGAAGTTTTGATAGGGAGTGTATAGAAGACTGGGTTCCACACATTGTTAATTTGGTCAATAAAATGTGTGACGTAAAATAAAAATAATAAAAATACATCTTATAAAATCTGATGAAATATGTCATCATTTTGATGAATAACAAGATAACATCAGAGACAAGATGTACAAGCAATTCATCTACCATAAGCCTATATTTTCTAATCCAATTACTCACATGCACTTCATGTGCAAGATGTGTACAGCCATATATTGCTGGTTTATGGCTGTTTGATACTGGCTTGGGCTAAACTAAAATGCTCTGCAAACAGGGTGGGCACAAACCCAGTTAGAAAATACCACAAATTTCAAGAGGAATTCAATCTCTTACTATCCGCATGCCTTCCTGTTTTTAATGTGAAATGCATCAAGGCAGGCATTAAAAACAAACTCACTAAAACTTTGTCAACTACATCTGGACTAAAACTAAAATTTAAATGCCTAAAATATAACAAACACATTGGCATTTAATTTTGATTCAGTATTAGTCTTAGTCTAGACTACAAGACTGAATTCTGGTCCTGCTATGGTCATAATGAGTAACTCATATCAGGATTGTTTATGGACATGATTTTCTCGGAAGCCTTCCACAACACAGGACACTTGGAGTGCTGCAGTCCACATTCACATGTGCCCATGAAAACCATGAGGCGGCAGAGTTTGACCAGATGATGTAATAATGTGCTTATTTACAAGTAGGTCAAAAGTTTGGATTTCTAGAGAACCAAAGCCTTAAAATTCTAATGTTCTAAGATTTTATTGGATTTATATTGTACTGAGCTCAGCTGTGTTGCTGACAGTGGTCCTGCTGTGTCATTAGACCGTCGTACCTAAAGAAGAGTCGCAGTGACCTCATGTGACCGAGGTCCACTCTGAACACTCCACATAGCTGTTCCAGAGCCAGGACCTTCTGCTGCTCCTCCCACCGAACGCCCTGTGATTGGCTGCTTTCTGAGGGGGCGTGGCTGTCCAAACTGGAGGCGGAGCTTGCAGAGTGTGTCATGGACTCGTCGCACATCTCCCTGGAAAAGAACCAACAATTTAACATCTAACCAAGAATTTACAATTCACAAGGTAGATGCAAAAAATAAATCTCAGAGGCAATGCTAACATACCCCAGATTGAATCCAAAAATAACTGTATTGTCACAGTTCCCAGGCGGTTCATATCTCAATACAGGATAACTTGGCAGAGATGAATCTATTCCACAGCTGGGTTCACAGTGTGAGGCTGAGGGGCCACTGTGGCTGTGTGTGTGCGCGCCAGTGTGTGCGTAGACACAGAGTGATTGGAGGAGATGGAGAATGAGAGGAATGCGAGGAAGTTACTGTGCTGGCAGGAGTAAAGCGGAGACACAAATCAGCCACACTGCCAGCCAGTTTTCCCTGTCATCTGCATCTCGGTCGACCCCCCGGCCACCCCCCTCTCTTTCTGTCTCTCTCTGCTTGTTTTTCCCATAGCCGTAACCTGAACCTCGGCCCTCTCGCTCTCTCTAACTGAGCGTAGCTAACAGGCCGAGTGCACCTCCAGACACGTCCTTGTCACAGTACCAAAAAGGCAGGCCCCTGTTTAATGGCTGTGTGGTATTTGAGAGGACATTCAGAGCGAAAACCAAAACAAGCTTGTACTCTAAGCCATATGGCGCTCCCTGGTCGGGGCGTAACGTAGAACACAGTAATGCGCACCTTAAAACCGCACTTTCATATCAGCTCGCCTTACTGTCCTCGCATTACATGGTCAGTGTCGTGAGAAAACCTAAGAAATGTACAAAATAATAAAATGATATTTATTACTACTTTTATTTCTACTGGCCCATTCATTATGTTTACGGGTCTATTAAACGTTTACACATTAACAGCACTTCTATGTTCTAAATAACATATAAAAAAAGGAAATTCAATGCAATTAAAGTTCTCATGGCATGTGGTTCTCCTTACTGAAAACTGTCATAACAAAAAAAAAAAAAAAAAAACGAAATTACAGAACCTTTACAAACTGAGCAACAGAAACGGCCAAAATATGTTTTGTGTAAAATCTTATGCATTAACGTCAAGTTATTTTCCTTTCTCCTATTAAGTTCACATCTCTGAGATATGAGGTTATTATAACAGAGAGGATTTAATGTTTGTAAATAATTTCCAAATAAATCTTTACTGGGTAAATGAACAACTTTAAATGTGATTGAATCAAGTGTTCCAAGACTTTTGTGCAATACAGTAACAATCAGTTCTTTACTGTTTGTTCTACTGGAATGATGAACTTTGCCCCTCTCGCTCTCTTACTGTGTCTGTCTGCCTCTCTCTCCCTGTATTTCTCTCGGTCTCTCTGACAGCAGGTAGGCTGTACAGGAGTGTGTTTGCTCCCTGCTGAGATCAAGCCTCTCTGGGAGCGTTTCTGTCACACACAGTCCTAAATAAGTAACAGCCTCAGGAGACATACAGTACAGTACAGTCACACTCCTTATACAGATGGGCTAATTAACAAACTACAGAAACATCACACCACACACAAAACACGCATACACACACACACACTTTAATTAGAGAACAGTGGCTTCCTTCATAGTGAAGTGAGAGAAACTTTTTTCACCTCTACAATCAGCTCCAATTTTCACACTATCTCTCTCTCTCTCCGACTTTCGCTCTACACACATTTCCAGCTTCCAGGCCCTTTAATGCAATCAATTAAAATTGGAGCTGCTTCCAAAGAGAGCAGCAAGTTCATGTGCCTCAAACATTCCTCATTTATTTAATCCTCACAGCTGACACCCAGCGTACACACACACACACACACACACAAGAGCGAGCGAGCGAGCGCGAGAGAGAGAGAGAGAGAAAAAGAGAGAAAGAGAAAGAGAGAGAGAGAGAGAGAGAGAGAGAGAGAGGGAGGAAGATAGAATGAGAGAAAGGGAGAGAATATTTTGAGAAAGACAGAGAGTTAATATAATAGAGTGAATATACAATGAAATAAAAACCACAGTGACAACTATAAAGTAAAATGTCACAAGCAGGTGTTAACAGGACTTCTTCTAGTGGTCAGTGATAGACCCCGTATATCAGTCCCACCTCATCCAACACACACCAAGCACTGATGAACCCCATCATACACACAGACAGCTGCAATACGCTATATGGACAAATGTATTGGGACACACCTGTTTTTCAGGGTTTGGGCTAGGCCCTTTACTTCCGGTGAAGGTCAATCTTAATGCTTCAGTATAACAAGGAATTTTGGACAATGCCATGCTTCCAACTTTGTGGACAGAGTTTGGGGAAGAACCTTTTCTATTCAAGCATAACTGTGTCACAGTGCACAAAGCAAGTTCAATAAAGACACGGTTAGATGAGCCTGGTGCACACACAGAGCCCTCAACCCTATCCGACACCTCCATCCAGGCCTTCTCATCCAACATCAGTGTCTGACCTCACAAATGCTTTACAAAACGAATGAGCACAAATTCCCACATAAACACTCCCATTTTTCTTGGAAGCCTTTCCACAAGAAGCTGTTATAGAAGGACCAACTAAATATTAAAGTCTATGAATTTGAATGCAATGTCATTCAAGTGCCTGTTAGTGTAACAGTCATGTGTCCCAATACTTTTGTCCAGCAGCACTGTAGATTTTTTTTCTGCACTGAAACGAGAAGAAAGTGATACAGGAGCGTTTAGCGACCTGCCTACAGCTTAACACTGCATTCTCTCTTTCTTCTCACATCACTTCGGGGGAACAACAGGCAAGAAAAGAGTCACGGAGGACTGCAAAACACTGCAGCTCCAGGCATAAATAAGTTGACCCCTCAGGAGCGCCATCTTCTCCTCTGTGCCTCCCTCATGTGGCCACTCGCCAGAATTACATAAACATGAGGAAACTTAGCTTCTTTTTGAACATTTTTATAGAGAACAGTCTTCAGACAAGTCTGTTCAGCAAGTATGTCTGAACGTTTAACAACTAAACACGTTTGAAAAACTAACCTTGAGAAAAAAAATTAACATTGAAATCAGACACACTAGCACATGTCCAGTACTTTCTATTAGCCATGCTGTATTTCAACAACAATGTTGCACTTTTTAATCAGCTTGGACATGAACAGAACTCTACTTTAGAATACCTTTACCTGGTCAGAATATAGCAGTCTCATTCAGCAATATTAAGAGACAGGCCTTAATTTTTCAGTAAAACTGCAACATACTAAGTAAAAAACATTACCTGAATGTCGGTCACAAGCTTCAGATGTTTATTATATAGGTGAATGTGCATTACATGGCACACCGCTGGATGAGCTGTGTAGCATCACATTTCTTCGAAAAATTCAAACCCATTGCTTTTTCACTGGCGCTTAGTGACTCTCTAGTGATTCTCTACACCAGGGGTGTCAAACCTGTCCAGAAAAGGCCGCTGTGGGTGCAGGTTTTCGTTCCAACTAAGAAGCAGCCACACCTGAGTAACTGAAAACCAAGACCAGCTGATTACAGAGGTGGAATCAGGTGTGCCTCCTGCTTTGTTGGAAGGAAAAAACCTGCACCTACAGCGACCCTTTCTGGACAGGTTTCACCCCCCTGCTCTACACCAGTGGTTCCCAAACTGGGGGGTGGGCCCCCTGGGAGGGCGCAGAGGTATTGCAGAGGGGCGCATGAAAGGGATAACCTGTGTAGCTTGAATGGGGGATGTTCTTATCCAGAAAAGGGGGGCCCTGCAGAGAAAGTTTGGGAACCACTGCTCTACACAAATGCCATTCAGCATTCTGACATTACGGTAAATAAATCTAGAAATAGACCCATAATAAAGGACATATGGCTACCCTAGACAATGTCACAAGCCTGGTCTTTTGTCACCCTCTATCCATCAGCATGAAAAAAACTCGTATGTGAAGAGTAAATTACATCTGACATGTTAAATTTATCCTGCTTATAAACAACAATCACAATGAAACTAAATATATTCAAATGTAGCAATTAACATGAATTTATCTGCACTCTCACTGAGGCACATTCTTTGTGGCACAGCGGTGTTTTATACTGTACCGCTGTACATTGTACTGTCTGGTGGCCTTTACTCACACTGTCCAGAGACTTGTTCAGAGAGAGTCAAGAACAATAATGTGGCTTGAATCTGTAAAAAATTTAATTTCACATGGAAACACTAATTACTGAATAAATAATACAAATTTACATCAAATGTTTGTACGCTTGCTGGAAATGGAGCAATAGAAAAACATCTGCTGAATAAACATTTGTGTACGGCAAAATCTACAAAACATTGCAGAAAGCATCAGAAAACCACAACCAGCCAGATACAGTAACCCCTTAGTGTAAATCCTAAATATGCCCCAAATATGCTCACAGAACACTTTAATTTAATTTTAAACTCAGTTTAATGCATTACCTTAAAGAAAATGTAAAGGTAAAAGCGTATTCACCTCTTTTAATTCAAATTCGAGGTGAACATTTTTCGGGGAATAACCCCTGATCTACTCAGGCTAAAAATACAAATGAGGGCTTGTTGGAAAGGTCTCCTGGAGATCTACTGAACTGTGGAGTTGGAAGTTTTTTGTACCGTGGAGAAATCGTGCTTGGAGCACGGGGGCTCAACCCTGGTGTGGAATTCGAAAAAAAGTGCTTCCAGGTTGGCTACCACCTGCCCTTGTGTGAAAACATCCAGCAAAAATATATTTATTGCCACAAAAAAGCAAACAAAAGGCGGAGGATATTTGCAGTTTCCACGTTATACTATGAATTTGGTTCTCAAAAAAAAAAATGTGTGTGTGACTGAATCCGCGACTCCTGATCAGCGTAAAACTGGGGGATTACTGTAAATCAAAACATGATTTTATCTTATTAATGAAAAAAGAACATATTAGTGAACGCCAGGACAGTCACTCTCAACCGTAACATACATGATCAAAAATTAACTTCTCCTGAGCCATTATTTTACCAAGTGCTTTCAGTCTCCACAATCTTACGGTATAAAATACATTCATAAAAGTAAACATGAGTGAAAAGCTGTCCAACATCACAGACTGCTCTGTAGACTCTTCATATTTCTGCGAAACAGAGACACATGTACAGAGCTCATGTATGCCTTATTCTCATTTTTTGCAGTTTGCTTACATGGAAATCTGTCCAGTGTCACTGTGCTTGTAGATCTGGCTGAATTACAGCATTTCAGCATTTCATGGTCTCACAACTGTTCAAACGTACATTCTACCTAAAGGCCAGTTTGTAATGTCCATCCTTTACTCCATCCTTGAGCCAGTCAGTCAGGCCAAACAAAACAGGAGTGAGCTACTGGTCCAGTACTGATGATCACTAGATGTAGATTCATAGCAAATACAATGGAAACAAATCAGCACTGCATGCTTGACTTCACTTTTGAAGGTAAAACAGTCTGAGCATTTGTTCTTTAATTTCTGTTTACATTTACGGCATTTAGCAGACGTTTTTTGTCCAAAGCGACTTCCACTCCCTAACTACAGGGGGCAGTCTCCCTGGAGAAACTTGGGGTTGTGGGTCTTGCTCAGGAACCCAGTGGTGGTATGCTGAAGGTAGGTTTCAAACCCATGACCTCTCAGTCTGGAGGCAAGTATCCTACCCACTGAGCTACCTCCACCCCTGCTGTTTCACCTCATCAGCTGTTCACCATCTGTTTTTGAAGACAGGCCACTGATTTCAGATGGCACTGCAATGCAATAAACTAATGTACAAATTATTCATCAGTCCCAACTGCAAGCTGTATCACTACATTTTTTTTTATAGACAGTGGAGATAAAAAGCTTGTTTTATATAAAGATGACCAGTGTTGGACCCCCAGGGCCTTAATGAAACAAATTATAGTTCAGCTTCTTCCTAATTATTTTATTAGATTCTGGTTGGAAACAGCATGGGTCAATCGTCCCAACTAGATTTTATGCTAACAGAAATGAGTAATAGCACAGAGATGTGAGTTTTAACATTTGTGGCCCAACCTAAAGGCTCCAATAGGCACAGTGCACCACTGCAACATACTGGACAAATTACACATTCCCCAGTGGCCAGAATATTTCTGCACAATCATGAAATGTCCACTACCTTAAGACAGCAGATCATGAGTTCAGCACTGGAGAGAGATAATATGTGAGATGGTATCCTGCGGAGGAACATAAGCCCTGCTAAGCCAGCATGAATTATGGATAAGATGTGTGCTGCTACAGTTACTGCATGCACTGCTGACCTGACCTGCTCCAGCACACCGTTTCAAATGCACCACCAAACCACTGGAGTGCGAGCTTCATGGCCAGTCTTGGCTTTCTGACCGCAAATGTTTTGGCTTATGTGCTTTCACTGGAAACTAATGTCCAGTACATCGAGCTCTGTAGACCAACACAGAGACCTTTAAGGTCATTTGTAAAGCTTTCAAACAGTTCCCTGGTTAATGTTTTGCATTCCCTTCTTAAAATTCAGAAGCTAAGAAAAGGATACACTGCCTCAAAGTATCACTATTTACGATGCATTTTTACAGTGAATTTTACCAGTACCTTAAAATGAAACAAAATTAAAGTGTCCCTTATAATCACGTGTGAACCCAGAACAGCACACAGTGTGAACAAGGTGAAATTATTTCTCTGCGTTTAACCTATTCACCAAGTTAAGCAGTGGGCTAGCAGTCATGCAGCACCCTGGGACCACTGTACCTTCATCAAGGGTCCCTTAGTGGTGCCACTGGAAGTCGAACCCACAACCTTCTGATCACAGGGGCAACTCCCTAACCACCAAGCCACCAGCAGCCCCATGTTTTAAATATGAAACGATAGAAATTAATTTGATGATTTAATCATTTGATTACATGATTCGAACATGCAACCTTCTGATCTAGAGTCAGACGCGCTACCGTTGTGCCACAAGACCAGTTCAGTGAAAAAAAAAAAAAACTATTGTCCTTCATCCCAAACAATCTGTAGGCAGAAGGAGGTAGAATGCACTAGAGGTAGAAGGTGAAAATCAAATAATACTTTTTCAAATAATCTTAAACAGACTTGTGTATATGCATAACAAGAGACAAATGTACATCACACATCTAAAACAGTGCTCACATTTTAAAGTCTGAATTTTGGCTGTACTTTTGTTCATAAGAACTTTTGTTAACAAGAAATTTGCCCCCCTTTGCTCCTTCAACAGCTTTTAATCTTTAGGAAAGGCTATATGCTGCAGAAATCAACTTCTTATTCTATGAAATGTTAGAATGTTCTTACATGACAGGATTTGACTGCAGCTACAAAGGCATCAGTGAGGTGAGGTACAGATGAAGAATTAGTTCTGGATCACAAACACCACTACAACTCATCCCAAAGATATTCAATTGAGCTCCATCACTCCAGAGAACAGTTACAGTGCTTCACAGCCTGATCCTGGGGGTTCTGTACCCCTCTAGTCGGTGTGGGCATGTCTGACATGTTGTTATATGATAGCTTTGGTTGTGATAAGGTTGTGGTCTTAAAGGTATGGTGGAGGGGTACCTTCAGAACAAAATAGTCCAAACGTTTTCAGATTTACAACCTTTTTACCAGCATTAGTAAACAGAGCCCTAGGCACAGGTGTACACAGTGATGGCTTTTTGTTAGTAAATTAATAAAATGAAACAAAATGGCTATATGTGCACTGCAGACATTCCTGGTTTCACCTCTTCATTCAAAAAGGACTCTGTGGAAATTTTACTGATTTCATTTTGAGGGATGGAATCGTTGGTGGAATGGTTTTATCAACCCGGTATGGTTTGAGATAAGTGTGTGTAGATTTAGGCATGGAAATTAACTGATAGGTTATAAACTATTACTACTTCCCATTATTACTATACTTAACCTATTTAACTATTACTACATTAGCCTCATAACGCCAGTGGAAAACCCAAGAAGCAAACTCCAAATACAAAACACTTGTTTTAAAACTATTGTTTTAAACATAACTGTCTCTCACAAGCATCCTATTTAAAAAGACACCAGCTCCTCAGTGTCACCTACCAATCCTGTAAGATCCATTTATACCAAACTGGTCCAAATTTAGTCAAATGTTTTGCAACCAGGGACTGAAGCATTACCAGTTCAATGACTAGCAAAACAACTTTCTCAGGTTTAAACTAAAACGAATTTCCACAGGTGATTCACCACAGGCATTTAATCCAAAACTAGGCTTAATCTGTGTCTGGAAAAATGTGCCTCAGTGCATTAAAACGGATTAGATGCTATTAGAAACAAACAATAATAAACTTATCACATAAATTGTTCACATTTATTTTGCTCTAATGTTTCAGAATAAAGTGTTTAAAGGGTCCAGATCACAAAAAACAGTCCAAAGTGTCTATATATGGCAGAATATGGGTCCTTTAATAACATTATTCAATCTTTCTAGTAAAACCGCAACAGTAACTGATTGTTTTAAACAGTGTACATTGTCACAATTTAATGATGGCAACATTATTTTGGGGGGCGGGGAGGCAGATAAAGAGATTAACAAAATACTACTTAGTTTTAGAAAGAACCAAAGTGAAAGAAATCATTTGTAATCACTGGTGAACCACATTTTCAAACCTCACTTTATTTAGTTCCTGTTTCAATCACACTGTGTGAAAAATGGGTTAGTTTTCTGTTTGTTCCTTGTTTCTAACCTCTGGTAGCTCTAAACCCTTTAGCTCTCTTACCTGCTCTCGTTATCCAGAAAGACGGAGCTGCTGCTTTCCCCGAGCGCCTCACTGACGGGGGACAGGCAGAAGGGTGAGGAGAAGGTGTCGGAGTCGGAGCCCAGTGTGCTGTCCCGGCTCACCTCGTCTGCAGACAGCTCGCACGAGCCCTCGTCCCCGTCCTCCAGCTGCAGCTGCTGCAGGGTCGGCTCCAGCCCTGCCTCCTCATCGTCCTCTTCCTCTGGGGCAGGTGTTGGACGGGGCTGAGGCAGGCGGGCGCGGCGGCGCGGGTTACGCCGCACCGGAGAGCTCTCGGGAGTGATGTAGCGCAGAGCCTCCTCATCCTGCCGCTGGATACGAGAGTTAGGCACCCAGGTGAGAATGAGGGTGGAGCCCAGAGTTTCATCCTTCTCCAGGTGCACACACAGATAACCTGAGGAAAAAAAAGAAAAACACATGAGCAAAGCAAAAGTTCAGACACAACATGGCAACATTTTTCACCATTCTTTATCAGTTAGAGGAAAGTTCCACCAATTTCTCAAAATTTCTCCATTGTTTACGCAGCATACAAAATGTAATGCTTCCAAAAAAGATTTTGTCTTGTGAAGCGCATAGTACATTACTGTACTAATGAATCATAATAATTTAGGGTCATGCAACTCCTGGAGACATATTTGACACATACATTCCATAATTTTTTTTTTTTTAACCCAAAAACTACTTTGTGTCTACTCCTATTAAGGGGACACTAGTGTGAAGGACATACACACACCAAACCCACATCAGGCATGTGGGTCTCCAGTAGTGTTGTTATTGGCGGCCAAGCTGTAATTTTACTTTTTATTAGTATTAGTCACATCTCTTTTTAGTCTAGTCAAGTTTCAGTCGACTAGAAGTCTGAGCATTTTAGTCAGAATTATCCACGACTATTTTCGTCTGAAAACCGATGACATTTTAGTCTAGTTTTAGTCAGTGAAAGTTGTATTTTAATCTCTTTTTTTAGTAATGCAATTCTGTTTAACCCAGTCAATATAGTATAAGTATCTAGTAGAATAGAAAAAATCTAAACTATCTTTTAGTCAAACCTATTTCCCAATTCAAACAAGGTTATCTTATTATTATATTATTGATACTTTATAGACTCAAGAATACTGTACATCCATTCCAGACACGGAAGATACTCTGATTTGAATTTACGACATTTATTTTGCTGACCAAACATGTTAGAACTTAGAAGTACACACACATACATTTAAATAAAATAAAGTGCAAATAAAATGAAAATGTGTGTGTCTATTGCCATAAAACCCACATTTGTAAAACTGGTAAAAGTCTTCACC
>JBBPCY010000028.1:12022953-12055903 GCA_037974405.1 Brachyalestes nurse | reverse complement strand
ACATTTATGTTTTCCTCAAACAACCCAAACATGCACATAATTTATTAAACTAAGAAAATATCAAGTAAAGCATTGGTGCAGAATGACCATTATAAATTGTATGCAAAGCTTTCACAGCATATTCGTAAGTCAGTGTGTTTTTACACACCAGAGGAAAGTTAGCCTGGTGCATCCGCCGCACCACCGCCCTCGTATTGTTGGTGGAGGTGTAGCCCCACCGGCAGAGGTGGAATCCCAACGACCAATAAGGTGGCATCATGGGATAACCTAGATCATTATAAAGGAGTCATTAAACCCCAAACAAGATCAGGGTTGACATGTAGGTTAAAATGACAGTTTAACAACACCAAACATTTCTAGGAGAAAATCGTGTCCAAAGTCTAACCTATATTTAAATAAATCAAAGTGACACAATTGTACACAATTTACACAGTTTTCTCCTCAAAACATAAAAATGACATATCAATTGAAAGTAACAGTTAAAAACTATTCAAAGTAATAAACATAGTAGTAGTAGTCTCACTTTTGTCCATTTTAAAATAAATGCATGTCATATAGTGTCAGAAACCACATAAATCAATACAGTTTGAGTCAACTGTGTGATGACTGAGATATGCAGTTAGCATGATGCTGTCAGAGGGATAAGCATCCATTACAGCCTTGCATCTCTAGTGCCCCATTGCTTTTCAAACGTTTTAGTTGAAGTAAAAGCTACACTTGCCGCACCGATAACCTGGTGGTACTGTCGCACTACGCTCTGTGGATCAGGGCCTAAGAAGATGTAGAAATCCAGAATCCCGCCAGTGGTCACCCAGGTTAGTGCTGGACTGGGCTGCAATGCCACTTCTAGATGGAGATACACACAACATTCAATGTAAACAGTAAACATGAAAGCCATTTAAAGTGTTATATACTCACCCATGGCATTGCTGTTAAGAAGGAAGATGCCGTAAGCCTGACCATCCCCCTCCTGGATTAGGCAGAATGGATGGGAGCCATAGAGGTTGGTTTCACTCTGCAAATTTAAAAACCACATAAATATTAGCAGCTCAGAATCAGAACACCTTCAAAGTGTGGGAAAGATTGAGGATCTACACACATGTGGTGCCATATCCCTGTTCCACAGAGAGATGGAGGTCCAGTTGAGGTCAAGGGTGAGGCCTGTGTAGTGCTCCCCAAAACCAGACACTACAGAAGAGGCCAGAGTGGTGGAGAGCTGTAGGTACTGATCTGCGAATAGAAGGGGCGCTACTGTCGTATTTAACCTGCAAACAAACACACAAAGCACCAAAACAATGCACTTGTGAATGATATTCAATCACCCTAAGACACACGGTTAAGTTCTGAATTAGTTTTATTCTTCCAAGCCTCCCAAAGTATGCCAGTTTACATATTCATCTCAGTTCAATCTCACAGAGAGACATTACAGTATTTTTTTTCTTTTCACCTTAAGTCCATTTATAATGTTTGTGTGGTTTAATCATTTTTGTCCCAACCTCTTCCTTTAAATTGGACAGATTGTTTTTGTTGTTCAGTCTTGAAAGCCCACATTTTTATTTCAAAGTAGGTTAATTTTGCACTTGCTATAAGGGGATTCAGGTGCAAACCAAAGTTTTGTCGCCCCATTAGCCTTCCTAAAAGAAACTTTTTTGAAACTTGGTTTACAAAGCCACACCCCTTGTAACTTGCAAACCAGTGTTGTGTTAATCATTGGGCTAAATGATAAATGAGCGATTACATGCAAATGTGTTCATGTTTATTATTTCAAAACCAATTTTACAGCATAATGTCCCTATATAGACTTCTTAAGCTGTGTTGAAACTTGAAACATTAAAAATATACATAGTAAGTTAAGTAAAAAAAGAAAGTTTATTTTTCCATGACATGAGCTTTTGGGCCACACTCACAGCACTCGGCCGTTGGATCTGCGACGTACGACAAAGCCGAAAGGGTCTGGCTGGAACTCCACATCATAGAGGAGGTTCGAGGCATCTGCAGGTTTGATGGATGGCACTGTGACAAAGGGAACCTCATATCGAGCAAGGAAGGGATCCTTCAGCTGCATAAGATATTACAAGAAGACAAATAATAAGATAAGATAAACCTTTATTAGTCTGTAACGACACACCAAACCCACGATTTGGTTCGTTTCACGATTTTTGACCCACGATTCGGTTCGTATCACAATTCATTTGCGATTAAAGACAGGAAAAATTCTAAGGCGCCATTTTGTTTAGAGACACCTTATCTTTACCACAAAATTATAAACCAATAAACACTTAAATACCGCTTCCTTTCCATTCATACTGAGGACAAGGCTTAGGTGAACCGGAAGAGGAGTCGAGTTGGAGGAGTCGACTCGTCTCCCTCGGTTCACCGCTCTGTTCAAACAAAAAAATGCTCCGCCCAGCTGCTCGGAGCCACAAAACACGCTCAAAACACAGTAAAACAATTACACAGAAACTCCAAAGCAGTTTTATCACAACCCAGCCAGCTTATAGACACTTTTAAGCCCTGTGTCATAACGTACATGTACTCACAGCAAATCAATTCAGCAAACAAAGAGTCCTTGTATATTTGTAAACTTGTGGGAGGGCTCTTTGAAACCCTAAGACACTCAGCTATTGGTTAAAGAAAACAAATTGACGTGAAAATGCTTAGACTGACTGACAGAAATGCTTAACAACCCAGCATGAGGACGAGGGGGCGCGGTGGACGAGGCTCAGACATCACAAAAGAAAAACAAATGCGGAGGATCTCTGCAGTTTCCGCGTTAGTGCGGGGGTTTCAGCAAACAATTATTAGTTCGGTTCTCGGAAAAAATCTGCGATGGACTGAAACCGCGACTGTTGATCCGCGTTAAAGTGGTGCTTTACTGTATACACAAACTTTAAACTAGTGTCCAAACACTTGACTGGTATTGTACATTGGTCCCCTGTAGGGCTGTGCCATAGGATGACATTTATTGTCATCATAATAAGTTATGTCACAGAATATCTAAGCATATAATAGACATGATCAGTGCTTAAACAAAAGTCACCAACCACATGTTTCATCACAAACAGAGCCATATTATAACTGGATTTTGCGCAGGGTAATACGTGTCAGAACGAAACATTACATGTCCAGAACTTTATAGGAGAAGGGAAAAACTTATTTTATAATAGAAGTCAACATAAAAAGGCTGCTTTCTAAGTAAACTTGTACCATCTGTACCGGTTTGCTTATAGTGATTTTTACACAATACAAACATTTGATGTTCTAAACTTAAGTATAAAAAATAGGAAAATTGAATATTGTTGAATGTTGTTTTCAAATGTATTACTGCTACTTTTTGCCTAACTTATCTAAATATGACATGTATTGTGTTTTGTGAAAAAGGTATGCTATGATTTTTTTATCCCCACATTGTCCACCCTTAGCTCTTACACACCTGCACTGTCTTTCCTGTTGTTCAAGGTTCACTCACTCTCCCTCACTCACTTTCTGTTACTGCTTAATCCCCTTCATCTGGAAGCATACAGGCATTCAGAGTAACACAGTGTGTTACTCACTGTGAGGTGAAGACTTGCTTCCTGCGCCATCACTTCTAGTTTCAGTGTAGGAATGTCTCGTCGGAGGTAAGAAGGAGTGGAGCGTGTAAGTGTGGCCTCCTGACCAGTAGGAGTGGGAATAAGTTCTCCCATTCTGTAGCCAGGGTACGAAACTGGGTAGAAGCACCAAGGAGGACCACCATAAGCAGAACTGGGAAAAGGCACATAGCAGCAGCCTCGCTCCTCACACTCATCCTGGGACAGCGCACGGTCCCGGCCACAGTCAAACCTCCTCTCCACAGCAATGCTGCAGTCCTTGGCAGGGGGCAGGTGATCAGGCTGGACATCATTAGAAAGGTTTCCTGTCTTGTCCTGGAAGTGACCTCTCAAATTCGTACCATGCTTTGTTCTTAACTCGGACTGTGATGTTACTCTTAATGTTGATGCTTTTAGATCATAAGACAGGCTGACGAATAAGCAAGATAACAGTGCAAGAGTCAGAAAAGCAGAAGTTGATACGATATGATGTGGAAACCCACACCATTTCATTGCCATTGCAGGAGTTCCTCAGGTTCTTCGGACCTTCTCCATTACAGTTAGGACTCTAAAGGAACTTCAGGTAAGCATGACTACGATCTGAGGAGGAAAAAAACACGTAATACCTCTTTAGTAACACTGAGGATCCAGCAATTCAATGTAATGACTGTAGAACTGAGCTTCAGTGCAGTGATTCTCTTCACTGCTGAGTGAGAGAGAAGAGCATACAACCATTCATAACTCACTAGTCAGCTGTGAACAGTCCTTCGAAGTCGAGATAAATATTAATCACCAAGAGCCCAAAATGTCCTAACAGTTTTACTGTGCTGTTTCAGTTTCACATTTGATGCCGTTAGTTTGTTAGTAGAACTGAAGGAGTAGAAACCCGGAACCAGCGCGCGCGTTCGTGCATTTACGCGAGCACGAGCGCGCGTGTGTGTGCATGCATGAATAAAAGCATGTGAGAGAAAAAAAATGTAAGACAAAATAATTTATAAACACACACACACACACACACACACACACACACACGTGTGTGTATATAAAATGGATGCATATAAAGTACATTTTATAACGAACGTTTGTAATATTAAAGCTACTGGCAGTCGATTACTGTTGTTTACAGGGGAAATTAGACATGTTAGATTAAGTGGATCTAAAATAAAAATACATTAAATCAGTGAGTAAATAACATGTATAATGTTTGTTAAGAAAAAAACAGGCCTGAAGGAGAGACACATATGTTGATGAAAAACACGTATATTTACCTGATGAAGGTCTAAGACCGAAACGTTGTAATATTTCTAAATAGATAATTGCTTGCGAATTGGTCAGTGTGCGGGAATCAGTTCCTATAATGGTGTTTAAAAATGTATATTCTCAATGGACAAAACATCTGATTTGGACTTATCTGAAGAAGATCCTGTTGTTTGAAAGTATAAAAATAAAGTTCACCATCACAGAGAATGAAGTATGAGTGATAAAAACCTGGGAGGAATGTTTTTGTTGTTGTTCTTGTTATTATTGTTGTTATTATTATTTGTCTACCTTTTTTGTAATTTAATCAGAATCAGAATCTGAAAAGTGTATTGATCCCAGAAGAAATTGCTTATGTTATGACTCCACTGACACACAGAGACACAAAGACAAGAACAATAAAAAATATAAAAACTTAATGAATCCAAAAAATATCATAGATAAGTGATATTGACATAAGTAGAGATATTTACATTATAAAACTACTGAGCACACTAAGAAATTGCATATAACAAAATGATTCAGCACCCATTTTGAAAACTTCACATGAGACTGCACATGGTAAGACTGCTGCACATAAGATATTTCAGATAATGATGATGTTTTAGCACCCAGTAAGAACATTGCACCATATTGCACATGGTGGACAATTGCACACCATAGCAAAACAATGTGCATAGTGATCAACATAATAATAGGTATTTAAAGCCTGCAAGAAATTGTACAATAAAGTAGCAACAGGTTATTGGATAGATTATTGTGTGGATGTATGACAGAGAATAGTTATAGAGTGGGAAGGAAGTTAACTATCATTAGTTTGCTATGACGTCTACCATGTGCAATATTGTGCAATGTTCTTATTCAAATGCTAAAACATTATCATTATGTGCAGTATCTGATTATGTGCAATAATCTTACCATGTCCAATATCATGTGAAGTTTTCTAAATGGGCACTGAATTATATCTTATGTGCAATAGTCTTACCATGTAAATATCATTACTTATGTCAACATTACTTATCTACTACTAATCTCTATTCAGTGCCATCACATACGCCTAACCACCATTTGTATCATTAGCATTTGAGTTGAATGTAAGGTACTTATCTATGTATGTATAGCCAGCATTTGTGTATGTAGTATATTTCATATTGAGGCTTTTTTCTACATATTTTTATTGGATTTATTTAGACTTTGTATTTTATATTGTTCTAGTCTCTGTGTCTCAATGTGTCTGTGCAGTCATTCTATATTCAGGTGTGATAAAACCTTTGACTTGTCTTGAAGAGACACACAGAGACAAGAACAATATAAAATATAAAATATAAATAAATCCAATTTAAAAAAAAAGTCTGTAGAAAAAAACTCAATATGAAATACACCATGATAGATACACAAATGCTGAATATAAATATTATAGATAAGTAAGTTACAGTTAAGTCAGTTACTAATAACACAGATGGTGGTCAAGAGTATGTTACTCAATGTAGTAGAGATCATTAGTATATAAGTAGTGATGTGCGCATGGTAAGACTACTGCACATAATGACAATGTTCTAGCACCCAATAAGAACATTGCACAGTGTTGGACATGGTAAACCACATAGCAAAAGACTGCACATAGTGATTGAAATTGCACAACAAAGTAGCAACAGGTTATTGCAAAGATTATTGAGTGGATGTGTGACAGAGGGAAGAGTTGTTAATGTGGAGTTTGGTGGAGATGGGAGGGAAGTTAAAACTTATTACAATAAATAAAATAAGTTTATTGTCATTGCAATACACAGGAATGTACAGTGTAACGAGATAAGAGTTGCAGTTCTGTATGTCCCTGTATGTCTCTTTTATTTCTTTTTTAAAAGATATTGATTTTTAAAGTGTGTAAGCAGTTAGAATGTGTGATAAAACTTTTGACACGTTGTGGAGGTAGAAAAGTTAGACAATAATGAAAATAATGAGTACTTGGTCTAGGACTGTTAGTTTGTAGGGAGGTTTTGGTGTATGACGGTAGAGTGACGCTCCAAAGCCGCGGGGGTCCCACCCAGAGCCGGCGAAGACCCTATCAGAGTCCTCCATCAGCCTGCAGCTCCTCATACTGTCCACACACTGGTGCATGCGTCCCTTCTGGCTCTACAGACCTCTACACGGGCTTTGTAAGTTGCAGACAGGACTAATGAGTGCTACTTTTCTGTCTGAGAGACTGTGAGAGCTCTCTTGTTTGTTGCTGTGTAAATTTTAACTTTATTTTCAAATCGAGCAGGTTAGCACGTTAGCTTAGCTAAGCTGGATCACGTTTATTTCAACATCTCGTGCAGCACAGGCTTTTCTCCATCGGTTAAATTTGTGGAAACGTTTGCTTATACTTTAATAAACCTTCGTGTGTGTTTGCAGTCACCGTTTTGTGTTTGTAGAGAAGAATTGGCCTGATGTTAGAGGCGCCGGGCGAATTTCACACATGGCCAGAGAGAGGCCGCTAGTTAGCATGCATGCTAAATAGCAGCATGCTGCTAACAGGCTAAATTTGCGAACAACACGACTCGTTTGAGTCCATGAAGCCTGTAAAGCGCCTAAAAAATCAGTTAGGTTTGCTTAATACTTAATTCAGCCGTTAATGTCAAGGCGTAACAAGGAAACTCATTCCAACGGACCTTCGCTAGCTAGCTAAGTTACAAAAAAACTCACTGTTGCTAGCTCTCTGTTTGATGGCGAGGGAAGTTGGTCCTTATAATGTGGTGAAAACGAGTTTTCATGTCCGAATGTTGCTTTAAAAAGGCAAACCAAGGTTTAGACTTATATTTAGGTCTCATGTTTACTCCAGAAAGTGGTGTTTAGCCACTTTGAGGAATAACGAGCTGGCCGTGTAATGTCAACTGTTGTGCAGGAGCCTTTTGAGGCTGGAAAACTAGGCTAGATTAGATAGCAGCCGAACCAGGTGGCACAGGTTTATTTGGGGATTAATGACAGTGTCCGGGACATTGAGCTCTTTGTTTGGCTGTAGAGCCCCCCCCACCCCACACTAAGCTCTCAGAACTGAAAAAATAAATACCAAGGGTATAGCTGGTTTGAGGGCAGTCTTATTAGTTATATAGCTGTTTCAATTTGATGTTACCTCCTTATTTATTAATAATTTTTGTACAGGGTTTTTTATTATTCGTTTCCATATGTTTTCCACTTCAGGCCAATGTCACTATCTGTGAAATAAGTTCTATGTTGTATAGATCATCGTTAAGAAGCTGCAATGTGGACAAAAGTATTGGGACACCACTTAATTATTCCATTCAGGTGGCCCCTTACCTCCAGTGAAGGGCAATCTTAATGCTTCAGCATGCCAAAATCTTTTGGACAATGCCATGCTTCCAACTTTGTAGACACAGTGTCTACATCATAACTGTACCCCAGGGTCCATAAAGACATGGCTGGATGGATTTGGTGTGGAAGAACTCGACTGGCCCGCACAGTGCCCTGACCTCAACCCCATCCAACACCTTTGGGATGAACTGGAACGGAAACTGTGAACCCGGTCTTTTCGTCCACCACCAGGGTCTGACCTCATGAATGCTCTGCAAAATACATGGGTACAAATCTCCACAGAAACACAAATTTTGTGGAAAGCCTTCCAAGAAGAATGGAACCTGTTACAGCTGCAAAGGGGGACCAACACCATATTAAAGTCTTTGTATTTTAATGCAGTAGTATTAAATTCCTTGTTGGTGTAATGATCAGGTGTCCCAATACTTTTGTCGATATAGAGTATTTATTTGGATATTTCCTATGCTGTGCAGTTTGTTATTCACTTTTGTTTATGTTTGTAGGATGGAGTGGCAGCCGGATGAACAGGGACTTCAGCAGGTCCTTCAGCTCCTGAAAGACTCTCAGTCCCCAAACACAGCCACACAGAGAGCTGTGCAGCAAGTATCCTTCACAATTTTAAAAGTCGTTTTCTTTGTGTGAGCTGTACCCAGGTGGATCTGTTCAGTACTGTGGTATTTATGTATGATCCCTCTGTATTTACATCATGCCATGCTATATCAGCAATATATGGTTCTTTTTCTTGGTCCCTTTTTTCAAATTGCATGAGAATTACCAGTGCTGCAGTTGTAATCATAGCAACGGAGACAGAGAGACTTGGGGTGAAGTGAGGAGACACTGTGATTTCCACTATTGTTGCAGCCTTTTGCTGTCGAGGCAGGCTTGAACGCACTCACAGTGAATTACAGGTTTTTACATAATCACTTACTATCATTATCGCAGCTGGTGGAGCATGGGTGTCAAAAGAGGCTTGATATGTTTGACTCACAAATGCTTTCCCACAGTGCTTTTTCCCCTTAACCCTGCTTACAGAAATTGGAGCAATTGAACCAGTTTCCTGACTTCAACAACTATCTCATTTTTGTCTTGACAAGATTGAAGTCTGAAGGTAGGTCTTTCATCTAAGACAACTAAATGGCATGTCTTTCATCAAGTATAGTATATAGTATACAGGGTCTGTCAAAAGTCAGAAACTACCCAAATGTTTCAATATCTTGCTGTTATAGATTGGTCTTATAACTGCTAATGTGTATTAGATCAGTACGTGTACTTATGATTTTAGCTATCAGACAAATATACAATGTTAATGAGAGACTTTTGCCTGTCTCTATGTTGTGCCTCATTCCAAAAGCAATCTGGGCTGAAACTCCTTATAATGTAAACTGGCAGGATGCTATAGAATTGGCAGATTTGTGTAAATGAGAATATACAAAGATTCAGCATGTGCTCTTTTTACAGTGCACTTACTGTTTATGGAGAATAAATCATATCTGTAAAATTTGCCAATGTTTACTTACTACATAAATGATTTTATTAAAACAGCTATTTTTAATCTAGAAGTAAACAAGAATGCTCGAATTGCTGAAACACTTTGCCACCCCATAGGATGCAGTGCAGATTCCTAGCGTTTCATGTTGCTAAGTGAAATTATCAGCACCTGCTCATGAGAAATAAGCAATAATTTTCCACTGATGCAGCCTCTTTTTCTTGTTTTCTAGTAGACACAAATCCAACCTTCCTCCTATATACAGTAATCCCTTGCTTTTCACAGGGATGACATTCCAAGAGCACCCACCTATAGTGGAAAAACTGTGTTGTGTTTTGGTAAAAAAGAAAAAGCCTAAAAATTTCTTTATTTTTATAATGTAAACGCTAAATATGCCCCAAACGTGCTTAATTTCATTTTAAACTCAGTTTAATGTATTACCTTTAAAGAAAATGTAAAGGTAAACCGGTTTCTCCTCTTCAAGGTAAATCCGTCTTTTAATTTAAACTCCCCGCTGAGATATGCAACTCGGAAAGTTATGTGATTAAAGTATTGGGGCACCCGGTTTTCGGAGAATAAAACCTGATCTGCTTGGGCTTAAAATACAAATGAGGGCTCGTTGGAAAGGTCTCCTGGAGTTCTACTGAACTGTGGAGTTTGCAGTGTCTGAGTGCTTTCCCCGCCGAGATATGCAACTCAGAATGTCGCGGGACAAAAGTATTGGGACACCGCGGCGAGGTGAACGGGTTCCCTTGTGCGAAAACATCCAGAAAAATTATATTTATTGCCACAAATAAGCAAAAAAAGGTGGAGGATATTTGCAGTTTCAGCGTTATTGTGGGGATTTCTGCATAAAACGGAGTTCGGTTCTCAAAAAAAAAAAATTCTGTGTGTGACTGAATCCGCGACTCCTGATCCACGTAAAACTGGGGGATTACTGTATTGAGTGCATTGAATGTATTTAATGCATTTCAAATGTTTGGGGAAAAAATTGTAAAGTCAGAGCTACCCTTAAATACACATGAACCTGTACATTTATTAAAGCTCCTAAAGGCCTGGGGCTTTACTGAAGTTTGTCTCTGTACCAATGTCTACTTGAGTTTGTCCTGTACCTGTCTAGGTTATCATTTTGTTCCTTTTTACCATTCTTCTGTTTCCTCTTTTGTACCGCTCACCACTTCAGGCTTTTACCACAGTCTGATTTTTCTTTTTTTGTGGCTGCATGTTCTGTGCGGCATTCACACATTCACACTTCCAGTCGAACCCCATTTGTGAGGACCTGTCTCTTCTTCACCTCACAGATGAGCCAACGCGTTCGCTCAGTGGTTTGATTTTGAAGAACAATGTGAAGGCTCACTACCAGAACTTCCCTCCTGCGGTGGCAGACTTCATCAAGCAAGAATGTCTGAGCAACATCGGGGACCCATCCCCCCTCATCCGGGCTACCATCGGTGAGTCTGTGCTTCACTTGGATCTTAAGCTTGATTTTTATAGGTGGTATGTTGTGCTGTGTGTGCCCCACCCTACCCAGCGCTATCCATTTGTTTAGGTACATTTAAGGGTGCATAATTGTTCTTTGCTCGTATGGTTCAGATAACTATTTTCTTTCCATTGTTCATTTTTCCTAGCATGTGTTTCATAACAAACATACTTGCTTCATAACCTGTTTATATTTGTAATAAAGCCTCATGTGCATTTGGCATTATTTTCTTGTGCTAAAATCAGAATAGTTTGTGTGCTGATTACTGGCGCAAACTCAATAGTTATTCTTGTGATGTGTTAAGACTTGCTGAAAGTAACCAGTGTTTATAAAAGGTATCTTAATGTTTCCCACCCAGGTATCCTGATCACAACCATTGCTTCTAAAGGGGAGCTGCAGACATGGCCTGAGCTGCTACCTCAGCTCTGCAACTTGCTCAACTCTGAGGATTATAACACCTGTGAGGTCAGCACTGCCACCTATGTTCGTTTGCAAATTCCTATTAACTTCTTTCTTCTGTTGCTCGTCATAGTCTTCCCACTCATTTTTCATTTAGTCTGTAAGGGCTGCAAAATATTTAACTTATGGAGCAGCTAGTGGTGGCCTAATGGTTAGAGAGTTGCCTCTGCAACCAGAAGGTTGTGGGTTTAAATCCCTGGACTGCCAGTGACATCACTGAGGTACCCTTGAGCAAGGTAATCTCCCCACACACTGCTCTCCGGGCACCCCTCATTGGTGGCAGACCCCTGCTTTATGAATGTGTTAAATGCAGAGAGAGAATTTCACGTTTTTCCGACTGTGTGCTGTGGTATGTTCACGTGTAATTATAAGGGACCACTTTATTTATTTGATAGCATTGATCTGGAACTGGTATTGATATCACAGCAGGCTGCATTGTACAAATAGGTAAAAACAAATGCAATGTTGCATGCTCCTGACCAGCCTCCTACTTTTGTCAGTGATCCATATACATCATTCTACAAACATCCGTCATTTAACTGTTACATCAAGTATTTACCAAAGAAATGGTAAAAATGTCCATTATTCTTAGTGTATAATTCTGATTCCATTTTCACATGTTTATCGATGACAGCTTTGCTTGTGTTTGTGTGTTCAGGGTTCCTTTGGAGCTTTGCAGAAGATCTGTGAGGACTCCTCAGAATTACTAGACAGTGATGCGCTGAATCGCCCTCTAAACATCATGATCCCCAAGTTCCTTCAGTTCTTCAAGCACTGTAGTCCCAAGATAAGGTCAGTAGATCATACCATTTTCTCATATTCTGCCATAACCATGATGCATCCATTAGATAGCTGTTCATGTGCCTGACAGATATCTTTGCATTTTTGGTGATGGATTATTTGATGCTCCTTGTCTACAGATCTCATGCCATTGCTTGTGTGAACCAGTTTATCATTGGTAGAGCACAAGCTTTGATGGATAACATTGACACTTTCATTGAGGTAACTACTCCTGGCGTTACTTCTCCATAGTTTTGTGAGAACTTGAACATGGAGAGAGGCAGTCAGACGACTGTCATAGTTGACTGTTTTGCAGGCACCCCTTACCTTTGTCTAACTCCTCTTTCCTGTTGTGACATGTCAGAGTCTCTTTGCGCTGGCTGCAGATGAGGACTCAGAAGTGAGGAAGAATGTGTGTCGTGCGCTGGTCATGCTTCTTGAAGTCCGTATTGACAGACTCATCCCACACATGCACAGCATCGTTCAGGTAAGCCCTGCTTTTCCCCATCACACCAGTCATTAGTTTCCTTATAGGACCTTTCTGCTATTTAGATGTTTCTTTTATTTCAGGAACTTTTAGAACTTTTAGTGTTTAGAATTCTCTAGACTATGTCTGCATAAATAATGCTTCAAAATTTGCATCCTAAAGTCCTAAAGAAAAATGAAACAAATTAAACACACATTATACTTGGACATTTGTTTATTGAGTAAAAGATCCAGTACTACAAGTCTGAGTGGAAAAAATATGTGAATCGTTATTTTTAATGTCTTCGGCCTCTTTGTGCAGCAATTTCCAGTTACTGTAAAAAATAGCTTCAGCTCTTTGATTTTTGATGGGTTTCCTCACATGAGCTGCTCACTTCAAGTCCTTCCACAACTTTGACTTGGACATTCCAAAACATTATTTTTCTTCAACCATTATTGGTAGAATTACATGTGTACGTAATGTTGCGGTCATGCTGCTTGACCCATTTTTCTCTTGAGATTCGGTTTATGGTCTTTGTTTCTTTAGAAGTTGCTGTAATAATTCAGAATGTATTATTTCATCTATATTGGCAAGCTGTCCTGGCCCAAATGCAGCAAAACTGTCCCAAATCATGTTTTGCAGATAGACTTTTATGCTGAAATGCATGAAACATTTTTTTTCAGTGACCCTTTAGCTTGTCCACATGAAACTGTATATGAGAGCAACGTTCTTTTTGGAGAGCAGTGGGCTTTTCCTTGCAGCTCTGCCATGCGTTGAAATTATCTGTGTAGGCTGATCACCTCTGGAGAGGGTAACAATGGTCTTAAATTTCCTACATTTGTACGTGTCTGATTGTGGTTTTGTGTAGTCCAAACTCTTTTTCAGCTTTTCCTGAGGTCCTACACTTATTGATTAAGCTTCGATAGATCAGTGTTTTTTAAAACACATCTAACTCCTACTTTTTCACTTTCAACTGCTAATCCTTGCTTTAACTGAAACTCTGACATCTTTTGATGCATTGTCTTTGCTTTTCAGTACATGCTGCAGCGTACGCAAGACCCGGATGAGAATGTTGCTCTGGAGGCCTGCGAGTTCTGGCTTACTTTGGCTGAGCAGCCCATCTGTAAGGATGTGCTGTCTGGACACCTCGTTCAGTAAGTCACCTTTCACTGGGTATTTGGTTGATTCTAATTGGGGGAATTGGCTCCTGTTGTGTCGGGTTTCACCCAAACTTACGTATTAATAGAAGGTTTCTCGCTGGCTGCTAGCCCTGCTGGGTGGAGATAGGCAATGGGTACAGCATTCGCTGCACATCCAGCCTGTCGCTATGGAGATGATGACATCAGAGTTCGTGACTGCTAGTGATGCTTTGAGTATTCATACTGTCTGATCCACTGCAGCCCGGTTCCGCACACCCATTAGCACCCTCAGTATCGTATGACATGGCTAATTTTGGCGTTCCTTCCAGCATTCTCCCAGAGCTCTTGGAGAGATTGATTTTTGTCTTAGCGTAAATATTGAGACTTGCAAACATAGAGGCAGACTGCTCAATATTCACGCAATTCATTTCTTATACTGACATAAATAGCATGTGCATTTGTTAAATAATATAATGTTGAGTTTGAAAATTGTGATTTTAAAGGATGTTCTTTTGAAAATTAAAGTATAAAGAACAAAGAAAGACAAAGTCTAAGAACAAACTGTGAAAGTGCACTCATGTTAAATGTGACCCTCTTTAGGCTGATTCCTATTCTGGTGAATGGAATGAAGTACTCTGAAATCGACATCATCTTGCTAAAGGTAAAAACACATTTGCTGCTGCTTTGGTTGCAGACCTTTTAAGAGTATTTGATCTACTCATGGCCGGTCAGTGGGGATGACGATATCTTTGATCTTGAGACTTCTCTATGATGTTTCACGTATTCATACTGTCTGACCCAAGGCCTTGAAGCTGCATCTATCAGAACTCATGGGGTTTGATGTCGGATGCAACTGCTAACTACTACAGCTATTATGCTCTACTGCTAATGTGTGTGGGTTGGAGGTGTGATTTCTCTTAACTCATCTGACATGCGTTGAAGGCAGATTTGCAGGGGAGCATGGTTTACATGGTTAAAATTAGAACTTGATCTTAGCACATTCAGATACATCACTTTAGCCCAGTCTGGAAACAGTTTTCTGGTGCTTTTAAATGTTTTCCAGCTTTACGTGCCACTTAAAATGAATCTCTCAGCTCTGACAGGCCTATTGTATTAAAAGTATTGCTGCAATTATTTTAATGAAATGCTTTGACCCTATGTTCCCTAGTCAGAAAATGAGAACAAGATTAAGAGTTTTCAAATCATGATGTTCTGATTGTGTAGTCTCTTGGACTGTTGTGACTAGAAAGCCTGTCTGTTTGCTCAGTATCTATTTGACCTTGTACTCCCGCTTCAGGGTGACGTGGAGGAGGACGAGGCTATTCCAGACAGCGAGCAAGACATTAAACCCCGCTTTCACAAGTCCCGCACAGTCACACTGCAGCACGAGGGGGGAGAGGGAGAAGAGGGGGAGGATATTGATGAAGATGATGACGACGACGATGACACTTTGTCTGACTGGAATCTACGTAAGTGGATTCTTAAAGTACACGTCACATCTCTGCTTGATCATTCTATGTACACTGGATGTGTGTCCTTTAATGAGTAGGATTTCTTCTGTGGACTACGTGCTCTTTCGGACTCCAGTACGTCCATAGCACCAAATGTTTTAATAAATGGGTGAAATGGATCTGGAAACTACCTTTACTGCTGGTGAGAACCATCTGGTTTTTGTGGAGGTGATGACAAGCTACAACTTGACTGTCCATGATGTTCAAGTATTCATACTGTCTGATCCACTGCAGTGAGAGTGACAAATCTATGCATCTTGTATCATATCTTTAGAACCAAAACTATGAAAATATGAAACTGACCCACTTCATTTTCCTACATGGCAGGTGCAATATAGTTTGTTAATCATCAGAATAATGTTGCAGGAGACTGCAATATGCCAACAGAGTCACAAAAGTGTCCTAACCTCAGGAATGCCAAACACATTTCTTTGGTTATTTTGATTAACCTGGACAGGGATGATCCAACAAATGTTATTTTGCTTATGCTACTGTAGTCCTTTAGGAGTCCATCAGTGTGTTTTTGTGTATTGTATGAGGTAGCATCATAATATTGCAATATAATTAATATGGTTTATCATGCATACTGTGCTGCCCTAATATATGTAATATGTATACAATTAATTTCATTTGGAATTTTCTTTTTCATATTATTGACTAAAATTTGAGCTGACAATCTTTCTCCAGGGAAATGTTCCGCAGCAGCTCTGGATGTGTTGGCGAATGTATTCCGGGACGAACTTCTGCCCCACCTACTTCCACTGCTGAAGGAATTGCTGTTCCACCCAGATTGGGTCGTCAAGGAGTCTGGCATTCTGGTACTGGGAGCAATTGCTGAGGGTAGGTTAAACTTGTGGCAGATGTTTGACCCATTTTTTTAATATTACACTCTTTTTAAAATAAACAAATGTATGTCAGATTTTTAAAAGTTTTTCTTGAAATTCTGTCCATTTTTTTGTAGATGGCTGTTGCTTCAAACTTCAGTTGTGCTTGTATTTTTTTAAAGGCATTTTCTAAATTGTCTCTTGCCTCCTCTCACTGGTTTTCATGTTCTCACCCCCTCTGTAGGTTGTGTACAGGGCATGGTTCCTTACCTGCCTGAGTTGATTCCCCACCTGATCCAGTGTCTGTGTGATAAGAAAGCTCTGGTTCGTTCCATTGCATGCTGGACACTTAGCCGCTATGCTCACTGGGTGGTGAGCCAACCGCCCGACTCCTACCTCAAACCCCTTATGACCGAGCTGCTCAAACGAATCCTTGATGGCAACAAGAGAGTGCAGGAGGCTGCCTGCAGGTGTGTTTGTGTTCATCTTTTCAAACATGTGGTTAAACCTTGCTTTGTTCAAAGTGAACTTGCAATGAAGTTTCAAGCGGTCATGTTGCACTCTTTAATTCCAAATAAATGTTACTTTCCAGGGCTGCACAATATGGATAAGCTTTGATATTGCAGATGAAACATTTTTGCAGCATTTTCAAAAGCAATTGGAAAACCTTAATGTAATTGTTAAAAGCTGGCGTGTAATTTTGACAAATGTTATTGGGCCGCATGGAGATGGTGTGGAGTTTGTCAGATGGAATATCTTTAATTGTTGCTTTTTAACACAAAATAATTAACATAAGCAGGACAGTTTAATGTCAGAATTCAGTTGTGGTGAGACAAAAATACTTAGTTGCACTGCTTAATTTCAGTGTTCAGTAATTGTTTTTATGCCAGTTTTAATAAAATTTTCTTCAAACATTATTGTTGATGTATTGTTGTGGTGTTCCTAATGTACCATTAGTACAAATACAGTAAATATTGTATTCAGTAAGCAGGTACAAAATAAGACATTTTTGGATTCGTCAAGTTATCGTTATCGGAAAAATGGCAAAAAATATCATGATATCAATTTTTGACTATATCGAACACCCCTAGTCCTAGTCTCCTACTGTCTTAACGTTTTGCTTGACTTTTCCTTTTTATTCATTTCCCACAGTGCATTTGCAACTCTGGAGGAAGAGGCCTGCACTGAGTTGGTTCCTTATCTGGGCTTTATTCTAGACACACTGGTCTTTGCTTTTGGGAAATACCAGCACAAAAACCTTCTCATCCTGTATGATGCCATTGGGACGCTGGCCGACTCTGTGGGCCACCATCTCAATCAGCCTGTGAGTCTTCAGAACACTCTTTAATGATGGATGCACAAGTATAATTAATAAAGTGTAATTAATAAGAGTCTGCTTCTTTTGCTGCATTTTCTTTTTGAAATACTAAAAGTAAATTATCTGTAAAAACGTGCTGGTTTTATTTGAATTTTGCTTATTCTCACAGGAATATATCCAGAAGCTGATGCCACCTCTTATTCAGAAATGGAATGAGCTGAAAGACGAGGACAAGGATCTGTTCCCTTTGCTGGAGGTGATGAATTTGGTTTATCTGTAGAATGGGATGGATGAAGAGATGACCAGTACCGTGTAGTAAAGTGGGATGGTTTCATACTGAGACTCTCTTGTTATCTGTTTAGTGTCTGTCATCAGTGGCCACTGCTCTACAGAGTGGCTTCCTTCCCTATTGTGAGCCAGTATACCAGCGCTGTGTCACCCTAGTTCAGAAAACCCTCGCCCAGGCAATGGTAAGTGCACATACAACCCTCACTGTCATCCTTGAATCATAAAATCTAAATGACCTTCATGTCAGCATGTATTAAATCCATCTTTTCATCCTAGTCATTTTTATTGCTTTAAACGTCTGTAATTTGGCTTGCTCACTAGTGGCTTGGACTTGAACTCTGTAAAGATGCTTTGTGACAGCTTGGTTGTAAAAGCGCTATATAAATAAAATTGAATAGAACAGTTCTTGCTACCGCGTTTATGCTTTTTCACATTATGCTCTATACTTTGCAGTATTTGTCAGCGCCGCCTTACTGCAGTCCAGAATCTTTAGTTAGTGATTGACTACCAATGAAAGAGCCAGCTGGGCTTAAACACTTAATAAAATGACCATTTAAATATTTGATAATTGGAGTTATTTAAGTTTGCATTTATTTCTTATTCATTTACCTCTTATGAATATACTACATAAGTCCCCCTGTTTAGCATTATATGCTGAAAATTGTTAGTGGTGTAATAGTTTACTATTATAATAGAATAGTTTGTGTTCATACAAACCAAAATAAAAAATCATAATTCATAAACATAATTGCTCAAATATTAGTAAATGGCAGTTGGTTACAATCCTATATTAAGGATAGGTGTCAGAACTATGTAATCTTTGCATCCATGACACATGAACACATTGCACATTGGTTTTCACGAACATGTTTTTGCCCTGTCCCTTATCTTTATGGTAGATGTATAACCAGCACCCGGAGCAGTATGAGGCTCCTGATAAGGACTTCATGATCGTGGCTCTTGACCTGCTCAGTGGACTGGCTGAGGGTTTGGGTGGCCATGTGGAGCAACTGGTTGCCCGCAGCAACATCATGACCCTGCTTTTTCAGTGCATGCAGGTACACAGAGGATATGTAATTAGAAAAGCAAGATTGGATTGTAAATTGTGCATATTTTGAAGACTAATTTGTTTTGTGTCTGTAGGACACCATGCCAGAGGTGAGACAGAGCTCTTTTGCTCTGCTGGGGGATCTGACCAAAGCCTGCTTCCTTCATGTGAAGCCCTGCATCGGTAAGAGCTTTTGGTACCATTTGCTTTTCTAAAGGCAGTGTGTACAGTATAAAATAGTGTTTATAGTATTTTACATACAATTACTTAGGCAGTGTTGCTTTAGTCATAAACTAGATGTCAAGTATCGAGATGTTTTGTAGGTTGTCGTGTGGCTTTGGGATGAATTTGTGTATAAATGTTCATAAATCCCACTGATAATGCTGCCACCAAAAGAAAGTTGCAATTGCTGCCAAGGAGTGTCTGCCTGGTTAAATGCATGATAGCAATGCAGGTCGAAAGGATCAAAACCATTTTTGGTTAAATTAACACACAATGTACAGTGTTTCCAAACCAGCAAAATAGCATGAAAATGTCAAGCTGTAAGTTTTTTTCCTGATTTACATTCAGCAAAATTACAAAGAATTATGGATAATCCTGCCCTGAGTGCTTACAATGCTTATTGTTTTTTTTTTTTTTTGCTTTAAATCGTTTCTGAGTTTAAGTACAGTGAAAACTAGGAACTGACAGTTCACAGACAACAATCAATCATATCTGTCAGGAAGTACTAATGAACAAAAATCCATTGCAGGATGAAATATAAAAATACATTTGCTAGTTAAATGTAATATTGATTGGGACCTAAAATGATTTAATCTATTAACAATTGAGCTGTAGTTCCAGAATTTTTAATGGTGGTGGATGTGTTGGCTGGTTGAACCACACTGCTGAGCATGAGGGGTGTTATGAATTAATGATTTGTCTGTGTGTCTGCAGCTGAGTTCATGCCTATCTTGGGACTCAACCTGAACCCAGAGTTCATCTCTGTCTGCAACAACGCCACATGGGCCATTGGTGAAATCTCCATACAGATGGGTAAGTCTAAATTACATGCGTGCATGACCGGTCCTGTAGGGAGATACACGTGCCAGCATGGTCAGTGCATCGAACAGCAGAATCTTTGGACTTGAGTGTTCTATTACCTGAATTGGAGCTCTCTGTCAGACTTCATTATTACTGCATAGACTTGTATTGTGATGCCCTCATCTAAACAATCTGTGCCTTTTAAATTTGGCAAGGCATTTAGACATCTGCTGTGTGTGTGTGTGCTCACGCATGCTTGTGCGTCTGTCCTCAATCCTGCAGCTGGGACTTTTGAGCCTCTTAGTTGAGTGTGCGCATTGGTTTTGGCATGGTAGGCTGCAGACAGACTAGTCACAGTGTTTGGTGTCTCTACAGGCTCAGGTGACAGCAAGCAGGCAGCAGGTGATTGTTCAGGTGAGATAGGAAGGGAGTTGGGATTATTTTCTGTGTTTTTTAGTGAAAACAGGAAGGCAATTAAACATTTTTTGTCATACGTTACGTTTGATGCTAATTTCAGTATTGTTTTATATGGGTGGAATTTCAATCATTACCTCACAACTGGCCCTTTATAGTAAATCAGTTTGTACAAATTGATCATACTTTTGAATGAAAACTGAAAGTCTACATGGTAAGGGGGGAAAAAAAAACATATATTTAGTTTTAAAAGATAATCTGAGGCAACCCACCTAATCTGTCTCTTTAACCAGTGAGCTTTACCTTTTTTCCTGTATGCTTAAGGTATTTGTGCACCTTAATATCTGATTTTTAGTAGTGCCTGTGTTAAACTTGGTCTGTATTTATACCCAGTGTAGCCTGAAAGTTTCATGTTGGTAGATGGCTAGCTAGCTCTCAGAAGTCTAAATCAAATTATTTTGCTCGGTACTGCTAGCATGATTTCAGTTGCATTTACTTCTGAGAAGTAACTACCTGGTTCTGAGGTAAATGTAACTGAACATATTAGCAGTACAATTTTTACCAGTGTCTTTGATTGTGTCTGCTGTCACAAATTGTCGTATACTTTTTGGTTTCATAAAAGCATTTTTATTATTGTTGGTGCAGCAGCAAAAACAAAGCTGATGAGTGATGCTCAGTGGTGTTCAGATGTTTCTTCCTTTCACCTTTCTTGTGGCTGACTGCTGTTTTCTTGACATCAGGTGTAGAGATGGAACCATATGTGGGGCTGGTGCTTAACAACCTTGTGGAAATTATAAACAGACCCAATACTCCCAAGACTCTCCTGGAGAACACAGGTACTATAGTTATACATGGCATGAATTATTTCCCTTTTGTGCCATTTTATGTGTGATAAACTGCATCAGACATTAGAAATCTGAATTTCAGTTCTGATATGGCAGCAGGTGCGTTGAGTTAAATGCTTCTGGGCTGTTGTGCTGCAGTTTTCTTCTTTGTCTTGATTCATTGTCTTGTTTTTTGCTGTAACAGCCATTACGATTGGTCGACTGGGATATGTTTGTCCGCAGGAAGTGGCCCCTATGCTGCCACAGTTTATTCGACCTTGGTGAGTGGTGCACGCTTAAGCTCTTCTTTTTTTTTTTTTTTTTTTAACAAAAATTGATTTCCAGCATTTAGCTGATCTTATGCGTAGTAGTGTGACACTGGGTAACACATTTTTATGAAAAGTCTGTTTCAATGTCATTTTTGGTGTTTTGCACACAGTTTTTTCCTACCTTCAATGGTTCTAGAGCATATACGAGCAATCCGCTTTAACCAGCATGCATGGAATTTGCGAAACATTATCACCACTGGGAGCAACCATGTTTATTTTGCATGCACAAATGACGATGCAAATAAGTATAACAAAAGACCATGTCAGCCGAGCTGCCAGGTTTAATTTTTTCTAAAAATGACGTTTCTAACTAAACCCTTGAAGCTACATGAAAATAAACACATTTTTGTTGCCTGGTGTAACTTGACATTCTTGTAAACTATTCAGGTGCCAATCGTTGAGAAACATCAGGGACAACGAGGAGAAAGATTCAGCCTTCAGAGGCATCTGCTTAATGATTGGAGTGAATCCCGGAGGTGTAGTACAGGTGACTAAACAAATTCCATCAATTATACTGCAGTCAGTTAAAGGTCCCATGACATGCTGGTTTGTTATGTTTTATATAGGTCCTAGTGGTCCCCTAATACTGTATCTGAAGTCTCTTTCCGAGATTCAGTCTTGGTGCAGAATTACAGCCACTTAGAACCAGTCCTACAATGAGATTTCCTGAAGACGCGCTGTTTCTATGTCTGTAGCTTTAAATGACAATAAGGAGGAGGGAGGCGGAGCAAGGTAGAGGGTGGTGGAGGGGCAGCTTGCGGCCACGGTACCATGCACTCATGTTTACAATGTATAGCAATGGCTACTGCGGTCACGTAGTTGTACAGTGATTTGGGACATTTCCTTGATAGCCAAGCAGTTGAGGTCAGTGCCTATAGCCCCGTTACTGTAAGACTCCTCATTTTACCCGTTCTCATCTGAACACCCTGGTTCACAGAGGTGCTCACTTAGTCATTTCAATGAGGGGAAAGGCAGACATCACACGTGCCATAAAACTAACAGCAGCACGGTTATCCAAATAAAGAAGTACAACACTCGAGTTAACGTTTGTATTCACACACAGACCTGATGCTTTCTACCTTTACATTTGCGACAGTAGCCTGCTAACTGGGCTGTTGGCTGCAGAGCTAATGTTACAGCCACATTCTAAGGGTAAAAAGCTAGGTAACCATAGCAAAGCAACAAAATCATAGTGTTCAGTTCACTTACTGGTTTGTAGCTGAGCTAAGGAGAGTTGGTACTGATCCAGACTTAATTTTCAACCGTTCAGCAAGACCAGCTCTGTGTTGTCAGCGTATTTCCAGAGAACATAAAATTAACCCACTGGTTCTTCAGAGGCTCGAGTGAAGGAACTAAAGAAATACATTTGTGCTCAATTGTACATCTAAGCACCAAGCAACTGCAATGCTTCACTTGTTCGCAAGCCATGACATCTCTAGAGGAAAAACAGGGCTCACACAACGAAATTCTCTGGGCGGGCGATCTGAGCTGTCTCTCTCTGAATGGTGGAGCAGGATGACCAAAGCACTCTTTACACCTAGCGGCATTTCTAGCCACTGCAGGACCATAATCAGGCTAGGGGAACTCGTATTAATATTAATGAATTTCACAAAGTGAAAATTTCATGTCATGGGACCTTTAATACTGAATAGGAATATGAATATTGCAAGCATCATGTCAAGTTGAGTCTTCATAATACGTTAAACATTGTGTGTATTTGTCTCTAGGACTTTATCTTCTTCTGTGATGCCGTGGCCTCCTGGGTGAACCCGAAAGATGATCTGAGAGATATGTTCTACAAGGTACACATCAACCAATTTGGACTAACTTTGCTAACTTTATTAGTATACCAATCTCCAGGTGTAACTTCTATCTTGTTTCAGATCCTGCATGGCTTTAAGGACCAGGTGGGGGAAGAGAACTGGCAGCAGTTCTCCGAGCAGTTCCCCCCACAGTTGAAGGAGCGGCTGTCGGCCTGCTATGGCGTTTAGATGCGCCCGCCTAAACGACACAGGACACGCCTGTTAGGTATGTGAATCCCTATATCATATTTACTCTGGGCTGTTTGGTGGTTTAATGGTAAGCTGCAAGTTGTTCAGTATATCACAATGACATAATACAGAAAAGAGGAGGCTCACTGCCATGGCAAAAGGAACGGAGTGACTTTAGTGCAGATCAAGGGAAGTTCATTCCACTCTTTAATCTAATAACAAAGCTAAGTATGAGACATTGCTATTGGTATGGTCCCCCCCCGTTTAAACTAAGAGGGGTAGTATGCTGAGAGACAGTATTAGACGTGATACTGATGAGGATCTTGAGACACCAAACCACATTTTTGGGGTAAATGGAAAACTAACCTCCCGCACCTTTGATGATGATAGTGTAGTCCTAGTCCTTGACTGAAATGAAAAATCTGTACAGTTTATTCCAAGTGATGATGCCTTTAACATTTCATATTTCTTCTCTCTTGCTTCACAGGTCTAATCTACGGGAGGGTTACTGGGGAACTCATCCATGTCTGTGTATTGCACTGCCCTGCTGTTGGAGGGGGGGAGAATGGTGCGACGGTCTGTGTATCGGGGCGGCCCCGCACCCTGTGTCTCTGTGAGGGAGGGTGGGAAAGGGTGGGAGGGGGTTAGGGGAACCAACCTCTGCAACAAACGCCGTGATTTAGCGTCCCACGGTCGAAGTAGGACTTTTTAAACTTAAAAAAAATAAATGGAAGCTAAAGGGATCTAGGCTGGGATAGATGGGGAGAGGGAGGGAGGTAGGTAGGAATGCCTCGCCAGCTGATAACTCCACTGCTCTTCTCAGCGCAGGAGTGCTAATGGGAGGGGGGAGGGCTGGGTAGCACCAAAAGCACCCACCAATAGAACTGTCTAGTCAAGCCCTGCCACCTCAGCTAGACGCCTATAGCACACAAAGCGTGTTACGTAGACCTGCACACTTTTTAGACAAAGCTTAAGGCAAAGCTCTTTTATTTGCCTGGACAACTTTTGTGTACCCTAACGCATAAATAAGAAACTACAGACAATATCTTAAGAGCTATTGGTTGAACACATCAATATACTATATATTCATTTTTAACCGCAGGGATTAATGACTAGAGGTGAAGCACGAGACGCTTTCAATAATAGGGAGAAGTACATTTCAACTTTTTAAATAGATCATTAGTTGTCGGTAAATACAGTGCATATAGTCTCGCTTTCAGGCTGTGTATTGCATCTTTCCTGGCCGTTCATTGTTGTTACTGCTCTGTAACGTGGCCAGAACTTGGTTTTAACTCGGGTTCATATTTCTCCCCATCGGAAAAAAGTGCTCCACCGTGTTTTGTCAACCCCCTAATTCTGCTGTAACCAGAATGCCCTTCTGGAACCGTAACTGTAGTGCTGAGTGTTTTTACTTTTCTTGTGCTTGCTCAGATAAGGGAATGAGAATATGGTTTGCATGTACTCCAGACCCTTGGAGAACTCAGTGCAATGTGCAGGTGTCAGATTTTCAGTTTTTTGGAATTTTTTTTTAACCAGTTTCTCCCCTTTTTAAGAGATTTTTTTTTTTCTTTTCAGAATCAACACACATCACAACAGTGTTGGCTTAGCTTTAATACTATCTTTTCATTTCTCTCCATTTGGTGACAGCATGGGTCAGTGTTCTGTTGTCTTTTGGCAGGAGTACATCCCATCGTGAGCTGTTTTTTGCGTTTACCTGTGCTCCTCTGAAAACCATACTGCAGCCTGACCTTCCTGTAGAGCAAAAGAACATGCTGCTAGTGCTTTTTTTTTTTAAAGTATATTATGAAATTAAACAATAGTGGTAAGGTGTCTGTAGGAAACCAAGTGAGTGGTTCTAATGCACTTTCTCTTAAGGATTTTTTTATGCTTACAGACAGCAGTCCAGCAGATTTACATAGACTATGTTTAAGGTTTTTGGTTAAAGGCATGTTTCACAACATGACACTATTCTAGACAAAAAAAAAACATTGCACGTTTGCGCGCAGTGTGTTGATCACTTGTCGGTTTAGCTGGTTGTTACTTATTGGCATCATTTTTTATGTAATGAAGCCGACAGGTTTATACATTTGATAAAGCCACGTGTAGGTATACGCATCGCCTCGATGCCATGAGCAGAACTAAGCGGATAGATTAATGGTAAGGTTCTCAGCTGCTCTCAGTATTGATTGGTAAATTGATCAGTTTTGCCCAGTGCACCACAACTTGGCTTGTAGCTTAAGATAAGAACAAACGAGTAACTTAGGATTGAATTAAGAAAAAGAAACTTGATTATTTGGTCCCCTCACTTGGCTGTGGATAGAAATTTGGACTTTTTTTGGTTTCTTTTGCTGTAAAACATGGAACACAGGTACATAGTTGAAAGACTGAAAGTATTGCACTGGCTTTCTCCTGTGTCTCTTTTTCCCCCTCCTTTTTTTCTTTTTTAATGGACAAAGCCCATTGTCAACACTTGCAATTCATTTACCATGTCATGTTTTCTGTCCTGGACTAACTTTGACAGAGGCCTTAAAGCATAGACATCTTTGCACATATGTAAATATGTGGCTGATCTCATACCAAAAAATAAAGAAATGAAAATCAGACTGTCATAAATAGCCATGAAAGCAATAGCCATGTCTCTGCTTGCATAGATGCTTGTGTGTCTCTACGGTACACTTGGTTTGCATTTTTCCATTCAGACTTGAACTGTTGATAAAGTAGAGATTTACTGTAGTCCTTATTGAAAATGTCTTGGTGTATTTTTAAGATCTCTTCTTTGCTCATTCAATAATAGCCTTGACAATCTAATTTTAGCTTCTACGTTTTTGTAACTCGCTTCTTCCTCAGGACTTGGGCTCTATAAATAGGTAAATGACTGCAAGTGTTGCTCAATAGGCATTCAAAATGTATGGGGAAGGGGGGGGATTACTCCATTTAACAATTCTAACATGGCATTTTTTTGAAAATATATTCTTGTCTTTCATCAGCAAAGTTAGATATTTACATGAAATTTCGGAAGAAATTGGAAAGAATGGTTTACCTAAAACTATAAAGGCTGACTGAACTGATGGATTTTAGAATTGTTGAACAAAAACTCTGTTCTGGAGGTACTGTGAACCGCTTGGCGCGGAGCCAGTTTAGCTCCCCATTACCGCGCAATGTATTTTTAAAGTAAGCAAAACACTCATTTTCCTGCAAAATCTGATCACTTGTCCTCATGTTTTATTTTTTTTATTTTGAATTTCATGATATTTATTTTTTTCGTTTTTTTCTTTTTGTATTTTTTGTGCGTGCAAGCACAAAGATTTTTTTAGACTTTAAAAGTTTTATTATTTTCTTTGTTTTAAAGAATTTTGTTTTTGTTGTTTTATATCAACCATTTCTGCCATGTTTTATTTCTTTTGTTTTTGTTTTACTTTTTTTTTTTTTTTTCAATCAACCCGTTCCGACAGAAAATTAGGATGGGGGAAGGGGGGATGCATTTGAGCATGTACTGTGTACTTGGGAGAAAATCTGCTGAATGATTTAAGATGTAGGGTTTTTTCCTCTTCCACACTGTGGTGCAAACTCATTTATCTCATCACTTTCTGTTTTAATTCTGCGAAATGGGGAAATAAAATCTTTTCTACCAACTGGGAAACAAAAGAATGGTGTGGTTGTATTCATTGTGGTCTTCATGTCCAGATGTGTCTGAGTTACAGTGAGGCTTTTTTCCCTGATTTTGACTGAATGACTCTGCATCCGTGGACTGTATGTTTCAGCACAGGCCAAAATCAATCATGGATTAGTGCATATGGTCCATATTAGTGATAAACACAATCACTTCTTTTTTGTAAAATCTGGTTGGGGGGTGGGAAATAACCAGAACCCCAATATTTTATCTTACTTTATCTTTCACTTCATTTGCTCAGTTACTGCATCTCTGATGCCTTTAATGGAAGGTGACAATCAGGACAGGAGAGAGAGAGGTGTGCTGGTCACTAGGATAACCTTGTCTACTCCACTGAGTGACAAACTCTTCTTGTGATACGCTAGTCATGTCCATCACATTTTGCCGGGAAATGTCAACTCACGAGATCACCTTTCCAAATCTGCTGTTTCACATTTGCTTTTTCCGTGTTTCTCGATTTCTCTTTACCCAGATTTTGATATTCTTTGTACAGCTTCTGTATACCGGCACGGATATTCTCCTCCGTCTTAACAGGGATATTTGCTTTCCTCCACACTTCCTGTAGTTTAATACTGGTAGATTTAGCAGCATCTGAAAGTGTTTCTTTCATTTCCTTGTGATGGTAAAACTAAAAGTACTTGTTCCTTTGAACAATGCATTTGGAAATAATTCCATGTTTTATCTATTTAGATGTGTAATGTGTTACTTTGTAACACAACACACAGTGTGAACATTAGGAAATTATTTCTGTGCGTTTAATCCATTCACAAAGTGAAGCAGTGGGCAGCCAACTGTGCAGTATATGTGGGTATGGTACCTCAGTTGTGCCACTGGCTGTCCTGGGATTTAAACCTTCCAATCAAAGAGGCAACTCCCTGGCCACCAGGTGTTTGTATATAAGTAAATGAAATTCAAGTACAGAAAAGGGAATAAGGACTTATAAGAAGTTTGAACTAGTTTTCAAAAGTATTAGTAGCTGAAGTGGGACTGCGGTTAGAAGCGATGGGAGTCTTGTGATCTTTGTGCGCATGCGCTGTGAGCCATCAGGCGCCCAACATGAACTCAACTTCAGGAGCTCTGCAGGGGAAGTAGCTAGCTTGGACAAGAAATGGGTAACCGCGTTATACAGAGTGTTTTCATTATTCACTTACGTGACATGTGCCTGTAAACGTGCAGCTTTGTAATGTGAATCCATTATTCTGCCCAATGGCTTTCTAGAAATCACCCGTTATGTTCTTTATTTTGGTTTGTTGTCTTGGTTAGCCAGCTAGCTAGCAAGGAGCTATTTGACAACTTATTGGGCAAGAAGTCTAAAAAAAGGAACTGTCAGCACTCCAGTCAGAAAGGACAGGTAAGTGGGATCTATGTTATATCAGATTTGGGTTGTTTTAACACTTAAATTTAGTCTGAGACACACAAACTATAGCTTTAGCTAAGGTAAACTAGCCAGCCAGACGTAGATGTGCTTTCTAAGTTTCCTCAGACGACACGTTGCTACTACTGTAGTTAGACGAACCTCTAAAGAAAGTTGACTTTTTGTCTTCTCTTAGGTTCTCTACGTTTCTGAGAATTGATCTCCCTCTGTCAAACATGGCTGGTGGTATTACAGAGTCGGGAGAGCCATACTCACCATTTGTAAGTCCTTATCTGAAACAAAAACCTTTTACAAGACATTTTGTCATAATTTCCATGTCTCCAGTGTTTGCCCTCTGTCGTTTCCCTCTTATGCATTGCCTGTTGTTGGTTTTTTCCTGTGTAACTGTTATTTCATTTCTGTGCATTGGATATGGCAGGAGAAATTAGTTTAGTATTGATTGACTGCTCTGTGAACAAACCTGGTAAAAAGCACTGGTCTTCACTGGCAGCAACAGTGAGACAGTGATTCCAGCCTCTTGTACTGTGTAATATTTGAAGGACCGGACATCAGAATTCTCATTCATTTTGGGGTTGCCTGCTTGTGGTGTTGAACACATATTGGGGGCGATGCATTCACTGTTTTGTTGTTGGATCATTTAAGTTGTAATGAAGGCAGGTGTCTGAGTCTGCACAGACTGTCTTTTCAGAATATACTGTTTGTTTTTGTCGCTATATGAAGCATGGGCCCCGGTAATTATGATATCCGTCTGAAAAGAAAATACGGCAGTGTAGCATTTAAAGAATTCTCTAAGTACTTCAGTACTGATGAGTATCAAAAACTAAAAACTAACCAGAACTGATTTGGTACTAGTTCACTGGTCAATACCAAAATATTGATAAGTTGCTGGACAAACAGTGCTGTTATTTGTATCTATGCATTGCTATAAGTCACATTACTTTGCTGTATAGTGTAGCTTGGGAATTTTCCTTTTAGAAAAGCTGTAAACTTTTAGTTAGTATGTAAGTTTGTACATTCCTCTGTGTAAGCACTGAAAGAGATGGCATTCCTTTTACAGTCTTGTCTCCTCCTCAGTTCGACTGTTCCCTCCACTGTGTTGTGGTAAAAGGCTAAATTATATTAAATTGCAACACCTTACAGATTTGATTCCCATATTTTCCTGGGTTTGCCTGGCTGTCTGCCTGGTGCTCCTGTTTCCTCCCACAGTCCCAAGGCACATACATTTGGTGAATTGGAGATGCTGGGTGTGAAATGTGCTTGTCTGTGTGTGGCTGCCCTGTGATGGGCTGGTGACTTGTTCAGAATCTTTCTCCACCTTTCACCACTCTTGCGCAGGGACAGGTTCCAGCACCACCCGCCACCCTGGTGTGGCTTAGTGGCTCTAAAATTGAAAACTTTCCCGTTGCCATGATATACTTTTTGAAACATTCTTTTTTTGTGTGTGTGTGCATGGAACAAAGTCTTTGGATAAAAGTATAGTAAGTCTTATTTTATGAACTGTATGTCAGCAGATGGTGAGTGACATAGCTGATCTCAGTTTGAGCAGAAGGATCAGGTGAAAGCATGTGATTTAAACCTCTCATGTTACAAGTTACTTGTTCAGCCACTGGGAAAAAGGAAGTGATAAGGTTTGAATCTGAAGAATGTGCTTGTTGTTGCAGAAAAGACAATCACCAGCTGTGACTACAGACGTTACAGAAGTCCTTTAAAAAGCTGACATCAGCTGAAACGTATGCATGACTTATGGCTTCAGGTTTTTTATGCCTTGGTGTGTCCTTTTCCATGACGGCTTGTAAAACTAGGCCAAATACTCCAGTTGTCATTTGTGAATCTTTTTGGAGACTCAAACATTTCTAGGGGTGAATGGCTGAATTTTGAAGTTCCTCATGACTTAATGCACATTCATTGAAAATGACATTTAAATGCTGAAATTGTTTATACAGTTTTGCCATTAATACACTAAACAAAGTAAAGAACTGATGTCGTTCACAATCATTCTTCTGTGGCATCATACTTTTTTTCTTACTTTTTTTAAGATGTATGTCTCTGACATTAACATATTTTTAAAAATGAGTTTTAGACTTTATCTCAGCCCAATCATAAAACAATGTCTCAGACATAAGGCTGCATGTGTTGGATGTGTGATTTCAGTCACTGCTATTGTAGATGATTGTTAACTTTTCGCATTAAACAATCAGTGGCTTTGTCTATATTTATTATTTAACTTTTTTTATTTGTCAAATTCAGAAAATTACACTTTACTGGAAATCCCCTTTACATTTGAATAGGTTGTTGTACCATCTTTACCTTGTGAATTTTAGATTGGACAGATGGGCTTTCCTAAAAGTAAATAATAAGATTTATTCATGGAAGTATTTACATAAACATGTGAACATCCCACCCAGGTTTGTGAGACTCTTGTATTTCATATATTGACTTTCCAGCCGATGTGGGTCTTATTGAGTAGGCAAAGGTCTGTCACTATTGAAAGTGATTTGAGTTGGCTGTTTCTGTTTTTGTAAGCAAATTTGAGACGTGTCAATACACAGTCTTTGCAAGTCTAAGTGGTCATTTTGACAAAGCTGCTTTTTAAAATCTCTTCCATCCCATCATTTCTGTTTATTTATGTCTCTGTAAAAGTTCTAACAGAATATCTTCTCTGTGTGTACAGGTTGGCTTGGTGTACATGTTCAATCTGATTGTGGGTACTGGTGCTCTGACCATGCCCAAGGCCTTTGCCGCAGCTGGGTGGGTGGTCAGCCTGGCGCTGATTTCCTTTTTAGCTTTTATGAGGTAAGTAGTGTTTGTGTAAATTAACCCCCTGAAAACAGAGGTGTTTAGAGTAGCCTAAACCCTTACTCATTCAAAACTATTGTTAAAAATGAGGAATTTCACTACAATATTGAATTTGAAACAGAGTGTCATCATTTAAAATCATGTCACCAAGTCTACCCTTTGGTCTAAGGTGGTGGTGCTGGCCTAGTGGGTAGGATACTTGCTTCTTGACCAAGAGGTCGTGGGTTCAAATCGTATCTTCAGCAGAACACCACCTTTAACCCCAAGTTGCTCCAGGGAGACTGGTCCCTGTAGATAATGGAAGTTGCTTTGGATAAAAGTGTCTGCTAAATGCTGTAAATGTAAATGTCTCTTCATTTATCTGTCATGGATGTGGGTACATCCTGTTAGCATAAGTTGGGGAAGGCTTTACTGTTTATCTATGCATGCGGCAGTGCTGAAATTATTTTTTGTTTCTGAAGTGCTCGTCATTCTTTGGGTTGTTTGTATTTTTCTTTTGTGTATGCGTGTTTTAGGGGAAACACAACAGGAGTTACAGTTCTACTGGAATATGTGCTAAATCAATCTGTCTAATATCTAATTAGAGCAAAACAGTACACAAAGCAAATCAATTCAGATTTCAGAATTTAAAAAAATCAAAAGTTTGAATCAAAAGTTTAATATATTCAGATGTCATTGTATTAAAACAATAACATACATAGAAATACATGTTGCTTAGCAAAAAAAACACTTTCAGTTTGGTGAAATGTGTTTGTACATCTGTTGCCTGTGAGCAAAGGGGCTAAAATTAAATGCTACGGTCGAATGTCAAAGAAATGAGCACCAGCAAAGGTGCTTGAATTAAATGAAACCCCACAATGGAATTAGGAGCTTTACAAAGCTATGGAAATACTGAGGAAAAGATTTACTTTCCTCACAGGTGGACTGACATATAAGTAAAAGTATTCCCATTTCCATATCTGTCGTAAGGAATGTATTTTAACTAGCAGTGGGTGGTGTGTATTGCAATGTGTATAGCCTGGTAGTTAAGGAGTTGCCCCTGTGATCAGAATGCTGTGGGATTGAATCACAGGACTGCCAGTGGCACCACTGAGGGGTGACTATTAGAGGCATCTTTATCTTTTTGTTGTGCACAATACCAAAACATAACAGTAGGTAAATCTTTCATTACTACGTTTTTTTATAACACCTCTTTTGAAAGTTGTTTACCAACACTGATTTAAAGACAAACTAAAGTGTACTAAACCACTCCTAGACTTGGGTTTAAGCTGTGTTATCATTAGACGAAAGGTCCTTATTTAAAGAAACCGAAATTGTATTTGTTACTTTGATTTAGGGTTTGCGTGGTTGACAGCTTTGCAATCACAAGCTGACTTGGTCTTCTAGCACGTTTTGTTTTGAGGTGATGAAACAGGTTTCCAACACTGGCCACAACCCACAACCCCTTGTGCACTAACTTACTGTTCTAACTGTTATTAAAGCTAAGCGTTTGTGCTGTTGTTTATGCATTCAAACTTAGGTTGTGGTCTCATGCAAGGTATGAGTTTTGTAATTCCCTTAATACCAGACACAACCCATTGCTAGTTGTGTCTGG
>JBBPCY010000028.1:11967718-12004463 GCA_037974405.1 Brachyalestes nurse | reverse complement strand
TCTTTCTCAACTTCTAAAAGTTTGATTTAAGGGGGCAGGACGTTTGTTTGAGGGGGCGTTGCCCCCTCTTGCCCCCCCCCGTAGAACCGGCCCAGCATGCTCTTCTGATATAAAGCCATCACTCGTGTGTTCTGTTGTACATGTGGTGCATTGTAAATGAGAGAATTCTGCCTGTAATGAAGATGTTTTTGATACATGTGAGCTACCCCTTATGAACAGACCAGAACTAATCACAATTTGTTTACAGCACTTAGGTAGTGCTGTTTGATTATCAGGACTTGACAGAGCATCGAACAAGCTAGATAGATAACTGTAGTTAGCTGGCAGCAAATGCTGAGTTTGAAGCTGAAGTTTTACCTAAACGGTCAGGGGAAGAGAAGGAGGACATGAACTAATAAGATGATGAAGGAACTGTCCCCAATGCCGATACCAGTTTGTCCTCCACTGCTGGTAGGTAGTACGGCGGAAAGTTTATCGGCGGAAGTGAGCATTTCTATGGCTCATTTTCAGAAACTACTTAATGTACTGCGAGTACGTCAAAGGGTGGAACCAAGCGGGTAACTCAGCCTTTTTTTTCTGGAAAACCTTGATCTTAAATGAGATAACCGACAGAAACCCGGTAGATCAAGGAGGTGTGTTCTGTGTACAGGTGTGTATGTCACAGAAGAAAACAAAGGCTTGGGAACCTGCTTACAAAAGCTGCTGGACCCGTGGTCTCCTTTGGTCTCCTTTGTGTCTAAACGCACAGAGTGAACTATAAAATAGAAATGTTCATACTATTTGTTTATACAGTTTGAAGTATGAATGACATAATTATTGAATAAATACATTTTGAAGCATAAATAATGTAAAAACCTAGTATACTTTCTATATTCAGAAACTTTTTTGGTTAAATTCTTTTTGCAAAAAAAAAAAAAGCGTCAAACCCTGAGATAATCAACTTATAACATTTGTCTTGTGTGACTCCCCTGTTTCTTATTCAAAATATACTGATACAAAATAGAGTGGGCTACCTTGTATAATGGACGACCATAAATCTGCAGAAATGTAACATAAAACAGTGAAATAACTTAGTGTCCGAATCTGACTGAGATTTGTGTTGACCTGTCAAAGTCTTTCTTTCGGACAACCCTGACATTAAATGAGAGCTTACGGAAACCCAGTAAATCAAGGAGGCATGTTCTGTGCAGAGGTGTCTGTGACAGGAGAAAGTATAGTCCAAGGAACCTGTTAGCAGAAGCTGCTTCACCAGTGGTATTCTTAGTGTCTTTTTGGCGTTCAGACCTAAAATGGCTACTCAATTAGATTCAGATTTTATTTGTCACATACACTATCATACATGGTACAACATACAGTGAAATGCTTTTGCAACGCCCGACCTTAAAAATAGTATGACGGTAAAGGATAATGCGATCAGTCTTGTTCCTTGTTCCTAACTTTGACACAGTAGTAGCAGTTCTGGATAATAAAGTGCAGGTGTTATATGAATGTATGCTGTACATATAAGAACTATATGGGATGGAGTATTAATGTGGATATGAATATAGTATGGATAGAGTCACAGTTCCAGATGTTGCAGATATTAAAGTGCAGTGCATAATCATACTGGATTTTATAGAGGTGTTCATGCCGTTTATACAGTTTAAAGGATAAATTACATAATTAACTGCATTAACCTGGCTCTTTATTCAGTAAACACAGTCTGGTATTCAAGATCCACACCTGGAACTTACTTCTGTATCATCGAATACACTGTCTCTCAGTGTCATGCGATTTGATATGCCCAAGTGTCTCTAAAATCTTTTTTATGATTATAATGATTATAACTTTTAAAACGCTTTAAACCAAGTTTACAGTGGCTTTATTGTTTAGAGCTGTACTCTTGATCAATATGGTAAATACATATTACCTTAATTTGTTTAATGGAAACTGTATTAATACTTTTTTTTTTTTTTTAAGTGCGGAAAACAAGATATTTACTAGCATGACTGGTAACAGGATTGTTAATTGTTTGCATTAAAGCAGATACAAGTTTGGAACATCTCTTACTGGCACAAAAACAAACTTGATAATATTGCACTGGTAATAACTACATTACCTTGATTGCCTATGTAAAACTAACCCCATCCGAGACATTGTTTAGATTATAGCATAGTGGTCTATTTTATCTAAGGATGATTGTGTTCCCAATGTCATAGATGTCATTTTGTTCATAGTCAGATATCCGTCCCATGTGGACATGTCTGTTCTGCTGTGCTTAGAGCAGTTCTCCTTTTAATGAGCGAAACTGACCAGATGATTGAATCCTGACTGAAGGGAGTGTAATCACACAAAGGCCTTTGTAAACCATATGAATGTGTTCAGCACAGTGTCTTCCTCAATAATTCAGCATTTAATCGAATACATGTGCAATCTCAGCAGGACAATCACTAAGAATCCTGACAGTGAAACATGGCGGTCCTAATTATTTAGTTTGTTGTGTGGGGAAAAAAAAAAAAAAAAAAAGTGAACCGAGTCTGTTGGCAAAATGTATAGTCTTTGATTTTCGAGGAAGGAAATGAATTACAATATAGCTGAACATAATTGGAGTTCATAATTACCTCTTTTCTTTTGGTTTTGCTATTACTTTGATATAGGAGGGTGCTGTGGAATAAGAACGCCGTGCAATTACTGCATCCATTCTGAGTTTAGTTTTGCATTGGTTTTCTGCAAACTCCCATCACAAAAACCCATAAACAAGGATATTGAGTTGTAAATTATATTCATGGTTTTGTTTCATGATGACAGTACCTCCTTGTTCTTGAGAGGGCAACTTGTTTTCTTTTTTGTTGTCATCTTTGAGAAGATACACCGCAGTTTTATTTCTTGAATGAATTGTTATATTATTGACCACTGTGATGAAGTGGAAAGAACACTAAGTAGAACTAAAACTTGGAACACTGGAAATGTATAAATGAATGTGGTAATCGAGGGGAGATGAAGCCTTAAAAAACTGTTCCTGTTTTGCTGTTTATATAATTTTATCAAATTGAATTCTACAATTAAGTAATTCAGTGCATTTGCTTGCCCATTTATTAAAATTTCACTTTTTGCAAAGTGGAAAAAAAGATAATTATGTCCCTCAAAAGTCCCTTTAAATCCCTCAAAAGTCCATGTTTAGTCCTGTGAGAAGAGTTTGTTATTAAGATGACAGAGATGCACCATGAACTGTGACACTAGCTGTTCATCAGTCAATCAAGCAGGAACTCTCACTTTCATGTCGCTTGAGAATATTCATTATAATAACAATGACATTCATCAAGTACTTATTCTTATAATTACTGGGGTAAGCCAATCTAGTACTCAGATTGGCTTACCAGAAAAATTGCATGTCAGAAAAAAGCCTGAACTATCATTTAAATACTAACTAAACATGCTGTAAAGAGGGATACACAAATGAGAACATGAATAAACCAGATGAGCAGCAAGGCTGTGTCTCAAATGGCTCCCTACTACTATGTATATGTATAAATATGTATATAAAAATGTATGCATACACACACACTTCCTTTTATCTAGTTTGAATTTAGCAAAAGCAGTGCTGCTGCTCTGTGCCTAGGCTCTGATGTGCCCGGGGCACTAATGTAGTCTGATATTTCTGCTGGCCTCTATTTGCTATTCTGAGGAGGTCTGCGTGGTAACCCACAGGGACTCGGGCAGATATCCACCATGTTAGTTTCCCAATGAGGCCTTAGTAGAGAAAGAGGAAAGATTAAGGGAAGCAGTTATGATTATTCTTTCACTATACCATGGCTGTAATCCCAGTGTGGGTGGCTGTCATGTTTACAGGGGAAAAAAGACAGAGGGCACAGTTGTCAGAGTGAGACAAAGCGAAATGGAAGTGATGGATCAGATTCTCTGAACCTCTGTATGAACTGTTTTTAAAGGCAGTACACGCAATAGACATTGCTCAAAGTAGACTGCTTTGCTGTGTAGTGTTTGATATTTATTTGTTGAGCTGGTTGTAGTTTGAAAATGCAGGTTCCTGATCAATACTTATTTGATAATCAGTATTTGGTTGCCTGTTATCTGCTGGTATTCTCCTTATTAGGAATGTAATCATTGGCTGATGATACTGGGGCAGCTGGTGGCCTAGTGGTTAGGGCATTCGCCCTGTGATCAGGAAGTCGTGGGTTTGATTCCCAAGACTGCTAAGCACCACGAGGCACCCTTGAGCAAGGTACTGTCCCCACACACTGCTCCCCGGGCGCTGTGTTCCTGGCTGCCTGCTGCTTCACTTGGTGAATGGGTTAAAAGGCAGATAAAACATTTTGTGCTGTGTTCATGTATGACAGAATTATTAGGGTAGCCTTTTGAAAACAGCATTGTATCAGTCTCAAATGTTCTTATCACTCAAACCTTACTCCTTACAGAATGACATGCTGCAGCTTTCTGCTCTTAAATGTTAACGGTGCGCAATCAAATTATAACGGTTATAAACAAAACCTTGGGTTGCGCAGTGGCACGGTTGCCTCACAGCAAGAAGGTCCTGGGTTTCGACCCCCGGGTTGGGCACAGGGTCTTTCTGTGTGGAGTTTGCATGTTCCCGTAGGGTGTACCCTGCCCTCGCCCATAGCAGCTGGGATAGGCTCTATCCCCCCCCAACCCCGGGTGCGGGACAAAGGGGTAGATGATGGATGGATGGATGGATGGATAAACAAAACCTTGTATATCCATTTTTGTCATTTTCAGAGTTATGTGATAACTAATTGAAATAGTCGAATTACTTAGAGAACCATTTAATCACATAAATAAGAAGTTACATTTAGCATATATTTTTCCTTCTGCTGTAATTTTTTTTGCGGGGGACATGAGGTTTTGTTTCAAAAGTAGCAAAGTGTTTCTGTAAGCCTGTAGTGTTGATTATTTTTATTAACGTTAGTGTGGCTGTTGCTTTCTCTCACTGAAAATGCAGAGACTGAACACTGGAAACAAGACTAAACTGGGACTAGTATGAAAAGAAGCTGTGTCTAAAACCTAGTCTTCTCCTGCCTGCCCCTTTTCTCCTCTTTAATCCTTGCAGTGGATTAAAAATGTTGCTTTATTTCCCCCTCTGTCATTAAAGTCACACTGGCTGTCCTTTGTTTTAGCGGTGCAACAGATGATGGGCTATTTTTAGGCTCTGGTTCAACAGCTGGCCCTGAGCATAACTATTTTTAAAGTTTGACCCTAAACCCAGGCAGCGTTCAGCTTCGGAAATATAAAAACGGAAAGGAGACGAAAGAGAAAGGAGCGAGGTTAGGGTCGTTTGTTACCTGAGCGAGACAGTTTTAAAAGCCAGACAGTAGATGCCATCGTGCTGTTGTGTTATCTGAAGCAGGTGTTGCCTTGGCTTTTTGCTGCCAGACCTGTCTGAGAGAGTTTGAGTGTTAACCAGTGTGACTCCAGCACCTCACAGAGGCATTAACTGGACAGAAGAAGGGTCAATACATTGTATGGTGCACTTTCTTCAGTGGCCTCTGTGGAGCCTTCACTCCTCTCACTCTCTGACACCATCGGTTCCAAGAGATCAGTCTTACAGCCTTTATTGTGGCAAAAAGAAAAAGGCTAATTCCAGCATAATGGGCAAGTCTAAACAGCACAGAAGGTGGCCTGTCTGCTCAGTTCGAGCCGTTGCTTTGATCAATTGTACAGTTTCACGCTGTGGAGCAAGGCTGCCATTTTATTCATCTTGGCCGCCGAAAGCTCTTAAGAAGATCAATGGGCTGAGATTTCATCTACTGTTGATTGATTCTGGTGTCCAGTTCAAAGACTTTCCTTTGCTTCTCAAAAGCACTGGGTTATCTGCTAAGTTCTGTATGGCATTTAAATGTATGGCATTTAAATGCTAAAGGCGCATTCACATCGATCATACTTTACAGTGAACTCTTGCATTTGCGAAGAAATAGAATGAAAACTTGAAATGGAAGTTGGATCATGACCCCTGAACTTGTTTATACAAATTTTGCCCAGATTTCTATCTGCAGATTACACAAATTTAGAATTTTCTGGATTGCCAATTGCTATGAAGTTATTTTATAAGATAAGACTTTTCTACATTTTTCTTTCAGTTTCTTGCATTTTTATTCTACTTGTCCTTTAAAATTAAAGAAGCCAATTTTGTGTCAGGCGCAGCACACTAACTTGCTGCTACAATGTTATTGTCACTGCTGGGCTAAGAATTATGCACAACCCAGACTACTCACTGGTGGTCAAGTCAAATAGGTTTATTGTTCAGTCATATACATGGAGCAAAACAACATTTCTCCAGGACCATGGTGGATCACAAAGAACAAAAAAAAACAGAACAGCACAGACTACAAAAGTGCAGGCAGGACAGGAATACACAGAGTGCAAAGACAGAAAGAGAGAGAGAATGCAAGGAACAATGCAATATTACAAGACAAGACAACATACATTGCAGTCAGCAGGAGTATGAATACAGAATGGTGACAGATACTGTATTATAACAGCAGAGTCAAAGTGTGAAAAAATGCAAAGTTTGACGTAGGGTGTATTTGTGTGTTTGATCGCAGTTTATGGTTTAGATTCTCTCACAAGTTTCCATGATAGAAAAGAGACCTTTCAGTAACCATCTGTTTCCGTACACACACCCATGCCCACACACACTAACACACTTGTGCTTAATTTCGTGACTGGTCTACATCAGTGTACTTGGATAAGATAGTGTCAATTCTCAGCATGATCATAGAGGCAGATATTTGACTGTCACACTAGTGGCCTAGTTGCAATCTGCATATAATATTTGTGTCACATGATTGCATTGAATGGCTTCCTGCAGCAGCGATTGATGGTCAGAACTGAGTTTACTGCTAAACACTACATACTACACGTCTTGTGTAGTGACTTTTGTGATTTGGTTTGTGCATTCCTTCCATCCCAGTCTTCCACATATGTACTTGGTGCTTTCATGTTGTAGGCAAGTGCTCCTTGTAGATGGCTTCTTTCACAACATGCACAACATTGCCCACAGTCTGTAGCACAAAACAACATCACGATCAATTCACCCTGCGTGCATTTTATGGTGTTGTGACTGTTTCAGTGCTTGGTTTGACCTCAGATCAAGCTCTTTTCATGGTGCTCTTGCACAGCAGTTGATTGTATCTAGAACACACTATTTAAGACTTCTGACACACTATTTATACTGTTTTGGTTTGTAGCAGGGTTCAGCTTTCCCTTGAGCACAATTTAGCTGTAGCTTCTCCATACAAAGGGTACTCAAGTCTCAGCAGCACCCGCACAGACAGCCCTGCAGGAAGATGATGGTGCAGATGGTTTAGTGGAGATTATCTCAGCAGGAGGAAGTGTTTGTGCAGTGGTCCACAGGAGGAGAGTCCTCTCCAGACCACATCCAGACTCTCAGCGCTCTGCAAACACTGCCTGACCTACAAACACACAAGGAATACAGTAGGAGTGGAGAACGAGAGTGGGTGCTAGAATACTGACAACGTTATCCAGTTAAAAGGTCTCTAAGCCTGTAGAAGAATGTGATGAAGCAAGCAAATCAGCTCCAGCTCTAATGTCCTCTGTGGGACATGCATGGTTGAGTTTCCTCACATAATCATTAACACCGTAACTTTTAGCCCCACCACAGTTAAAGTACTGAAAGACAAATGCCTAAGTCAGGGCTTTGCGGTGCTGTGTCTTTACTCTTTACTGAGAGTGGTGGTGTAAATTAAGTTTTCATCCTGCTGAATAAGAAAAAGAACAATTTGACTTTTAGCACAGTGTGAATGCAGTTTGTTTAAGATGTCATTTATAGAGACTGGACTGTTACTGGTTTTAATGATGTATAAATCCTATTGGTGATACAGAATGATAACAGTTCTGATAACTCTTTACATTTTTATCTTCCAGGGCTGGCATATATTAGGCATCAAGTGAGCAGTCTGTTCTTTAAGGTGATGTGTAGGAAGCAGGAAATCAGGCAAGCAAAAGGGTCATGGGTGCCCAAAGCTCATTTATCAGCTTGCCTGTCTCATCCAGTCCCACGGAAGAGCTACTGTAGCACAAACTGTACAAATGTAAATGACAGAAAGGTGTCAGAACACACATTGTATTGCAGCATGCTGTGTAAGGGGCACAAACGGGTCAGAGAGCCCAAACTGACTCCTGTCTGATGCTGGTTAAGTAAGTGTGTAAAGTGGCCGTTTGCCACCTGTGAGCAGCACAGCACACAGTATGAAATTGTCATCTGCATTTAACTGATTCACCCAAGTGTAGCAGTTGGTAGCCAACAATGCAGCGTACAGGGGGCGGTGTGTGGGGTCGGTACCTTACTCAAGATTACCTCAGTGGGGACACTGACAGTAGAGGGATTCGAACTAATGACCTTCCAAATACAGGGTCAACTCCCTAAGAACCAGGCCACTAGCCACCCTAAAAACAAACTGTGCTCATTTGCGTATCAAGAAGGTACTGGCAGTCACATGCAAGTATCTACAAATAGCATGTGAGCTATTTGTAGGGTGGGGGTTTGGTGGTGGTGTTTTTTTTTTTTTTTTTCCATCATGTGGACAGCTAGGTGCACATGTGTCATTTACCTGAGGAAGAGTACTAGTCGTCACTATGGGAAGAGGGCAAGCCGACAGAGGCAGTGTGATGTGGGAAAAGTTGAGTACTGGTATTCATGTGGAAGGATCATGACAATAATGGAGTGGCACAAAGGGGACCTTCACAATATTAAGCAGATGATTTTTTTATGTTATGTCTGATAATGCTTGTAGGTGTATAATTTACAGTTATAATCTTCAGTCAACAGTATTATTACTTGTAGCAACTGCATATTTATTTTAAATATATTTGACTTTATTCTTATAAAGAAATCCAAATATTTTAATCAATGTTAATGAAAATATTAATTGTTAATACTAATAATGTATTAATTATAATACATATGGTAAAAAAGTAAATAATACCATATAATACCAATAATACCAAAAACTGTGTTGACATTTTCACCCTACCCAATACCTAGTGATTAATTTTTAATTAGGGCAATGTCTCAAAGTTCCTTTCTCTGAAAATTGGCTGAGGCCTGCTAGTGCTGTTGCATGTCCCTGGCACATGCAAATGAAGAGAAAAGAAGTGCAGGTGTTGCATGTGATGAGAGGAAGCTCCCTGCTGAGTACAATATTGTTCTCTGCTCAGAAAAGGCGGTTATCTGGTCCAAGGACATCGCAGAATGATGTAATGGTCTTGCTCGTTGGGTGGCCGGACAGAGTTGGACGTGACGCTCATGAAAAGATCCCTTCTGCCACATGATAAAGCCGCACATTTGAAACATTCTTTGTCATGAGGATATGCTGCAGTGGTCCACATTCAAATCTTTGTGACCTTGATTTTTGTACTCCCATGTCTGGATTAGTTTTTGCCACAAGTTTTAGGCCTTTTGTTTTGTCTGGTTTTTGGAATTTGAACATAAGACTTAAATTTCACGGCAGGGCGTATATCTGTTATGCCCATGGGGCAGAAACTCAATGAATGCCCAAAGCTCTACAGAACAATAAAAATGGGGAATAGTCAGGGAGTAATAAAGAGCATGTCTTTTTCAATTATATCTTGACATGAGACATATCCCTGAAATGTCCCTTTAGCTGATTTATTATTTCATATTTCATAAGGTCTTTCATCATCACAGTGTAGTGGGCCCAGGTTGAGATGATGTTAGTCCCATGACTCCTCTGTAGCTGCTGCAATGCTGCAAGGCAGGCTATTTGTTATTGCTATATGCTGTTATTGTTGTTGTATTTTTCTATTTTGTTTTTCCCCAAAAACCAAACTCTCATTAGATTATCCTGTCATGTGGTAGTGGGGATATGAACTGGGGTTGACATATTGTTTTTGTTCTAGCACTGCAATGAGTACCTACATGAATTAATTGGTACTCACCAAAAATCTTCCACCTCACTAGCCATGATATCCTCACTTCTGCTGTCAATTTCACCAGTTCTGCCACACGTTAGTGAAATTCCGACTTTGATCTCGAGCCTCCTCAAAAGCACACCTTTTGCAAAATTATGCGTTGGCCATTCAGGTTTTGCTTCGTTCAACGCAAGAAGGAACATATTTACATATTTTTAAATTGTTTTTCATTTAATTTGTCTTTCTATTGAGCAAGGGGTGCCTTTGACCTCCCGTCTTGGCAAGCCTTTTCTCTCTCCATGGCCTTGCTACAGTTTGTTGCTTTTTCGTGGCAATTTTACATAAATATTAACGTAAATTAACGTTAAAACTCTACGTTTTTAAGTACTGTCGAAGTTACTCTGTACGAAGTTTAGTACTGTATGAAATTAGGTATGCTTTTGCGTCGTGAAGACTGAAAACTGCCGTGCTTTTTAGTGTTTATCCTGCGCATGCGTACTTGTGTACCACTTATGTCAGCCCCTGGATATGAACCTCAGGGTCATTTATTCTGTTCTTGTGACATTATTGAAAGGAGTCATCATAGTGGTGTGATTACCCCCCCCACCCCCCACCCCCACGCTGTAGCAGTATTCATAGCTAAATCCTATCTAACTCCAGTGTAGGTCCTTTGCTGGATGTGTCAGATTTATTTAAATAAGCATGAAGGTGCTAGGTTGTTGACAGCAGATCCTTTAAGTCCTCTAAGTTGCGAGGTGAGGCCTCCATGGGTCCCATGGTTCAGAATATCCCACAGATGCTTGATTGGAATCAGATATGGGTAATTTGGAGTCCAAGTTCTTGAACTTTTTGTCATAGTCCTCTGATCGTTCTTGAACAATTTCTTGAACATTATCCTTCTGAAAGAGTCCACTGCTGTTAGGGAATGCCATTACCATGAAGTGGTGTACTTGGTCTGCAACAATGCTTAGATAGGTAGTACGCCTCAAGGTAACATCCATGTGAATGCCAGGACCCAAGTGAATGTAGAACATTACTCAGAGCATTACACTGCCTTCACCACCTTGCCCACTTCCCATAGTTGATTCTGGTGGTTGATCCCATAGTCGCACCTTGCCGTCAACATCATAAAATAAAACATGATTAATCAGAGACCAGACCACCTTTTTCCATTGCAACATTGTCCTGTTGTAATGTGCATGCCCCCATTATAGGTGCTTTTGGCTGGGGACAGGGGTTAGCACAGGTACTTGGATGAGCCTGCGACCACACAGCCCCACATGCAGAAGACTGATGCCCTGCGTGTTCTGACAGTTTTCTGTCATTTTACTGTAGGTCTTCTGTGGGAACATACTACAAGATCTGCTGTTTTGGACCCTAGTATCACCTAGATCCTTATGCTTGCCCTTTTATCCTGCTTCTAACATTTAGACTGTTCACTTGCTGTCTAATTTGTCATTGACAGGTTCCATTGTAATAAATTAATCAATGTTATTTGCCTCAACCATCGACTGATTGATGGATACATATGGTTTATGTATGAATAATGGATGAAAGTTCCCCAGTTATATCAGAATGATGCAAATACACTACCAGCACCTAGTCAGCAACATGGGATGCAGCACCATTCACCTAGCACCACCAAAGCTTACAACTACCAGAGATACAATAGCAACTATAGCAGTCACTCAGCATTTTCTTCAGGGATGTGTTTATTCTTGCCCTTTAGTTGTAGGAATTATCATGTAATATGTTTTTATCTGATTGATCTATGACTTTAGATAAGACAAATATTTCTGTATCTGTATGTTATACATTGCTTCAAAGATTCCCTTGCTTTACTGTGAATGACGATAAATGAGCAATGAAATCTACCTTTACTTTTTATACTTTGGTAAAATCAAAGAACACTGTAAAACAGTGCAGGCTCTCTTGAGTTACATTTAACAGTTGTTAAGGAAGTATAAGGTCATATTGGGATGTGAGAAAGTCACACTTTTGCTGATGGCAACACATTAGACTTCAACTGTTATTAGAAGAGAACCATTGTAAACTTGAAGCGAAACCACAAAGTCATTACAGTGATGCCTCCTGTATTGGAGCCTTTACAGTGGACATAGTTTTGACTAACGGTGCAGTTACTGGTGTAATCATGCAGTAAATTACTCTTAATGGAGGAACAATTCTTAAAAATGTATCGATGTATTTTTTTTTATGGAGGGCCTTTAAGGGGCAGCAGCTGGCCCGTGAATGGCGGACTAATGCAGCAATGTGACAAGCTCTTCCACAGTGACTTATTGGTTCTGCTGCAATTATAAATAGTGACTCCAGGTTTGTATACATGCACTTGAGCTTCAGGTGACTCAGATCCCCAGCAGTGCATGAGTCACTTGCTCCAAGTGACCAGCTGTGCTTTACTGCCCATGCTGGCCAGCTTTTTCCAAATGTAGCTTTGTCACAGTCTCAGTCTTTGTTTTTTTTCCCTTGCTTTCTAAGAGTGGTTTAAATCGGTCCTGGTACATCTGAGCAGGTGGTGTGGCTTTCCTTTCTCTGAGTCACTGTTTTGTTTCCTTGATCAAAATTGCCGTATTTTGTTTTTGTCAGTTGGGTTTTAAACAATGAGTATTTTGTGTAATAATTCAGCTTCTGTAAGTGGTATGTGGAAATAGCATACATCTCAAAATGATTTTGTTCAGTGCATCATTATATCAATTTTCACCCTGGTTAGTTTGATGTGATTCTGATTTGTTTTTAAAGATAAACTGAAAATAAAAATGTGTGGAGGAACTGTTTACACTGGGGGTGTCAAGGTGTAGCTGGTGGGGCTACAGGTTTGTATGTTCTTGTACATTTTTGCACTTCTAGTACAATGTCCTTCATTAGAGTAGAGACTATTTACCATATTCCGAAACTACATTTCTCATGTCTGTTAGTTAGACTCGAGGCATTTATGCAAGTTCTTTTGTAAAAATTAATAATTGTACTTTGCACTCATGTAATAAACCGTTTCTTTAATGTGCTCACTGCTTGTAAGTAAATGTGTTCTTGCAGGCAAAGTAATGGAATAGATGAATGTGGCCCACCAGCCTTCCTCATCTAGTTTTAGCTTTAATTGAGCTGAGAGATGACTGTCTCTAGGGTCATATTGCTAATTAACAGTAAAAGCCTGTATAAAAATGTCTCATGGAGAGACAAAGGTCACTAAATTACCATCCACTTCCTGAGTCACAGTACTACTTTTACTCTCAGCAAATTTTATTACATCTTCACTGATTATGAAACATGCTTAGTACTGGGGGAAAGTCACGTTGCTGAAAGTTTAACGTAATTTTAGGAGGTATGGACCCTAAATGTGTTCTGAGTATTCTAATGTAACCTACTTTGTCAGCGGATTATTTCTTTAAAAGAAGACTTTTGTTGAATGAAATTTGAGTTGTGAAGGCAAATCAACATTCAAGGAATATGAACACCTTACAAAAACTGTAAAAACTTTTCAAAAACTTTAATTTACATATTCAGAACATGCTAGACAAGGCAACACTGAAAACAGGCTTTAACCTGACCCATTTAACAAATGTTTTTATCCAGAGCTATTTTGTTCATTCTGTTCACCTGCGTGCAGACCAAACCTTTAATGCACTTCATTATCAAGTACCTCCACTGACTGAAACCTCACCAGAAAGAAATTGTGCAATCTAATGAATTAAGATAGAAATACTATTTGATATTCTTAGTTCAACAACGGGCTTCATGCACATTGCAAATATTCATAATTTAGATAATAAACTATCAACAATTTCCTCATTTATCAATGCTATTTTTGTACTTATTGTGATGCAGAGCGACATGGACTATTCTCTTGGTACAAGTCAAGTAGGTTTATTGTCATTTCAGCCACATGCAGAGTACACAGTGAAACAAAATAACATTCCCCCTGGACATAAGAACAAAAACAGAAACAACACAAGACTACATAAGCACTGTATTACTGCACCTTAACTGCATTTCCTTATAATTTTAGCTCTTTTGGTTGTCAAAAAAGCTTCTGCTTCACTTATTTAATGAGGATCCTTCAGGTAGTCCTGATAACCAGGTGAGAAACCTCCATACAGGCTTTGAAGGTCATTGGAAAAAACAAACTAATTTGACAATTTTTAGTGTTTTTCCAAAAAATATTCTTAAAAGTATAACCGCAGTGCCTAATTAGTGAGGAGATTAACCGTTCTTGTATTAACCATGTGTTTTGCCATCAGCCTTAAATGCTTTCATTTTATTTCTCTTTCACTATTCTGATTAGCAACATCTTTGGCAATGACCACTGCGGCTGTTTTACTTTCCGTTGGCTGTGTGTTGCGTCATGCGAACGTGCCTTAGCTTATCTCACATTGTAGACAAAGATCAATGCGTGAGAACGACGAAAAACATTCCTTGTCTGGTTCCTGGTACTTCATGTTTCACTACATGCTAACACGTCGGGGTCCAGCAGGAGGTTGTCGGGCCATGCCAGTCAGCATACACATGAACTTCCTGTCAGATTGACTCACACACTGACAGAACCAGTGACCTGTCCAATGTCTGATCCACCTCAATGATTTTATAGAACACCTTTCCTTGAAGGAGAATTTCACTGAAGGGAACAAAAACAGCTTGCGGCATCAGTCAAATTGTTGTCGATGCTGGGAATAAACTGAACTGACTGAACTGACCGCTATCCTGTGGAGATTAGGAATGGCCATGGTTATTCAAATACACTTGTAGAACCATGCAGAATATTGGGATACTGGCACATGATGTTGCCTTGCTCAAAAAGAGCAAGACATAAACAAATAAAGTAGAGCCTTTAATGGAAGAAGTTCAACCAAAGCTCTTAATTTATTGATAGTAGATCGGGTGACCATATGTTAAGTTGCATGTGCCTAAAATACACAATATAAATCATTAAACTAACCCAAACAATTGAGTATAGGTGACTGTTTCCATGTATTCTTTTCATTTATAACAGTGTAAAGTATTTTGCTGATGGACCAGTACATATTTGTTTACTATCCAGATGCTAAATAGTAAATTTGGTTATAAGGTCCATCCGTACTAGAGATTTTCTCTTTGAAATGTCCTTAATGCAGGTAGTGATATTCTGGTCTTTGGGTTTATGGACCAACATGATGCTGACCACAAGGCTCAAAGCTTTGAGTAAAGAAATGGCTTCAAGTCAGACCAGTCGCACTTATCACTGATAGACTTTTGAGACTCTTGTTGTTATAATTTGTACTGATAAGACTTTTATCCAACAAACAACTACAACCAACGCTGACACACTAGTGAGTTCTGTGAGGCCTAGTGGCACCAAATGTAACTGCTGCATTAAGTAAAAGTAAAATGGTAAGTCAGAAATCTTGAATTTCAGCATCGTGGACAGCGAAGGTTTTATGTTCCTATTTCATTAATTTTTTATTACAATTAAAATGAGTTGGAAAGAAAAAAATATATTATATTTTTTTCAATTATTTGGCCATTTTATTCTTTTGATGGCCAAAATTTCCATGCATCCCTGGTTTAAATTGCTCTTATTTCCTCCAAGGAAGAGGAACAGGGAGGACGTCGCTTTATTTGTTAATTTGGCTTTTTAAATTATGGCCACTGACATAAGAGTGTTCAGAAGGTTAATGATGCTTTAAGCAGGCTCACTTTCATCTTAGCACACAAGCACAGTGCTGCCCTCAGGTTTCAGCTCTCCCCTACTTTCCTTATTTTAATTTTCTTTTCCTTTCTGGACTTTTTCTGCCTATCCGTTCCTTCCTTTTTTATTGTAGTGACCTTCTTGTTTTTGTATAACTCGAACAATTTAGATGATAGTCTGAGTGAAATAGGTTCTTTCTTCACCAAGTAGTACAAATGGTTACGTATTTTCTAGTAAACTGATATATTTAATAACATTTGTCCTTAGCAGTGACAAATGAAGTGACTGTCCTGCCAAATCCCGAGTGGATCAGCTATAGGCAGTTTCTTTTTCTTCTTTTACCCTCTTTTGACACATGCCACACTCTAGTTGTCACTCTCCAACTTCCAGCTGTGGTCTTCACAGCTTCTGTCCGCACCTCATGTCTCCCTCTACCCTCATCTGTCACAGTAGACTTCCAGCAACCAGGGTGCACAGAACAGAAAAAAGGATCTTATAGCAGAACCAAAACACACAAATAGATGAAAATTTCTTTTATACAGGCAGTAGGACAGCATAATTTAGAACTAGGAAAGCGGTTAGAACCAGCAGATGTATAAATACTGCAGATAGGCTAGAATATATCCTAGAGGTTGTTGTGCTGGCTAGCAGGTGTGGTAGTCTGTCTAATGCATAGCTCTATATAGTAAAGTATACAGCTCTGGGGGGGGAAATGAGACCACTGCAATTTATTTTTAAATCTGCATCTCTATGAGTGTGACAGCCATTTGATGCCAGTGTCTGTTAAATTCCTACACAAGCACCTCATTCTGCTTTATGAGGTACTGATTAGTGATCACATGAATCAAATCTTATTTAATGAGGAAAAGTATAATCTGTAATCAACACTCTCATCTTGTAATGTGACCAGTTGGATGGCAAAACACTATTAAGAGTGAACAAGAGATTTGTTTTCTTTGAATTATTCAAGTTCTATAAACGCTGCATCATTTCTCTTATTTTGATGTTTTGTCATTTGGAAATTAGGAGAAATTTTGTCAGCAGTTCTTAAAAACTAAAACAAAGCTGTTCAGTTCAATGCTTTCACCTATAAAAGATTAGACCTGAGAAACGGAACATTTTGTAGTGGTCTTAGTTTTTTCCAGAACTGTATATTGTGAAATTGTTTCTTTAAATAGTTCAGTTTATCCTGGAAGTGATAATGACGCTAGTTGTCTTCTTTACTCATTTGCAGTTTGCTCTCAAGATGCTGTACATAAAATGATGCATCAAATTAGCACACAAGACACACTGAGGGATGTAGTGAATAAGATTGATTATATTGTTACAGTGAAACCTGTAAAAATATATTTGTAACCAATAACAAAGCTTTTAAATGAAGCTTTTTGTTCAAAAACAGTTTTTGTTTCTTGAACAGTTTCAGAGCCCTGCTAACAACAGTGACATTGATAATGAAGGAAATCCCCTGATTTGCAGCTTCTTTCATTAATGGTCATTCTTTACCACTTTAGTTGTCTTATCTCAGTGTCTATTTCAATTTGCCTTTCATTAAGACATGCGTTTCCCCTCAGTTAGAAGCTGTTTCCTATTAAGCTTGATCGATTGCGAAGGTTTACTTTTTCATGCCTTCACTTTACTTACTTTATTCTGGCTAATTGTCAGAATTGTGAATTTGTTGTGAAGAGTCTAAACTGCTTGAACTGTTTATTGTTTTACTATTAGTTTTAATCTTTTGGCCTTGTTAGCTGACAGAGTTGTAGAGAGGGTGCTTTCTCTTGAGGTTCCCAGTTAAAATCTGTTCCCATCAAAGATTAGACAAATGGTTTGGGATCATGGGGCAGCGTGGATTGGGAATATAATCCCTGTCTGCTGGTTCTTTGTTGGATGGATTAGTCTGACATTCTGTGCCACCACATGGTCAATAGAAAGAAACTTTGCCAACATTCAAGAAATGAATTATGTTTTTTTTTTAATCACTTTAGTCAAACACTAGCATCTCTTGAACAATGTGGACACAGACATAATACAAACCCATGGGGAATCTTAAACTTAAAGATTTTATATAGGCTCATTTTTGAGCAATTTTTGTCACTTTGAAACAAGCCTTCTGACCTGCTCAGTCTGGAAGCAGTATTGTAGTGGTGCAGATAATCGGTCAGTCCAGTCACTTTGAGATCCTTTGAGGATGAGGAACTGAGGAATCATGTGATTTTTAGTTTGCAGTGTGTTGTAGCATTTTGATGGTCGTAAAATGTTTGAATTGTTTCTTAGGTAGATTGTTTCATCATTTCATCATTGTATTACGTCATTTTGACCTAATGTGCTCTCTGAATGCTAGAGCAGAGGTGGGTACACATCTTAATTGCCCTCATGCCTTCAGAAAGATGCATCAGCAAAAACAAGCAGCAAGTTCAGATCACCCATAGTACCTCACAGAATCCGCAGCTTTGCTGACATGACAGACTCCCACTTAATCAATATGAGGTCATGAGTTTACAACCTTCGAAAATTCCTGATGTAGCCTTTTTCTCAGTACACACCAGGGTACCAGAGTAGCCTCTTGGGACACATGTTTCTTAAGGATTTCATTAAACTACAGTTCATGGACCTCATTTTGATCATGGTCTTTCATGCTTATCTCTTTAGTAAACGCTCATATTGTGTGGTGTCTTGGGGGGCTTCCTCCATAATGAACTGTCGTTCACTTAGATCTCTTTAGAAGGGGTTTGAAATGTAACTTGTAATTGCTTTTAATGTTTTGAAAGAAAGAATAGTCATTTTTGATCCATATGGGAAAGGGGGATAGATTCTTTTGATAAGTTGTAGCATGGTAATGAGACGACAAGCAAATAGTGATACATTCTGATAGCTGTGCTTCTGTCTCCTTTAACATAGTCCACAGTGAACTTCTCTTCTGGCATAGAATCCACTGCTAAGCAGCTACTACTGACAGCATGAATGACTGCAATATTTACCAAATTCAAGTAGTGTCTCATTGTATTGGCCTTGTGAGAGAAAATACTTGGCAAAACTTGAACGTGAAACATACTTTAACCCTGGTTTTGTTGGGCCTACAAAACCAGTGGGATGCCTCTTTGCTTTTTGTATAATATGGGTCTTATTAAAACTTGGAATTTTGACATAATACGCTATAAAATGTTTATGTAATTCTATCAAAAATGCCAAGCTTAGTCTGTTTTGTGACATTTTACGCTGCTTTAACAAGGATAAACCATTTCACGTCTTTAAGAGTATAAATATCAGGATCTTTAAGCATTGAATAGTTAGGTTAGATAGAGGTTAGATCGAATCTGTATTCGAACAGATGATATTTGAACACAATTTTTTTTCTATATCGGATGGAAATAAATGAGTATTGCACATCCCTGCAACCCAGTATTTATGAATCAAATGCCAGGTATACAGATCCTGTCATTTGGCCAAAAATGTATCAGGACAATCTTGTATTACTTTTGTAATGTGGAAACACGCGTGTCCTCACAGCTGTGGTCACAGCCCCTATCCTTGGGAGCTTGTGAGTGTTTTGGGATCTCATTAGGAATGAGCCTTCTGGTGGAGGAGGGTCACATGTAGATACACCATACTGATTCTGCAGCTCTAGAGACAGTCAGGGAGATTATAGACACTGGAGCACTTTCTAGGTCATGCTATGTTGGTGGAGGCTAAACTTGAGTAAACAATGCTTCAGTCTACCGATCTTTCACTCTTACACTACTGAACACGCATCTGATTCTCATCTGCCGCTTTTGTTTTTCTGTAAGCGAGTTCAGGCCTCTCTTCGACTTTACTTTTAGATACAGAAATACATTGATGAGGACTCCGACTCAGTTCCTTCATCTGACTGGTCACATGTATAGTTCCTCACCTCTCACTGGCCTCCTGTGGTGGTCCATTCAGCTGTTCTATTGTTGTGGCCTCTGTGATTCTGGGACTGTTGTGTGATATTGAGACCCATAATCTTTTTAGGAATGGCTTTATCTTCAAAGGTGAAATGCACATATCCATCACAAACTCAGCTTCACAGCAGCAGAGTAATCTTCTGGCCTGGAGGGGGCACAATTTCCCGCTCACAAACAACATTTGCTTTTCATTGTAGCTGTATTTACATAGAACCTGAAACGTAAGCATTTCCCTAAAAAGAAACCGTATATGAAAACAGGCACTGCATACAGCAAGGAATGAAGGTATCAGAATGACCTGCGTTTTGTATTAAATGAATAAATGCATTTGAGCCCAAGCTGGCAATCATAAATGGTGTCACTGAGGAGTCACTGAGGTGTTTTCTTTTCTTCCTCCTACCAAAGCTTTAAAGATTTATTAAGCTCTTTGCTGTTCTGTGTGAAAGCCTGGGTAGTAGTAGCCCATCAAAAATAAGAGGGTGAGAGACTCTTTTTAAGAAGACATGCATATTGCATATATTGCCTATCTCTCTCTCTCTGTCTCCTCTCTGCCTCCCCCTCCCTCTCCCTCTCCCTCTCTTTCTCCATGTTCCAGATCTGAGTCACCCTTCCCTGCGTGGCTCTATCCCTCCTGCCCTCTCTGTCTGGCCCCCTTGCTCTCCTCTTCTCCTTCTCTGCCACGCCAGCCTTCCTTCCTGTCCTGCTTCCCTGGCACAGGTGTTGTGCCATTGGTGCCAATGTCACGCCATTCCTGCTTCCCTCGCTACCAACCCAACACCACATGGCCTTATCCATTGTATTCCCTCCCACCGACTCCCCTCATCCAATCACTCTCTTGCTCTTTCTCTTTTACTGTCTCTCTTTCTCACTTGCTCAGTCACCCACTCTCCTCTCTCCCTCTGGCAGGGCTGAAACTGGTCTTGTCAAGTTTCCGGAAGTTTCTGCCAAGCTTGTTTGTAACATATGTGATAAACCTTGTTACTGATAATGTGGCATAACACACCATTTACCTGATGAAGTAGACTACAGGCCAAGATTTGTGTCGGCTTGAAAACTTCAATGTGCATAGAACAGAGCGGTTTTAATTTGTAAAATTACTTTGTTTTTTTTTTTGTGGTGGGGTTATCCAAGCCATGTTTTGGTAGAGTCCGAGTATCTTAATCTAGAGAATCGCTACTTAGCCAGTCTAGTCTTTGTATTTAGACAAAGCAGCCATGCAGTTAGATATGCTGTTCTGCTCATTAGCACTATAGTAAGTACAGTCACTTTTAGTGAGTGCATCATACTGTATTTGTATGTGTCATTATCGACTGTAAGTACCTAGTTCATATGGCGCTGTTGTGCCGTTTCTGTTTATTTTCAGAAAGATGCTAGATTAGCCTGTATACTGCTAATAACGGTAGCTAAAGCTAAAGAGAGAGTAAAGGGGTGAACTGTTCATGGCTGTGCTGTATATTCAGGCACTTTGCTCTTGTTTGAGGATTGTGTTCAGATGAACAAAACTTACTTGAGTCCTGAGCCTACTGAATAATTACAGTGTATTGTTCTAGATTTACACAAAGCATTTAGCCCATCTAGCATCTATTTCACATAAGCACAGTAGTAAGATCTTTCTTTATTTGTTACAGAACCTTACATCATACATTATCCTTACATGTGAAAGTTTAAATGCCGTCGTGACTGACATCCCACAGTGAGAGTTGTCTTCCTGCAACAAATTTGGGTTTTTGGGGAGTGGCCCGCCTTCTCCACAATTAGAATAGAACGTATTTATGATTGGAAGGCCGTGGTGTGTCATGAAGTGTCTGATTCGCTAATAGTAGCTAAAAAAGGTTGGAAAACAGTGGAGAAAACCCATTGCTTAAATAGATAAAGAAGCCAAAACTCTGAAGCTCAAGATTCAGGACAGTGGCTCCAGTGTTGCGAATGCTGCGAGAGCTTATGCTCTGTTAAAAGTAAATAAATAACAGCAGTTTTGTAGTCCGTTTCTTGATATTAACAGAGGAATGGCAATGAGAATCTGCTCTAAATTTCCCGTATTTTGGGTCGGTATCTTGGGAAAAATCCCTTATTTTCAGTGTTGAAAATTGACAGGTATGGCCTAAGTGCATGCCTAAAGTAGACTGGAGCATCACTCTTTATAAGCAACAGTCTGCTGTATTCAGCCTGCTTTAAAATGAATTTAGGCTATTTGTAAACATAGGCTTTATAAGTAGTCCTAAAGCCATATTTTACAGGACATAGGTTCTTCGATTGGCATCGCGTCAGTTTGCTTTCGGTTTTGCCAGCATGGACGCGCTTCTGTTAAAGGAAAGCACAGATGTGTTGGACATTGTGGAGATGGGCTTGGCTAAATGAAATGGGTGATAATGGCAAGCCATTTAGTTCATGGTGCAAAACATGAAAATGGCAGTTGTGTGCTTTTGTGTGGTATCTCAACTAGGGACTTAGGGGATAATGGACAACACAGCATTAAACATTTTATGCATGGCCGAGGTGGTATGGGCTCACGATACTGAGCGTTTGGTTTAAAAAAAAAAAAAAAAATTGTCAGAATTTTTTTTTTTTTTCCTTTAATCCATAAGATGGTTGGAGGATGAGCGGTACCGTGGCTGGTTGTAAAAGATGTTTTATGTTAGAGCTGTTGTTCCAACATAAAAAAAAGAATGTGCCTTGTTGAAATCAACTAAATTCTAGGCTATTGTTTTTTGCTGCCGTGATGCTCTTAATTTTTTCTTCTTAGAGGTCTTGAAAAGGTCTTAAAAGTCATTGAATTTGCATATCAGAAATGTGCAGATACCCTGTTTCTGTAAGAGTGGCATAAATAGGATGCAAAAAAGAAATGGGATCAGAAGTGAATCAGGCTTAAAGGTGAAATCCTGCATAATTATAAAAGTCAGTCAGACTGTTTTTGATGTAAAATGCGCTGTTCTTATAAAAGCCCTACAAAGTCAGAAATGTTCACAACATTTGGCCTAAAATATATTTTTGAATGCAGTAATATAATGAGTTATATTTTGTATTTTGTCATGATGGAGTTATTACAGGAGTTTTTCTTTAAATACATACTGAATGGTTTCCTCATTGGGTTGAGTGATGGTCTATCCAGAAAGGCCTGGCGTCATAGGAAATGAAGGAAAGATAAATTGATGAACAAGGAGCTTGTGTTGATTGATGGTCTTGATTGGAGGCTCAGTTCAAAAATGAGGCAATCAAGAGTGTGACTTTTTCTTCAGAGGTCAGGGGCACATGTTATAAGTACATGACCACAACTAAACTGAAAAGCTGGTGGGATTCCATTCCTTGTAACTTTCACGTAATGAGGTTAAATTAGTTGTTTTGCCAAATCGTGCTTGTGGAAATGTCCAGTAGGCTGATACAATACTGCTGCTTATGCACAATTGCTGTGTTTTATATGATAAATCCATCAAAAAAGCCATTTTTCATTCATTTTCTTTGTGTTTGATTTTAAATGACATGCCACAGGCTACACCAAATGTACCAAAAATGGAGGTAGCTTTGGTGTTGATGTGATCTATATGTTGTTTCAGGCAATCTTCACGTTGCTGTTAGGACCTTTCGCATTCTTCAATGCACAGAAGACCAAATATCTTCAGATCCTTACCTCACTCATGAGATGGATTGGTAAGTTTACGCTACACTGAGGGGATTTTTTTAGAAGATTCATTCATCTGTTCTTCCTGTGGGTAAGAGGTGCATGATAAATTACTTTACAATGTTGTCCTCTCTTACAGAATTTTCAGAATAAAACAATTAGCTAAGTACATACACCTCTGTGGTTTTCATCTAATATATGTTTTGTTAACTCATGTTATCTAAATTTGCCTAACAAATTGCTAAATATACAAAGAATTATGGCTTAAAGAAGCAAAATATGGTAAAGAAGTGCTGCTCTGAACAGAATCATCTTTGGCCCTCATATATTAAGTGGTATTGTATTTCCCCATCAGCATCCAGACGTCTTGTCCTCTCCTCCCTGTTTTACAGCTTAATTGGTCTTTGCCACTGTGGCCAATTTACAAATTTCTTTTTTTGATGAAGGTGCACGCATTTAGTTACTGTTATTTTTACCACATTTCCCTAACGACGGGCTGTAGTGGAGCCTTGGTCCGAACCATCACTCGTGAGTCCTAGTCAGTGTCTCAGCCTCCATTTCCTCTCATCCTTCAGCCTGACATACCTGACAGCCCATCTCAGGCGTGATTGGACTGTCACTCACTGGGCGCAGCAACCAAAATAAAAGCTCGTCTTCGGTCGACACTTAAAGTACAACAGCATTATATCAGGGCTCCCGTGTGTACACATGCAAATGTAAACATAGAACATGAAAGTGAAAATTGAGCCTGATGCAAAAAGCCCCATGACTCCATGGTTTGCCCTCCTGTTCGTCCGGCTCTGGTTCCCCTCCCTGCTTTGCCTCTGCCCGTGATTGATTCAGCATGTCACAATGGCAGCCCTTAGTGCCGTGCAGGCTAATGATTCAAAATGGCTGCTGCAACAGCTCTTCGTTTCTTGACCGCACCGCTGACACAGGCGGTGCAGCTGTCTTGGATGGATTGCCAGCCTTTAGACCTTTTGGGGAACAAGAACCGGGGGGATAAAGTGGCTGTCATTGCCATAAGGGTTCAGGCAACATTTAAAACTTGGTCTCGAAGGAGTACTGACTTCATGCAGCATTAATGCGTAATCAAATATTTATCTTATGTATGCATGTCAATGAATGTAAGGACCAATTATAGATATATACTGGATATTTAATTAGCATGTGTACTCCTATTGCATACCAACTTGCTAATGCTGTAAAAATTTGATTTGTCCTCTGTCATTGTGAGGTTACTATAACCTTGGGGGAGAAGTAGCTCTTGCAAGATTAATTTTCTGTCTTTAGAGTGTAGAAGATTCCATTTAATTGCTTCTGAGAGAATTTCCTAAGCTCACTTCTACTGGAGGAGCTTGCTAAAACAGTAAATTAAGATGCCAAAAAGGTTTCTTAAGCAGTGCCACAGAAAGACTGATAAACCTTTCAATGGGTGGTTCTTTAGGAATTCAGGAATTCCATAACACCATTTGAACAATCCTGAATTTGTTGAAAGGTTATTCACACTTTACATATTCACAAAATGCTTCATTAAAGAAACACCTACTAAAGTTATTGAGGCAGCAAATGGGGTTCTTCGCTGGCATCAACGCAGAAGATCCCTTTGGCTCCTTTTTGACACCTAACTTGTTTGGTGTGGTCCAAATTAAAATTTTTCTTTTAATCCAATCTGTATTGACTGGTGTGAGCTCTCCACCGGCCCACTAAACAAATGTTATTGTGGTCTGGAATAAAATCATGTGTCTCAGTCTGCTCTAAAATAAGGCTTCCTAATAACTGGTTCAGTTTACTGCTCATGAAAACAGTTTTAAGATGTTACACTCCAGAGTTCAGCATCAGAGCATGTTTTCCTCTCATCCATGCTAGATAGTCTGCATGATCTTTTAACATTTGACTCTTTATAGGCACCCATATCTTCTTAGCAGCACAATCTACTGCTAATAATGGCAGGCAAGCAGTAAATAGTAGTGAAGCAGTATTGATTTTGGCACTTGGGTATCAGAGTTACTTTGGCCAGGCATTAGTTACCTGACTTATTAAATTGAAACGGACAAACCATTCAATCATGGTGAAGCAGTGGTGAAGTAAGGTATATTTTAATTGCTTTGATAGTGATTTTTCATATGCTGAGTCTATTTAAATACATAGAATGGGAAGAGTCATACATTTATGTTAAGAATACATTGTATGTGAGGGATTAATTTGCAGTTTATAAAGTGTTAGGCTAATGAAAGTGAAAGGTGGGTTGTTTGTTTTTGATGTAACATGCAAGTAACAGTGTTCTTGTATACATGGGAAATTTCTGACCAGTCCTTGATGACCTTCATGTGTGATATGTAGTTTTTTTGTAGTTGCAAATGAATCCAACTAAAGAAAATGCAAAAGCCAAAAAACATTCCACCAAATTTGGCCAATCTCTGGTAGATTGAAACATCTGTAGATAGATGTGTAGATCAGTGATCTTTCTGTTCCCAGAACTTCTAAATCCTGTGTCCCAGACGGAATAAGCTTAGTCTTGGACTACATTGCAGTGTCAATGGAGAATTCCCCCTGGAAATTCAAGACTAGGATTAGTAAAAGTATTAATAAGAAATTGACCATTGGTGTCTTTGAATACTTGAGTTAATAAAGGAATTCAAGATTCAAGGATTACAGAAACAAATAATCTGTAGTTGGATACAGTTGCACTTCCTCCTTTTGTTTCTCTTGAGTGCCTCTGGGTTCCATTGTCCATCTGAAACTCATTTGTATAAAATTTTGGTTTTTGTCATCTATAGCAATCCCCTTCAAGAGCAAATTGAACTCATGTGAACCATCTCATGCTTTACAAGTCCAACATTACCATTGTCCTGAGGCTTTTTTGGTTAAATGTGTTCTACTATGAACAGTCTTGAAAGATGCATTGGTGGAGGGTGGTTGGCCAGAGCTGAATTACTTTATTCTGCTCGAATAGGTTGTTCCTGTCCACCGGCAAGACAATAGACTCTGGATTGCTTTTCACAGTGCTGGCCCAGCATCTTTCTCATTATCTACTGGTGCTCGCTTGTCTATTGTTTTGTTCCTTGTGTTTTAGAATCAATTAAGGCATTTTAGAGGGAATATTTATTATTGAAACATTATTCACCAATGCTGAAGTAAATAGATTACTAAAACATTTTTAAGCTGTTCATTTCTTCTGGAGGAACCCTGATAATCATCTGCTAGGTCAGTACAGATTATTGGCAAAAAAAAAGTAGATCCCTGGCTGGAAGGACAGGTAGGACTGTATTGTAGAAAATATCTCTAATGTCCTTTCTTTGCCATCGTTAGTGTTTGTTCAGGTCAAATCGTGTCATAGTACTCTTTAACCTATCTCTGTCTGTGTTCTTTCATAACTGTTACACGCATCTGAAACTAGAAAGTCAACATACTAAATCTAAACTTCATCAAGGTTCATGGTATTTTTCCCTCTTAACAAAGCTCTTTGGTGCTTACATTTTACTTTCCTGCAGGTGCCAGCAGATGTTGGATGTCAACTACCTTTTACTTCCCCTTTCCTTGTGCCTTTCACAGTCCGGCCTGTTTCTCCTGTGATCCTCTGTGGTCTTAGTCATTACTCACAGCTGGCAGCAGGACAGGCGAGAGCCCTCTTGTGTGCATCTCCGGTCACCCATAATGCCCTGTGGAAGAGACCATGGCCATGTCTGTGTTGGATGAAAAATGCTAAGCAGGGTGCAGTTCTGTACAGCTCCTCTGGGGAAGCTACCTTGAGTTTTAGCCTTGGTGACCACTTGCTGTTGGCCCTGCCATTCTGCTGTGACCTCGCCCATTTCCCAGTTAAAACAGTTCTGATGACTCTCTCAACCCACCCACACACTACAATTAAAAAGGCCATACCCAACTTTTTTTTAAATTTGTATTTTATTCCATCTGAGCATTTGTGATGTTTATGTATCACACACACAGTCATCTTTCACAGTTAAACAAGCTGTTTTTGTTACTGTATTTTTAAAGTGGATACATATATAAGGATACATATAGATCATCTCTGTTCTGATTGGATATTCTGTATTGCGCCTCAAGAACACACTCTTTTACACTCCAGTGTGAATGTACAGACCAAGCTGCTATGTGATTATTAGGCAAATGGAGGAAAAATGTTGACATAAAAACATCACAGAGGCAATTGATAAATATTATTTCGACATTAAGCAGTTTTTAGACATTGTCAAAGGCAGAACTTCACATGACAAATTTTGTTGAAATTCTCAGTTAATAATTTCAAAACACATCTGCATACTGTAGCATACAATTACTGCTTGTTTACTGACTTTAACATATTGAAGAAACAAGACAACATAAAATGTGGCCTGCGCAACAATTCCAGTACATGCTTTATTCTCTCAAATATAATAAACCGACTAAATACATAGAATTTTGCACACTAAAATAAGCAAAACACGCTGTGTTTAATTTTGTTTTCTCTAGAGAATGTATTCTCATTTTCACTTGGAAAATCAACAAAACACATAATTTGACCTGGGGTTCAAAAGAACTGTGGTTTGTTTTTTTTTTTATCAAAAAGAACAGTCTTTCCCTCAGTGACTTCTGTAGGAAATTCTTTGAGACTAGTGTCCTCAAACCTTTACATCAATTCTAGCGATTCTAGTGGCCCTCTAGAACATAAGACATTTTTTAACTTAGCAGAAGCACAGATTGTTTTTATTATGCCAAGAATAGAATACTTTACTCATAATAAATATGCCTCTGCATCATTCAGGTCCATCTCCCTTCCGCATTGCTGCATATAAAGAAGGATGATTACCGTCTCTGGACTGTGGCACTGAAATATCAAGTGAGGGAGGAGGGAGTGAGTGGAGACATGCAGTTTTAATTGATATTGAGTGGTGTGAGTGGAGAGGGACAAGTGAAGGGCTCTTGATTGCTGAATGGGAATTAATCTTTTCTGCCTCCCTGGAGAGAGGTACAGGGCATCGCAAAGGCCATTTATTACTGTTACACCACTGGCATGTAGATGCTTAGGGCTTGGAAAACAGAGCCTGAAAAAATTATGCATTCGATTTAGGCCTATAACTCTACATGGCATGAGTCTGTTTATAGTAGTGAGGGTGGGAGAATTAAGTGGAAATTTACAAGAGAGTGAAGTCAGATCTTCATATACTAAATATATTTTGTCTGCTTACATCTTACATAAATTGTAGTTGGTATGGGTAACCCTTCAAAATATTTTGATTGCTTTTTTCCTAAGGTCATGGAAGTTTTAGTACTTTTTAAACTTGACTTAGAATTCAGCACGGTTGTGATGTCACAACCATTGAAATAAGCTAAAACATAATCAGTTCCACATAGCATTGTGTAGCACATCCATTCACATAGAACTACTGACATTATGTTGCAGAATTATTAAAGAGGAAGACAGGAAAACTATTCAGCACATTTAGGTCCATTATGTCTCTTTAGTTTCGATCTGGAGTTAGAAGTTAACATCTAAAACTTCACAGTTGTCATTTCAGACTAGATCAGGACTGGTATCCTAAAAGCAGTCATAAGGAGGAGAGGGTTTGTAAAAACAGATGCTTTAGTCTGAAATGGCTACCTGCAGTGTTAGGCTACACAATTAAGTTTTGTTTTATTTTTATTCTTCATAGTAAAAAATACTGTGTCCTAAACCACATCGGAAAATCCACATAATAAAATAGCTTATTAATAAATAACCTTAATAAAGAGCTTTATGCCATTTGAGAGCAGGTTGAGAGATGTTTGAGGGTGTACTTACTGGAAATATTTGGCCTTGTAGCTCCATTGATAAAGAAGTACACTTTAGACCCCAAACATGTCTTGTCTGTTTGACTACTTCTGAGGTTAGAGGAAGAAGTTTAAAAATGTGATTTTTCGATGAACAAGGAGCATGTACAAGGCCTTTTAAAATATTTGCCAGGCCAGTCTCACTACAATTGTCAACATTTCATTGACCAGCAGAGTGATTCACTCTAGCTTCAGGGTGCCCTGAAATATAGCCGTGTCCTAATGAACACCTCTAAGCAATGAGTCAGCCTAGAGAAATCCGGCCTAAAGGAAAATTAGTCATTCAGATTCAGCAGAGCAGTGTGCTTGCAGTCTGCACAGGCTGCCGAGTCTCGAAGAGAAATGTGTGATTGCTTAACACGCTTCAAAACCTTTCTCTCGTTTACCTCCTCCTTCAGAATAACAAACTTAGGGGTGAATGCCCTTGCCGCTCAATTGTGTGGGTTCAACTGTAGAAGGAGAAGCTTTGTGTCTTAGTGCAGTAGATGCCCAAAAAGAAAAGTCTTCAATCTTGTACTTTTCAGCTCTGGCTTAGTATTGATGCCTTTTCTCCCTCCTTAATGTATTCTTCTCTAAACTTTGATTTCTTTTAGACAATAAATTGTGGGCTGATTAGATGGGGAAACGTTTAGATGTCTGCAGTGCTGAAAAGCAAGATCAATTGCAGCTCAATACACGGTAACTAAGCCTTTTATCATGGATGTTGATGTTGATTTTGCTGCTGTCCAAATCTTTCCCAGCTTCCCGGCTAGCGTTGGTAGGTAGGATCTAAGGGCTGGAACGAAAAATGTTAAAACCCAATGGAACCAGTGCTGTCAGCTGCGCTTACAAGCAGTTAGTCAGCTACAAACTTGTCCTTCAGTTATTTTATTTTATCGTCTACAGATAATTACATTGATAGATTTTATCTTCTCATTTGTTCATTATACGGTCCTTTGGTACAAACGGAGTTTCTCTATTAATGGATGGAATTGCTTCAGTGCTCCCCCAGGCAAGTCAAATTTAAATACTTATTAAATGGATTTTTTTCATAATATGGAAGCAATAGACTGAAGAAAGGTAGCTCCTCCCGTAACTGGAAAAGTAACAGTTAAGCCAAAAAACTACAATTGTAGTCTAGAAGTGGAATTTCACATATTTTTGAAAATGTTGACATAATTCAGTCCTTGAGAGAGTTTTTAAATTCAGTGGTGTGAAACAGAGAAATGTGTCAGTTTAAATTTCTTTACTGTTATGGTAATTGGAGCCAGGGTTGCAATGTCTAATATAGATGAGAGTAAACTAGTGGTAACCAATGGTTTTCTTTGGGTTCTAGATTTCCTTAAAACACCCTGCACGTGCCCCTCTTCCCTAGATGAATGAAAATGCATTTTAGATCAAAATCTTTGCTGAGCACTGTGAACAGTAATGACTTGGTATTTTTCTTGAGAACCAAGCATTTTACGATGAAGCCACTTTGAACGATATTGTTTAATCGTTTAATGTTAATGAAATTGAGCTTTTTCCATATATAGTATTTCCCTTTATTCCCTTTAACAGTAGCTTAAGCTACTATAGTTTTGTCAGCCCTTTTAAACCCAAAGAACGGGTGAAAGCTTTTCGAGAGAACGTTTTTGCTGTCTTTAAAATAAAACAGACAAATAAAAATATCTGGAATACACAGCGTGTAGTTTTGATGAAAATGTCAATGAATGACGTGTTGGCACGTTTGTACTGAATTTTGTATCAATGACTAAATCTTTGTTAAAACAGCCTAATTCCTCAGAGGTCATTCTTTTAAATATGGAGATACTAATAAAGACTCGGACCTGCTTACCATTCTCAGAGCATTTACTGCTTGTAAATGAAATCGGAGAGCTCCATCACAAAGAAAATGCCCCCAGACAACTCAATATGGATGTTTATAGGTCCTTGGAGCTTTGGGAGCACCCGTTAGCCTCAACTTAACGTCAGTCTCTTTGTTTGCAAGCTCAGGAGATATAGCAGCACTATCCACAGGGAGTTGTTAAAGCATTCTTCACAAGGTCTTTGCAATTTCTGTTTGTGCTCCATAAATTAACTGCATGTGTATGGACTGATAGCAGGTTCATGGACATGAAATGTAGCTGTTTGACACCTGCCTAATGTACTTGGCACTTACTTCTCTCCACTCACTAGAGAACAGTTCATCATCTTAACTTGTGGTGTCCAGAGGCAGACGGTTCGATCAAGTGAATTCGAAAATTTCAGCTCTGGCTTACAGTGGAATTACAGGAAGAGTGATGCTAGAAATTCAACTGCAAAGTCAAGGGCTATGCCCTTCAGAAAACCTCTGCTGAGTTTGAGCTAGACTATAAACAATATTGTGTGCTGTACCTGATTAACTATGTTTTTGCTGTCTACACGCACATATAAAAGTTGACTTACATGATAATTGAAAAACGGTCCATTGTCTGAGGGACAGTACGCAGGTTTCCATGTTTCACCCTGTGTTTTTCATTTGGCTGCTCTTCAGTTGTTATCACTTAACAAACAAACTACTTGCCATCTTTTATTTTGCTACAACTTATAATGCCTGGAAAGTTCTGCACCCCAAGTGCACATTTTATAAAGCCATAAGCGTAAGTCTGTATAAACCTTCTGTACTCTAGCCTCTAAATATTACATGAAAGGAAATTAGATTTTACCAGTAGTTGAATGTTTGAAGGTGCATTTGAAAAGCGAAATTGAAAATGGGCTTGAAAATATGTTGATAGGACATTGATCGAATCACAGTATCTAGAAGTGTAAAACCGGGACCTTAAAGACTTAGCTTAAGGAGAATGCCTACCAGTTGGTGTTAGCTAGCTGTTGCTCAAGATTAGCAAGTCTTGCATATATTTTGAGAGATAAGCAAAAGACAAGAGATCAGTTTCTGACTACAGTGTATAGACTGATGTTTATTAACCTAACTCCTCTGATTCCAACCTACTTTATGAATTGTCAGTCCTATCATGAGTTAAATTGTGTCTAATAGCTAGAAAAATGCTGAACGTTGCAGTGTACTTCAGCACCAGTGCTAAGTAAAACACTGGGCTGTTATATACTTGCTCTTCCTGTACTGGCTATCTATATGCCTCTTAGTAAAATGTAATCGAAATGTAAATTTCAAGGCAGAACTTGTCAATGAAGGACACAGACAGGAGCTATATGTAATGGACTTAACATTCACTTCATCTGTAGTTTTCATTTATGTGCAGTTGGGAATTACAACCTGTGTTTTCTAACTACATCCTCTCACATCACCCAGCAGACCTTTCCTGCGCTACTCATTAAGATAGAGGGCTGCCTAGGCATAGAACATCTGCCAAAATAATCCTTTTAGCTTAGCCCTGGCTGCCTGCCCTAGTCGCATCCTGCAGGTCAGTTCTAATCTCTGCAAGGGTTCCATTTTGTTTCCAAAGGAACCCAGCTGCAGAACATCACGCAATGTCATTTGGTCCCACCAGTGCCACACCAGGTGAATCTCGCACGAAAAACGCCACAAACTTTACTAGGGTCCTACTGCACTGCCCTTCATGTTGTTTCTGTTGATGCCTGGGGAATTCTGACGATCCTGTCCCCTCCGAACTGGTGTGAGAACTGTGTTGTGGCCGTGTACGCTTTGCTTTTACTCCACCAACAGTGGCTGAATTGGTTGCCAGCTTTTGTGTGTAGCTGTCTGGCCCAGAGAGGGGAGGACTTTATGGCACCCAGGGTTAACAATTCAGACCTGGCCCCCAGCGCTGGTGTCAGAAATGGACATATCAAGATGAATAAGACTTGAAGACATAAATACCAGTGGCATTTTCTCTGCTCGTCAGCAGGCTTGCAGAGGGGAATTCGGGTTGCATGATGAATCACTTGACCATGTGTACCTAGACAGAATCACATTTCAACCCTAAACAATGGAGCTCTCTACGCTGAAGGTTAAGCATCCATACAGTGGACTTGCGTGTTGTCGTGCCACATTAGGAGTATTTGGATTAAATGTGCCCTTGATTCTGCGACTTGCTTGCTCTTTAGTCTGCTGCTGCTAATGCAGCAGTAATAAGTCTCGGCTTTCCTTCTGCCCTGTCACTGTATGCTCTCTGCTGCTAGAGCAGTGTTTTACTGAGTGATACTCTGACCATGACCCTCTGTAGAGCCTTCATTTGAAAGAGATACATTTCTATGCAAATGTCAGAGAGCACTCTTTCATTTATCCCATTTGCACAGAGTGAGTCTTGGCAGTTTTTAAACACTGTCCATTTACTTTTTACTTTATCAGACTCACATTGTTGTTCTCAGCCCAGCAGTGATGTGTTTTTTTTTCCTCTCTCAAAAATGAAAGCTTTAGGTACCGTTTATCTGATGGTGATTGTTTTGGTAGTCTGCCAGGTCTTGCATGGTTGTCAGTAGTCCCTTATTTTTTTAGCTCTAGTTTTGGAAACGTTGGTCCACATATTTTCCTTTGAATTTATCATATATCCGATCTCCTTTTTCCATTTTAGATATGAAGATTTTTAGGTATTTTCAACATGGTATTTTGGCACAATGTAAAAGGTATCTTCAAATGACAAATGAAATTTCGTTTTTCAGTATTTTTGCTTAATTATGTTTGCTATGTAATTAAGTATTACATTTTTATAGTTTTGTTGTTGTTAATAATAATAACAACAAAAATAATAATTATCATAGCTTTACTTTTTAAGCTGATTTGCCATATTATATCTTGTGCATAAGGACATGGTCATCATGAAGCACATATCCTTACTGTCCAGAAGCTTCTGTGTAGGATGGTGTGTTATGTCTTAAACAGGTCAGGCAGTAATTTCATTCCATAAATATGACGCCATGTCCAGTAGTAAATGGAAAAAGCTGCGTCTCTGTACAGGGCGTTTAGAGGTTGGTCCCACAGCGGATAACATTATCATGTTGGCTGCGCTCGTTTCACTTGCTTCAGTTTTTTTACACTGCCTTTTCACACTCTGTGCAGATGTGATAAGCACAGACATTGTACTGCAAAGCCTGGAATCCTGCAGTGAGAGCAGGATATAGCAAGCTATGTTGGTGGCCCACCACTAGATATGCGAATAGCCTACTGGAATATTGATCCTCTCGTGTATTGACCAGAAAAAATATTGTAGCTGTTAACATACATTCAATAAGAACTGGGGGATAGCTATTTGTTATTTTTGCGTTATTTGGTTAAAAATACCGTCTGTCACTGTTTTGAGTACCTTGTGGTAATCAGATTTGCTTAAATTGTTTCTGTGTAGTACTTGTGCTGATGTTAGATTTCTTTGTCTATGGTTGCTATGAGAAACAACCATTAACTTTTTTTAATGAACTGACAGCTCCTGAACCCAACCATAAAACCCATGAGAAACAATGCATTTATTTGCCTAAGAGATTTAACACCCATGGAAGAAATTCTGATACAAAAAAACTGCTTCTGTCTATTTATGTGCATGCTTTCTCTCCCCTCCTTTTTTATTTTAGATTAATCCTAAATGAGCTAGTGATTCATGTTATTCAAATGAGGGCATTGGCATTTGCATGTTTCTTGGTGAGAGAGAGGTAGCATGCCCCTCATCTATTTCTACACTTTCCCACCCGGGAGACTTACCCCTCATGCAGTAACACCGATCACATTACTCTCGTTTCTTTTCCAGGATACGTTTTGTCCCCGTAATTGGAGTGAATCATTTTATTCCCCTGACATACATTAAAGTGCAACAGCAGGTGCACACAGCCCCTGATTAATAGACACAGAGGTGTGCTGTGCACTTCCCACACACACACACACACACACACACTTTTAGCTAGTGTGGTACTTCACCTTTTGTCTTCAGCAGCTCACACCTTAAGGACATTTGACATACAAGCAACCGGACAGTGCTTACGCTAATGAGGACCCTTTGGTCAGAGTTCATGTTGTGGGGACGCCTACATGGCATATTCCTGAGGATTAATTAGGCCTCACCCTTAAACCTACCAGGAAGGGCCCAATCCATTTTCTCTGACAATGATGGCTTGCTTCTCTTGCTGATGGGGCCCAGATGCATTGCGAGATATCTCCTGCAAGGACAACAAGAATTTCTGTCCTCTCACCAGCAAGGCAGACAATGTGGTTTGCATCTTAAAGAAGTCAGGAAGCAGAGGAGGAGGTGATGGAGGAGGAGGGCTGAGACTAATTCCCCTGTAATGGTGTGATGTAGCAGCGAGAGGTGAGGAGACAGCCTGGACTCACCACTCCGTAACAGGAATGCCAAGCCTGCTTTGACGTCCCTTAGAGATTCAGCCACCCTGACAGTCACGAATGATGCATTCACGCCTATCGATTCGTAATGCTCACTGCTGGAAGCTAGGGTAGGTTTTGCTTTAGCAGTTTACTTCTGTTAGGGTTGACTTGTTGATGGAGATGGGCCCCATACTGAGAAACAAAAGTGTTTTAAGGCAGTAAACATCTAGGCAGCATAGCAGAATTGACTTTTATCACCAGTGCTGCCCATCCATGGTGCTCTTTAACTGACCTCCAGTCACACAGCTTAGAAAAATAGAGGTGCCATGTTTTTACCCAGTGCCCCAAGAGCTCTGTTTGTCTCTGTACCTAGTTGCTCCTACAAGTGACATGGCTTCTGGGACTAGAGTTATCACTCCATCTTTCTCTGCACATAAATGTGGTTTCACAGTTTTGGTATCAATTGAAGTTTGAATATTTAAAATACCTTAATTCAGTGTTTCTATCATGTGTTCTGACCTATCACTGACACTTCTGTAAAGAAAGAGGAATTTCTCGGGTGTTGATTTTGTATGCGAATGAACATTGCTTGCGTGGGATATATCAGTGGTGGGAGTGGCACAATGGATGTGGTCATTTTGAGTTCAGCAACGGCTGCAGTGGAGCACATTATAGACAGGCTATAAATTTTCCACGTTTTCCACTTGTTTTTGTTGAGAGCCACATACTAGGTAAACACATCATTGCACAACAGGGTAATGCAATTCACTTTAAGTACTAAGTTGCGCTTTTTTTTTACGCATTTGCTACTGCTAAGATAGCAAGATGCTTGTTTCTCGTAATTGGGTTTCATATTTATGTTAAAGCTTATGGTGGTTTGTGTTTATTTTTATCAGTTCACTGGCTGAAACTCATTACAGACATTCAAGTGACACATGTTTTACTTTTGGATGTTGCAGTTTGTATGCTGTCTACTCTGACCCTGTGTCTGTGTATTTTTTGTGCCTGTTAACCTGTTGGTAATATACCCGACTTACTTTAATGACAGACCATGGTCCAATTAGCCCACAGAAATCCTGTAAACAAAACCAAATGAAAAACAGTGTTTTGAATCAGTCATTGAAACAGAAATTGTCTTTGCAGTATGAGACATTACATTGCTTCTTTACACTGTCCTGTCTGTGCTGGGAAAATTGTTTCGAGTAGAAGGGGAGATGCTTCAGAATCAGAAAACGTTATTGTTCCCAGAAGAAACTATTTATGTTACAACTGCACTGACACACAAACACAGAAGGGTATAATATAAAATATAAAGTCTAAATAGATCCAGTATGAAGTATAATATAAGTATCCAATATAAATAAATGAAGCATCAAGCAACACATTCTCACAGCCTTTATAAAAACATGCATTCTTACAGAAGACACTGCACTACATTGACAATGTAAACTGACAAGGAAAATAGTTTTGCTTATTGTCTCCTTTGATATTGTTATTGTTAATCTTTCTGTTGTTAAATCGTCTCTCTCTCTCTCTCTCTCTCTCTCTCTCTCTCTCTCTCTCTCTCTCTCTCTCTCTCTCTCTTTCTCTCTCTCTCT
>JBBPCY010000028.1:11939858-11959388 GCA_037974405.1 Brachyalestes nurse | reverse complement strand
CACATCCCAAAATCTCACTCCAAGGTTTTTGGAAAGTTGGCAGCCCTGATTTTGTGTTAAAATTGTTTGAATAAAATGTCCATAAACAGTTTACCTGCACCTTGTTTTTTTACTTTCAGCATAACATGATGCTTGCTTAAGTGGTAGGCTAAGATCTATTCTCAACATCAGAGGTTTTTAATGTAACTTATGTCTGTGATTGTTCAGTGGTATGACAGATAGAAGAAGACTGAATGAGGTTCAGACAGAAGGACGTTGTATTGAAAATGTAAAAAAAAAAAAAAAAATCTTTTGTAATGAACCTGATATAAAAAACCCACAAAACTAATGAACGAACTTGAACTAGTTCATTTTTTATTTGAATGAACTAAACTTTAAACTAGTTCTTTTTCAGTGTGAACTGGCACAACACTGATGATGATGATAATGATGATGACTTTAAATGTGCAACGGTCATTTACAAACCGATGCTATATCCAAATATTATTTTTTAAAGCGATTCAGAAATATAAATGAACTAAGCTTCTGACAATGACTAATGACTTTGGAATAAAGAGCAAATGCTGAAACCTGTGGCAGGGATAAGATCAAATTTAGCCTAATTGCTTCTGTACTGTGAAAATCTGATACTGGGCCATGAGACTGTTGCATATTCTCTCTTTTCTAGAGAGCCGGTGGTCATCATTCTTCTAGTTGGCGGCAACATCCATGTAGCAGCTGCTTTTCTGCTCTGTCACCGGCCTTTCACAGCCTCTCTGCCAAAACTACAATCATGGCCTACAAGTTTATGTGCATGGACAAACAGCGCCCTTGCAGCCTCTGTAATCTCATTTGATTTGCTGAGAGCTTGCTGAGGTCTAGTTTTACTGTCACTATTTACAGCCGTAATGTGTGAGTTTGTCTGCCAAAGCTTATCTTTGGCCCCTTCATTTTCCTTCTCCTGCCCTCCATCCTGCACTGATTTACGTCTGTCCTTCTCTCATGGCTTCCCGGCCTGTGACGTTGGTTCGAAACGCCACTCTGTTTCAGTTTCCAGGGCCACTGGTGGACACTAGGGCTAAATCACTTCTATAGTGGTCTAGTATAGCTAAGATAACACAATTTTTTGATCTGTTTTGTGGATTCAGAAACAGCTTTATTTCACCAAAATGGGCTCCTGAAAAAACCCTTGCAGGCTCCACTAACACCGTTGTAGCCTAATTAGTGTACATGCTCACTAATCTATAGCCAATTAGAGAAAGAGTGGTTTGGGGCATTCAGAGGAATACTTCTGTGTTTTTCAACCTAATTTCTATTTGATTGATTCATTACCACAGATGATGTGATAGGAACAACAGGGGGATGTTGCAGCGACTGCCCATCGACTTCTATTGTCAGTATGTTTCGATGAGTTAATTGAGTACGTTTTGATGTGTACATTTACGGCATCTAGCAGACGCTTTTATCCAAAGCGACTTCCATTCCCTAACTATAGGGGGCAGTCTCCCTGGAGCAGCTTGGGGTTAAGGGTCTTGCTCAGGAACTCAGTAGTGTTGTGCTGAAGGTAGGATTCAAATCCACGACCCCTTGGTCTAGAGGCAAGTATCCTAGCCACTAGGTGGCCGCCACCCCACAATTATTTGCAATTTTACTATACATGGTGAATTATTGTGTGTGTAAATAAATCATATGCTACAAATTCAGTTTATGGAGATTAGATTGAACAAGACTAGGTCTGGGAAAATATGGTTCCACTTGGTTCTTGAAAGTGTATGTATTACATGTGCATGAACGTTATCAGTGTTATTCTCTCCACAGCCACTCTGCTGGTGCTTATCTTTTGCTCTTGTGCAGTTCTGTAACACACATTTCTCAGACATTGCTCCTTCTGCTCTCTGACACCTCCCTCAGGGAAACACTAATCCATAACGTGTCTTTTACTGTGCCAGCGACAGTCACGCGTTCGCAACCATAAATCCGGCGCCTTATTCCTCTAATAGCTTGCCGACCCACAGTTGTTAGGCCACCAGGAATGGCTCATCACTCTACTAAGTGACCAAACTCACTCTGGAAAGGACTGAGAAAAAAAGAATGAAATCCCTCTTTCCATTTGCCTTCCTTGAGTGATCTGGTATGAAAAATTCCCCAGATCGTCTCACATACTTGTGTCTGAATTAATGGATTTTGAAGCAAACTTTTAAAGTACCTTTCAAGGTCTTTGTTCTTGTCCAGCAGTTTTAAGTTGGATGTCAAATAGACACCGTATTGTGTCTTGCATACCTACTTTGATTTTTTTTTTAGCATTTTAAACATAAATTGGTCAAATATTACATCATTAAATAATTGATAACCTACTGTCATCTCTACACTGCAGAACTAAATACAGCTGTAGCCATCTTGAAATGAGCCCTTAGAACATAAGGAGCATGGATCCGTGCAACAAATGGTAAATTGTTGTCATACAGCCGAACAACTACTTATATGGAAGTTCCCCTGTTTGTGTTGATCCTCAAGTTGTCAGACATCATGCCGAGCTTTGTTTGGTGTTCCTAGATCATGTAGAACCAAAATTATTGTAATAATGTAACATGTAATAATAGCAATGCCAATTGGGGGTTTAAAAATGGCACATGTAAATGAACATAAAAAACAAAATGTCCACATTTCTTTTATTTTAAGTCTTGGAAACAAACTGAAAAAACACAAGATCTTTGAACCTGGGAGAACTTTCAGGCTAGTTTTAAATGAGGAAGGGGAATCCAGAGACCAACCAAGTTGCAGAGGGGCTGAGCGGCAGCGCACCAAGCAAAAGTGCAGCTAACAGACATCATGTAGGAGAGGAAGCACTGTTTTTAGACTATTTTTATTTGTTGAAATCAGATTTTACTACAGGTTTCTCTGCATTTAACCCATTCACCAAGAGAAGGAATGGGGCCAGCAACTCAGCACCCGGGGAGCAGTGTGTGGGGACATTACCTTGATTAAGGGTATCTCAGAACTGCCACAGCCAGTCCTGGGATTCAAACCCATGGCCTTCTGATTGCAGGGATAACTGTCACCAGGCAGAGAAACATGCTGGACAGGCCACCAGTCCATCATAGGGCAAACACACAAACACTTCCAATCCACCCGACATATATGTCTTCGTACTGTTGGAGGAAACTGGAGTACCTGGTGGAAACCCACCTGGAAACTTCATGGAGAAAGAACCCCAGAGATATTTATTCAAAATTAAGATATAATAAAACAAGACAAACCGAACATAAGGAAACATAAAATGTCATTTTAAAACAATCATTTCATTTGTTTTAGGAAAAACAGTTTTGCAATATCTATATCACACATGAAAAATAATCCCCTCCTTAAACCTAATAACTTTCTGTGCAGTAGCTCCAGCCAAATTCTTCCTTTAACTGGAGGCCAGTCTTTCACATTGCTGTGAATTTTGGCCCACTCTTCTTTGCAGAAGGAGAAGGGCTGTCAAGCATGAACTGTATGTAGCATTATTTACATTTCAGCTGCTAAACATCCTCATAATTCAGAGCATCCAGTGACACTGGAGAGGAAAATATTCATCAGGTTTGCAACATTTTTGTTTACCACAGAGGTGACAGGTAATTTTCGAAAACACCATTAATTTTTCTCATAGAAAAAGTGCTTAGATCCAGAGTTCATGGGCAAGATGTCAACTTCTAAATGACACACAACTTTAGAGGCCTATCCCCTCTCTTGTGCAGCTGAATTAGAGTAAGGGCACTGTTTGTCACCCTTTCTGACCGCTTAAGATTCAGATTGCCTCTGTAGATAATTAACCTCATCTATAAGAAGTCTGCATTAATTCTGGAGGAAATAAAAATTGCAATGAAGTCATTTTATATGAAATATGTTTCACTTTTCTGAACTTAAAAGAAATAGGAAATGACTAAATTTCTATTTGTATACACTAGTAGGGGTTGTGCTAAACCCATACTGAAAGGAAACCATATTGTTAGGATAACAAATTCTTCCTCTTCTTCTTTTCCTTCTTCTTTTCCTAATAATAATTATTATTCTTATTCTTCGCTAAAACGGCATGGGGAGCAAAAACTGTAAGTCATAGAAATGCCAAATTTGAATGAAATGTGCAGTAAACCTACCACTACTATGGGACACTAAGTGAAGCACACAGGCCTGACAGTGAAGCTGTTTGTGCTTGTGTCCAGAATTCCTGAACTGTAAACATCTTTTTTCAATTTGCTCATCGCTTGTCTACTAAGAAAAAGGTTCCTGGTTCAGACTTCACATCTGAAAAGCAAACAAACACTTTTCATGAAATGTGGTTGTGGTTAAAAGGTTGATCACTTGTCTATGAAATACAAGGTTTTAAATTAAGAACCAAGCTTAATATTGGCCTTGTGGACTGTGTTTTGCTTGGACCATGTTTTTGTCATTGTTTAAAATCAGAACAAAGGGAACAACATGAGATGTGCAGAGGCTTGTTGATGCAGATTGTAAATCAATTATAAATGTTTAGTATACATTCAATTACTTTCCAATAATATAACAATAATATCTCCAGGCTTCTAAAGGCTAAAAAATCTATTATGTGATTAAAAAAAATACTAGCATCACCTCTTCTTTCCTCCTTTTCTGCATTTTTCCCAGCCTTCTCAGTTGTTAGTTGGAGGTTGTAAGTACTTTGTTTCTGTGTGTTCTCTCTGCAACAAAGCCCTTTCACACACTCATATTGTGGTTTAATCCGGTGACCTTTCAGTCTCCTCCGCTGTCTGTATCCCACAGGCCTCCAGAGGTCTGAAGTCTTAAACGTTACACCTTTGTGTCACTCAGATGCAGGCCATTTGGTCCCCCTTAAGCCCTGACCCAATTAAAATCATTTGTCTGTCTTTGACCACGGACATCTAAGTAAACAATGAGAGAGAAAGAGAACGTTTATAAAGGGAACATAGGAGTGAGAACTGTTCTCAGCATGCTGCCGCTCCCTCTCCAGCAGGGTAAGCTTGTTAGAACGTATTATTACTCCACTGGATTGAAAACTGTCCAGTCAGACAGTAGCAACGTTGGATGGGCGAGTGGCAGGGTGTTTACAAGTTTCACACTAAGAAAGCAGCTGAAAGAGGGGAGGCCTTTGGAATGGGGGCAGAAGTATTCTGTGTTAAAGTGGTAGTTCATTTGATCAACTGAGACATGGTTGGTGTCTGAATTTTGCTTGTCTAGTTTTGCCTTTACCTCATCAATTAGGTTTGTGCAAACCGTATAGAAAGTGTTGTTGCTAAGTGTTGTTTGTGCAGTTTTTGAAATTGTATCATGTACTGTTCAACCATATCCAAAAGTTTGTAGACACATGCTAATGGAACATTCTTTCTCAAATCAAGGGCGCTAACAGGGTGTTTGTCCCCACTTTGCTGCAGTGACAGCTTCTACTCTTCAGGAAAGCCTTGGTACTGGATGTACAAGGCTTTAAGAAGGATTTTAGAATCAGAATCAGAAAACTCTATTTATCCCAGATGAAACTACTTATGCTTTGCAGGCACAATATCCTGGAGGAAATTGCTTTGATTGCAGAACATTAATGAGGTCGGCTACTGATGTTGCATGATTAGTTCTGGATCACAAAAGTCACTTCAGTTTAAACCTCCATCACTCCAGAAAACACAGTTTTACAGCTCCACAGCCCAGTGCTTGAGGAGAGGAATATTCCTTTAGCTGACACTTGGCATAGGACATGGTGACAATGTGTGCCATCTTTAGAGCATCCCATTCTACTCTCACCTTAAATGCACCTTAAATGAGCTGGATTCATGAAGACTGGTAATATTCTGAAGTCTGAATTTTATCTTTAACTTTCTTCATTTTTAAGCTTCATAGCTCCATTACAAATCTTAATAAGCAAAACTTCAGACACCAAACCTGTCTTTCCTGATCATCTGAAACTGAATAAGGGAAAACTTCCTAACTATACCAACGTATACATGTATATTTAATTACACAGTCGCTTTCAGCACATAATCGCTTAGGGGCTCACTTAGAAAGTCTGAGCTTTTGGAGAGAATAGTTTGCAATGCAGTCAAAAACTTTGACTGCAATTTGGTTATGCTTCCCAGAACGCTGCTTCATATTTTTATGATCGTATAAATGACTTTGTTCCACAGCCAGTCTCCAGCCTCATCTAATAAAGACACGAACCAAGGCCATGAAGATAGTCGACTGGTTACTGGTTGAATGTGCTAAGTGTCCTGCATTTTCTGTGCTCGGATGGTTTAGATGATCAAAACATTTTTCATGCAGTTTTCCACACTCTTGAAAGAGCCCACAGTGGAGTATAGACCAACAGTTCAGAGAGGTTTTAGCAGATGTTTGGTGTGCTGAGAGGATTTGTGAGTTCTACAAGGACAAGCAAATTGGCTTCATAAATAGGCAACAAGCTGAGCAGATTTAAAGGAGCCTTTTTGGTGTGCATCAAGTGTGACTATTGCATTTTGGTGTGACTATTGAGCAGATGACCACTGTATCTCTTTGGCTTACTTTAAGTTCATCAAAAGAGCTAAATGGTCACACTGTGTTATTCCTATAACGTTGAAATGTGTACATTATTGATCACATAGTCAACATCACTTGTCTTTGTTGTGTGTGTGTGCGTGTGTGTGTTTTGGCCAACTCTTTAAAGTGTGTGAGTAGAGGCAGCTTTTTGTCCTGCAGCTTTTGAGCCTCTAGAACTGAACAGCGAGGAGCAAAAGATGAGGTCAGTGAGCTGGACAGTCTGTTTGTTAACCTGAACACACTCTTGATTACACACAGGGATTTGCCTATTGTTCTCTCGTTTGTTTGTTCTTATTGGCTTGCTGCAGTACTGCATCACTGCCAAATTCACTGCTTACAGAGGGAAAGAGATTCTGGACAAAGCCTGTCACGATCACAGCATTTTATGTGGCTGTTAATTGTCATACAGTTATTTAATTAATGATTCAATTATCTTAAATTAGCCAAAACCATAAAAAAATAAGTAAAAAATACTATGGCCACATATCCTGCTCTTTACTGGCTATTTTCTGAGTGGAGGTGGGCAATGTGGAAAAAACATGACACTATTATACTTGACATTTTCAAGATAAACAATCTTGTATCATGTTTTAGAGTGTTTTTCTGAGGTTTAAATGTAGAAACAGACAAAATGTGGAAGTCTTGGAAGCCACCACAAAGTTTTGTCATTCAGCAGCTGCCCCAGAGGCCAAACACAAGACTCCCTTTTTCGCCGCTGGCATCACCACCTCCTTCCTTTCAGCTCAGATGGAGCCCTTCCACCTTTCAGAGGTTGATGTACATTGTACTGAGAAGTGTAAGCAGTTTCTGGATGATGTGATTGTATTGAACAGAGGGCATATTTCATCCTACAGTAGCTTCCGAATGCCATCCAAGAGGCCTGAGTCACCTCAAGGAGTGATGGATTGTGATGACAGACTCCATTGTCATGGGAGAAAAATCATGTCTGGAATGCCCAGACCTCCCACCTGCTCTCCAAGGTCCTGATCTGCCCACAAACTCCCAGTTTCAGCACTTTTGTCATGGACCTTGCTTTTTTGCTGATGGACCACAGCTGAAAACCAGGAGATGGAAGCCTAAAAGGGGTGCACCAACGCAGCCTGGAGATGGTCCCATGTAAATAAACTTTCCTATTTTTTCTGAACTCTTGTTCTTTGTGTGAGTATATTCAGCCCAGTAAAACTGGTTTCATTAAGCCAGTAGTTTTATTTACAAGAGTATGTCATATAGACAAAATCACAGTTTCTTCCAATATTACTGGAGTAGTAATATGGACAGCTTAAAGATTACATTAGTACAGCCACAACTTTTAATGAACTGTACATTTATGATGATGTTTTATTTGACATAGATTAAGGTATGTGGTTTTGCTACTTCGGCTTCATGACCCTGTTGCTTGTTGTCCATTACTTTTGGTAGGTGTTAACCAGGATACCAGGAACACCCTATAAGACCTTTTTAGATGCTTTCACCAGTTGAACATTTTTTCTCAGCTTCAAGATCTAACTGTTCACTTCATGCCTAACATATCCCACCCCTGGACAGGTGTTAACTAGACAATTGATATTATCGACTTCAGCTGTCAGTGGTTTTAATGTTTTGGCTGATTTTTTGTATTCCCATGATTCTTAATTGTTCTCGGACATGCTTCCAACTGAGCCAGTCGCCAGGATATTAGGTGGCACGCAGCCCTGGACAGGTATGAGTGATGTCATGTGTGTGAGTGGTGGTTGAGAGCCTAGGCAACCCAGGTGGGAAGGATGAGCCTCAGGGAGATCATCAGTCGGGTTGCCAGGCAACTAACTACAGGTCCACCTCTACAACCATGACATTAATAGTTTCAATTTTAGATTCTTTTCCATTTCCAAAACCTACCATATGACCCAGACTGCCCAAGTTTTTATTCCCACATCAAATATTTATAACACTGACATTTGTTTCTTTCATTCAGAGCTCCCAGTTCTTCACTTCACTTTGTTCATTGTGATTCAGACTGTTCTGAAATATCTGATTGTGGCTTCAGTATACAGAACTGTTTGTTTGCCTGTGTCAATTAGAAAAACAAATAGGTTCCTTTTGTGAAACTTTGCACATTAATAATTGGAAATGATTTCTTTTTGTCTTTCACATGCCAGAGCAGATGAACAATGCCATTTTGTTTATCAGCACAAACCTTGTTTCAGCCACACAAGCTTCATATCATAATAAGTAAAGTACTGCTTTCCATAAATTACACATTCTAATGTGTCGCCTTCTGTGTGTGACTGAAGAAGATTGCCATCACTGTTGCAATGAATGTAATTGTGTGTGATATTCATATGGATGAATTGAAGTTGTGCTCTGTGGCATAACAACATTGTTTTATGATTTGAATGTATGTAATTACCCAACATTGCTGATGAATGGTAACAGCTGTGCTTTGACTGTTATATGACAGCATCATCATAAAACATACAGAGGTTTGCATAAATATTATACCACCATGGGGGTGTTAGATTTTCCATCCATCCATCCATTTTCTACCCCTTTATCATGCACTCGGGGTTGGGGGGCGTGTTAGATTTTATTATAGCAATTTTTTAACTCTAACAAAGTAATTTTTTTTGCATATTTGTATATATTATTTTAACAGCCTCGTCATCCCCTAGTCCCTCGTCACCGATCCCCTTATCCCTAGATCACATATGGAAACCTGTCCAATCTGCACCTACCCCTTCAGCACAATTTGTCCCATCACTGCCTCCTCCCTTCTACCTGTACTGGTCCATCTATATCCTTCGTCTCCTTTTCTCGTCCTAGCCTGTGCCCCTGCACCTGTCCTGTGTTCTGTTTAGTCCCTAGTTTAATCTTTAGTCCTGAGAAAGTCCATTTGTTTCCTCAGCCTGTTCCATTTCTTTTTTCCTGTCTCATTCTTTCTATCTGGTACGTTACACCTCTTCTAAGCCAACCCCTGTGCAGATCTGTTTTGTGCCTCAGTAGATGCGTTCTAGGGGTGTTACGTGTAGTGTTTGTTACCTGCAGTGTTTACTCTGGCTGATCTGTTTATTTAGTGTTTTGTTCTGTTTGAAATCCTTTTTTAATTGTTAATAAATATCCCTATTTTGCATTTATGTCTGCTTCGAGTCCTCTGTACCGCACATCACACACACAAGTTTAGGACTAAAATTGATTAGGGTGCTTGAAAAATTCGGGAAATCGTCTCATTATCATAAAGGAGCCTTCTGTCATTTCATTATTGCAGGCCAATTGCAGTCAAAAATGACTAGCAAAGAATACTTTCTGCAGCTCTAGTTTGCAATAGTTTTGGCCTGATCCCATTGGTATGCCTGATTTTTTTCTCAGATTTCCATGTTGCTTTTGGAGAGCAGAGTGCTGCAGTTAGTGCTGTTTCTTCACTCAAGAAGTGAGGTTTTCAAGAAAATCCTGGTTTTGATTTCTAACCGGGGCAGACTGTGTCCTTTCTGCATGGAGTTTGCACATTTTTTCTGTCCCTGTGTGGTTTTCTAGTGGGAGCTTTGTTTTCCTCCCACAGTCCAACGATATGCAAGTCAGGAAAACTAGAGATGCTGAATGGCCTTTATGTGCCAATGTGTTTGTGTGTCCTGCTATGGACTGGCGACCTCCTCTGCCTTTTGCCCTGTGAGTGCTGGGATAGGCTCCAGGACCCTGGTTGACACAAGCAGCTCAGAAAAAGAATGAATGAAGGTTGTTCTGGTGTGTTATATTTTGTACTGCCTTCGTGCTAGAAAAACAGGTCAACTTGAGGAAGCTAAAACAAAAAGCAGTGACCTTGATAAGCTGTCCTTCATCAACATAATGAAACACTTCTAGTCTGATGACTGCCCTTTCCTTCAAGCAGATATTCTCTTGTGTTTTTTTACTCGCATAACTGTGGATTTGCTGACAAATCCTATAGTGTGGGGACACTGGTCAGTATTTCGGTCAGTCAGTCCCCCTCCCCCCCCAAAAAAAAGTATGTATGTATGCACAGTAAACCCCCGCTTAATCAGTGCTTGCAGCTTCAGGCTATCGTGGATTTTTCTGAGAACCGAACTAATAATTGTTCGCAGAAACCGCAGATATCCTCCGCATTTTTTTGCCTTTGTGGCGTCCGGGCCTTGTGTGCCCCGGCCCTCGTCCTCGCAGTTGTTTATGTTTGGGCGCGGCGGTTAGCAAGCCAATCAGACACCTGAAGGGAATGAACCTCCGCTGCTCAGCGGCACCCCAAACATAAACAACCAGCACGAGAACGAGGGGGCATGGCGGACGAGGCCCGGACATCACAGTCAGCTGGCTGCTGCCCTGTGATGCATCCCTGTCAGACACAGTCCAGAATTTCCCCTGTGGAGCGTCTCGAGTGTTCTCCTGTTTTTCATTTTGGCCTGTATTAAAGCCCTGTATTTTTATTACTATAAATTAAATTTGATTATTACTGTATTTACCTGCTTATACCAAAGAAAGTGCATGAATTACAGTATAGTCTATACAGGGTTAATATAAGTATTTTACATTCTAGCACTGCAGAGTTCAGTGTACACTGTACAGCATGAATATGGGTTTAGCTTTTACATTTTCTTTAAGGGTAAAGTATTAAGCTGAGTTTAAAATGAAATTAAAGTGTTTTGGGAGCATATTTGGGGGCATATTTAGGGTTTATGCAATAAAAATAGGACTTTTTTTCTACCACATCACATATTCACAGTTTTTCACTATAAGCGGGTGCTCTTGGAATGTAACCCCTGCGATAAGCGGGGGTTTACTGTATTTCTCAAGAGAAATATACACATACACGTATACACTGTGTACCACAACATTTTATTATTCTGAGGTTTGATAGGTTCATGCAGACCCAAATAATCAGATGTACCATGTTTAAATTGTTTTCACATTACTTTTTTATGATTCATGATTCAGTGTTTTAACAGTCTGAATATTTTACTTCACTGTACTATTCTGTTACTTCAGGTAAACACTCATTCTGTTAAACAGGACGAATGGTAATATTCCTGATACTCAGGCATGCATAAAAAATATATTTTAAATAAAGTTTATCCTGGTTACCATAAAATATTATCATGATGCCCACCCTTAACTTAAATCTGACTGTTCCAACTAGATGACACACATCATAGCATACAGTTATTTAAACCCATACATATTTGCCCAATGTGTTTAATCTTTGAGGAGTTGAAAGAACTGTTCAGAATACATAAAGACAAAAATATTTCTGGCTGGTTAATCCTTACAGTTATTTTTCCTTTTAAGAAAACAGAACAAAGTGTTTATTGGGTAATTTTGTAGTATTGAATTTTGTCGATTGAATCTTTGTCTATATATAATGTAGTCTCAACGTAATTATTTTTCTTCGCATGCATTAAAGTGACAAGTCCTCTGTCCTCCACTAAGACAAGAGTACTGTGGTGCTGGAGTATTCAAGAAGGAAAGTGGTCTTGAGGGGCCTCATTTCCAGCAGATTAAATGTCCATTTTGGCTTTGGCGACAGCGGCGTCTTGTTTATTGCGTTATATGAAAAGTTGAGAAAAGGCCTTTCAGCAAAGCAGAGTGAAAGTAACTTTTTTATAGCCTTCACATTTCCCTCCAGTCAGCTCCAGAGGTAATTTCCCTGCATGCAACACATATCCCTCACCCCTACACTCTCTCACTTGCTCCCCCTCCTTCCCCCTCAAAGTCATTCTTTGAATTACACCGGATCAATATTTTGTTAGTTATCTGTCTCGGTCTCTCAAGGTACGAAATGAAATCTGGCTAGTATCACAGGAAAAATGAAAACACTCGACCTTCCTCTCAGTATCACCGTCACAGTAACCCAATATACATGTGTAGGTTCAAGGAATGCAGATAAAATATCAGCAGAATAATAGAACGATTGTTCATAGTCCTGGTAGAGAAGTATAGATAGTTTAATTGACCACTGATTAGGACTGTCACTGATGATTATATTAGTAGTCAAGTAGTCTACCAATTATTCTGACGATTAATCAATAAGCATTTTTAAAGGTTAAATAAAAGAGACTTCATTCGTACAATAAAATAAAGTTCTACAAAGAAAATAGAAGTATACAAATGAAAAGGAAACCAAAACCTCGACTGGAAAAGAATAGACTATAATACTGTTTTGAAAACTGCTGGAGACTTTGAGCTCTTTTCATTTTGCAAATCCTTTGAGAAGGGAAAATAAAATTGATTGTTTTAATCAAGTAATCAGTCATAATCGAATAACAGATCTTGCCTCACTATGGCTTCTTTTCTTGATCCTTTCAAATCTTTTAATGTAGTGCAGCTCTGCCACTGAGCCAAGGAACATTGCCATCGCTCAGTGAAGCGTAAGTTATTTTTTAGAACACATGAACCCTGTGATGACCTCAAAAATGTTTATTTTATAACTCTTCATACAAAAACTATTATAGTGCATTAATGTTCAATTTGGCATTTTGACTGTGCCGAGATTCATTAACTAATAAAATTCAGAAAAGGAACTTCAAAATGCGTATAGACTGTTAGAGGGTCGAGGGTAATTATCTAATTGATTATCTAATCCAGGGATGGGCAACAAAATTAAATAAACATTATGGCTGTTTCTGTTTCTCAGTACATCAAATTTGGACCTCATGCTCCTAAGAGATTGGACGTATCAAGTTTAACTCGGGACGATGTAGTGCAGCTGGAACAGGAGGGTTCCTGCTGACCTCACAGCTTAGCTCAAGTCCTCACAGCTTAGCTCAAGGTTTGAATTGCTGTATTTTACCTTTATACTTAACTGACATTTACAGTAAAATAACATAATAACTGCCAACTATTGTTTTCATTAGACTCACTCACTCTCTCAGTCATTTTCTGTAACCACTTAATTCTCACTTGGGTTGCGGGTACCCGGAGCCTATCCCAGGGTCAATGGGCACGAGACAGGGACTCACCCTGGGCAGGGCGCCAGCCTACACATATATATTATATTAATATTATATTATATTATATTAATATTATATTAATATATATTAATTAAAATAATAAAAAATATCATATATTTGCAGTGTGTGCCTACAAAAGGGCCAATGACTGGAAATCACAAAACCATTTTGTGATAGAAAAACAGTCATAATTCATCGCTGCCACTTTGTATGAAATGCAAAAGTGAAAAAGCTGGAAAAGCTGACTTCCCAAATCCTCACTTTATGATGCATCCTTGATAAAACTCAAGAATCAAGGACACTTCAGGGTATTTAATCTGGACTTGGCTAGATGTGAACTTTGAATTGGAACAGTACTTAGGCCATGACTGATGGTGTTTCATGAGTCAGTGGGTAAGTCCACGAGAATGCAAGTACAGAGAAGAACCCCTAATGAAGGATGGCTTTCATTATCCCACTGTTTTCAGCTCATTACACATTCTTGGTCCTGGGGAGTTTAGTTTAGTCACATCTGATTCTTATACAACACTTGGCTCAGACACTCCTGAAGGCCTTGAATAACTGAATTAGGATGGGAACTGGATGGTTCCCATAATGCTTGATGGTAGATCACCCAGACCAGACATTGAGACACTCCAATTGAGGCTAACATAAGACATTGCTTTCATGTGCATCTAATTAACATATAAAATGTCTTCGATACATCTCCTTTTGTGCTTGTACAGTGAAAATGTGAATTCCTGTTTTCTTACTGAGATTGGATGAAGTTTTAAGGTCTTGGACGTCTGCTTTGCCCCATTAGTGCACTTTCACAGCTCAGCTGGGAACCCCAAAATGAGTTATGTCAACTGGAGCCAATGTGCATCTCCACTGCCAGGACCCATTTCCTTAAAACTAATCAAGGGTTTAACTGAATTAGCCTTCACTGGGGTGTGAGTTTCTAATCCTCTGATGTCAGTGGTAAACAACAGATTCTAACTTCCTTTCTTTGCCTGATTTTCCCTGTTTCTTTCTCTTGAGAAAACTTAAGTGTTAGGGAGCGGATGTTAATTAATTCCACTAAATCAATAAGGCCTTGGGTGAGACTGTGGAACTGTGAGACGTTTGGATTCTTCTCCACAATTAGAGGAACATTCCACAGCTCTGTGAACAGATGAAACTGTAGGGTAATATAATGTTTATTTAAAATTAGTGGGGGGATCAGCAAATTTGATCATAGGAGCCATTTTTGGCAAAGACAAGCCAGTGGATTCGGAGAATGCCTGGAATGAGCGTATCGCTTTCTAATTACTACAAAGGAATAGCGAGCCAGGGGATTAGAAGAGCTCTGGTTTAAAAGTATTATTTGCTCTGGTACTTTTATTCCAAGGCTTACACAGCTTACTGGTCCACTAAGCTGAATTTTCTATGGTAACATGATAAAAATATTCTAAAAAGTAAATACTCATTTAAAGCTTTGGATTGTGCTATTGTAACAAGAAGTGCAAAATCACACTCATGAGCTGGGGGAAATTTTTCCATTGCGACCCAGGGGTGACAGTGGAGTTGCTTCTAGTTAAGATATTGTGACAAGCCATATGGCCAGCCATATGACTCGAACATAAGCAGTACAATGCGAATTATGGTTGTACAGTAGGAGGGTGAGCAAGGTCAAGTAGCCAGAAGCATTAATAGCATAGGAAGTCAGTCCAGAATGCACCAGCAGATACAAGTTTATTCCTCATGATCTTTATTTTTTATTCCCAAGCAGACCTTTTAAGGCTCAGCTATATCTCACCTTCCTTCCACAAGACTTGTATTGTATAATTGCTTATTTCTTGTATCTGCTGTCTAAAACTACAAACTAGGGATGCAGGGCATATTATTTATTAATCAATACATTGGCTTTTGCAGTACTGATCTCTCAAAAGGCAACAATATTATAGTAATCATGAAAAAAAGTTAATTTAATATGCTTTGAATATATTAGGTTTCAACCATTGTATTGCATTGTCTTGCTCAGTGTGTGTTCAAGCGATGGGTCTCAGCATGTAACTATGGGCAAGACACTTGTGCCACATATCAGCAATCTTAATGGTCGTGGCTCATTTATTTGCATAAACTGAAACATAAAAAAATCATGGTCTCATCCTTTTATATAGTATTTTTCAAAATGGGTAACACTTTGTTTGGTTGCTTACTAAATATTATAACTAAATATTTATTACATGCAGTTAAATCCTTACTTGAAAATAAGAGATCCTATCAAACCTAACCCTTAACTTTAACCCAAAACTTGAATCTAATCCTAATCCTAAACCTAATACTGTGGATAATCCAAAAATTCATCAGAGATTGTGGACAATTAAAGGATCTGTAGATAATTCATAGAGTGCCATCAAAGTAGAATGTGAACCATGTTGTGTATAGTGACAATATCAGAATCATAAAAGTTTAATCCTAGAGGAAATGTCTTAATATCTTAATATTCTACTATTATATTCTTTCCATATTGACCACCGCTGTGGGCAGAGTGAGGAGGGTGAGCATCATTCGTTTGTCAGTTATTTACGTATGATATGTTTTGTTTGAAATTTATCCATAAATATATGGATAAAAATAGGTATTTCATTAAGTCTCTTTGTTTGTCATTTTACTATATGCTGTACAATATTTCAGCACCCCCAACTTAATGTGGTGCTTTCAGTATCTGCTGGAACTTAGAAGGCTAAGACAATGTTTATGCAGATTTGAGTTCTGTAATTCCAGTTTTCTTGCTATGGTGAATGATTTCACTATAATGTATCTGAGGTGGTTGGGTATTGGTATTCAAGAGATATTGCTCAGTAGAGAAAACACTGTAACAATATAATCTCAATATAGGATTTTATCTATATCCTGTGGCCCTACTGGGAAGTGTGAACCAGGCAACAGGCAGCTTTGTGCCTGGACTCCACATCCTTTGTATTCTATTGAGTCCACTTCTCCTGCCTCTGCCCCTACTTCTCTGAGGAAACCATCCCAGTCCCGAAGACACTACCCTTCATTACATACATCTCTCATTATCCTGCTCATTTTCTACTTCCTCCTTCTTGTCCTCTATTTTTTCTTCCACCCTGTCCTCTTCCGCAGGAGCCCGTGTCCCAGTGTGGCCGAGGACCGGGTGGACAGGGCTTGTTCGTCTCTTAATCAAAGCAACAGATGCGATTATTGAGGAGCGGGTGGCGCAGTCTGGCCTACCCCAGGGTAATCAATTTGCAATGGCAGATGCTCAGAGGGGGAAAAACTTGCATGCTGCACAACAGCTGCTCCCGAATAAATATCAAGGAGCTCTTGCCTGCTATCTTCCACATACCCTGTTTCCTTTACCTTCATCATTCTCTCTTTGAACCGGAGTCGGCTGCTCTCTTTGCTTTGCCTCTTAGAAGTATAACACCCCGAGGCACAGTGGCATACCAGCACTGATTCTGGGCCTAAGTACTCTGTTCCTGCTCTGTTTTTTGTGCTCCATCTTCAGGAGCGTTTGTTGTGTTCATTCTTATTGAGGAATGAGAACGCTGCTGGCACGAGAGAGAACGTTTAGGTAACTCTTGCTACATGGCTTTATAGACTCAATTTCCTGTTTATTTTTCTCATATGTTTGTGTTTCCTTTCTCTCTGGTGTTGGCACGTGCCTGGCATGCCTGGGTATTGTGTTCCATGGCACCAGCAGTGGTCTAGAGAAGACAGATGGCCACTATTTTGGCAGGCAGGCAGAGAAAGTTTTCTGCAACAAGAATGTGATGAATGATAATTAAACCATTAGTGGCTTCTCAGACAAACAGAGAGCGGATGATCAGAGAGGCAAAATGTGCAAAAAGGTGCTGATTGAACAAACATGAGGATGTAATATGATAATCCTCACTACATTTCCTCAGCAGGAATATGATGGATGTGGTGAAGGTGAGGTCCCAAACTTCACTGTGTGTCTGGCCCATGAGCAGCTGCGCTTTTGGCTGTCCGTGCCAACCACATTTTTCTGACCCATATACAGCACTGAAGTCCTCCACAACCTGGCCACCCACACCTCAGACACCGCTTACCCTGTCTCGCCGCAAACCTCTCATTACGTTGGAATGGAAAGACGATTATTTCCATTTTGCTTGTCAAAGCGTAGGGTAGGGTTTTGACAAATGGCAGCAGGCTACTCGCAGTCATGCCCATCCATTCTGATTAAAGAGCCGGGTTTTTGAAGTGGCCGTTCAGCTGGACGTAAAGCGGAGAATGAGGCCATGGGACGCTAGGGAACTGTGGCCCAATCAGCAAAAGGAGGGCTCTCTAAGCAAAAGCTGAAACACGTTATGCCTCCAAATTTGTTAACTTCTGTCTCTCCTTGGCTGTTAGGGGATGTTCCCTGGATTTATGCAACACTGGAGCTTCTGTGGCTTCTATGCCATGCAATCAAGGAGTAGAATGATGGGAACAGTGAAGAAAAGACATAAAAGTTAAAGAGTGAAAGAGTGAAAGTTAAAACAAAAAACAGTTTATCAACGGAACAGTATCAATATCATCAGATATAAAAGACTTGAGTTTATGGTCCGCTGTCACTAAACAACTCTCAGTAAATGCACTGACTGACCTTCTCTGTGTAGGAACTAGAAATTGTCTATCTAGAAATTATGTCTTGTAGCTTTGACAGATTTTAGCCTGCATTTGCAGTACTTTAATTTTTTCTTTAGTTTTTCTGATTACTTTTCCCTTCCTACCAACGTGTATTACTATAATCTGGCATGTTAGAGTTGCTCTGATTACTTTTCCCTTCCTACCAACTTGTATTACTATAATCTGGCATGTTAGAGTTGCTCATTGGCATAAGGTCTGCCAAGATAGGCCAGGTTAGTTAGTTGTCTGTCAAAGTCAGCGCTCTGTCTGAGGTAGGTGAGACCTGGCTTTCCAAAAGCTCTTCAGGGCTCCATCACAGCCTTAACAGGACAAAGGCTTTTGTTCCATTTTGTCATATTCTGTAAAACCTAATTCAATTAAAATGATATATTTTACAATTATTATGTGTAGAACTTACAACTTTTGCACTGCAGTGTTTCATCCACTTACAGCTGTTTCCACCATGTTTATAGTGAAAACTACTTTATATAATATAGTTTATATATTATAATGATTGTGGTGATTGAAGGTTTGTAAATTCTTATAGATTCTTAGTAACAAAGGTTGCATTTCTCAAATGGGACAGGTTTCAGTGACATAAAGGCCAAGAAATGCATCATACCTTAGTGCCTTAGTACCAGGACTGTGCGGTGCTTCTCCATCAACAAAGCTTGGATTACCCCAGAAATAAAAGCCGTCCTCAAGTAGAAGAGGAGGGCCTTCAAATCTGGAAACAAGGAGGAGCTGAAAAGGGTGCAGAGAGAGCTGAAAGGATTGATCAGTGATGGGAAGGACAGCTACAGGCAGAAGATGGAAACCGGCTTCAAGCAGAACAATGTTAGCGAAGTCTGGAGAGGCCTTAGAACCATCTCAGGCCACAAAGATCAAAACTCTCTGCCTGTGGGGGATGTGAGGTGGGCAAATGAACTGAATCACTTCTTTAACAGGTTTGATTCATCCAGCATGCAGTCTCCAACATCGGCTGCAGGCACCCCCACCCCCACTGCTGCTGTTCCACCCGTGACACTTCACACCTCCTCCACACACCCTGCTCACCATCCAGGTCAGGAAGGAACTGAGGAGGATCAAAGCCAAGAAGGCAGCGGCTTCAGATGCTCAAGGGTTGCCAGGACCTGGGCAGATCAACTGTGTGGGGTGATGGAGCTCATCTTCAACCTGAGCCTGAAGTTGGGGAGAGTTCCACAACACTGGAAAACCTCTTGTGTGGTACCCGTGCCAAAGACCCCACATCCCAAGGACCTCAACAGCTACAGGCTGGTGGCTCTGACATCCCACCTGATGAAGACCCTAGAGCGGCTGGTCCTGGCGCAGCTTTGGCCCCTGGTGAGCTCATCACTGGACCCACTTCAGGTTGCCTACCAGCCTGGCACTGGAGTGGATGATGCCGTCATTCACCTCCTACATCGTTCCCTCTCTCACCTGGAGACCGCTGGGAGCTCTGTGAGAA
>JBBPCY010000028.1:11915044-11930980 GCA_037974405.1 Brachyalestes nurse | reverse complement strand
CTCTAAAGAAACTCTTAAATCAGCTCAAACACACTCTTAAGTCAACTCAAACACACTTTATTATTAAGTGTTACAAATCTATGACAACTCACATAATGTTCTTGCCTTTAACCGAGATTAATTTAAAGTAATGGCTATATTTCCAGCTACTGAATGTGAAATTATGACTCTTCATGCTCTGTTTGTTTTTGTTTGAGCTGGTGTCGCATGCAGGTCTCCTGTAGATGACGTCACGCGTGCGCCTGTCAGACAGACATCTGCCTTGCCGCTGACAGGTTACTGCGAACTTGATTTTATTAGTAATGCAGCGGTAACGCAACATTACTTGAATTGTAACGGTAATCTAATTACCAATTTTAAAAATATACCGCATCAGATTACTGCGTTACTAAAAAAGAATCAAATTACAGTAACGTGTTACTGCCCAACACTGTTCACCAGACACAAGATCTTCTTCCATGGCCATCTCAGGCCCCAGACCTAAATCTAATAGAAAGCATGTGGGCTGAGCTGAAGAGGAGAGAAAATAATACATTTATTTGAGTTAAGTGTTAGAATTGTTTTTTTTTTTTCAGTATAAGAACATTAAGTGCAATAAAAAATTAATGTCTTTTAAGGCTTTTTACAAATCTTTAATTGTGGAGGGGGCTGTATTTGATATCAGTTGTAAGATTAAACAGAGATGATAACTACGTTTCCTCATGTATCAGCAAATACTGTATTTTACACCCCTAAATAATGTATTTGTTGGAAACATGACAGCATACTGATAAAAATGTCTTCCACATTTTTTTCTCAAATGTTTGCTTTAGGAAACATCTTAAATGCACATCTTTGTCACATCATTACTTTTCCAGCTCTGTAGTTGAGAGTGTACTGCACCATGGCTGGCTGCGACTCTGAAAACAAGTGTTTTTTTTTTCTTCCATGAGCAGGGCAAGTGGTAAACACAACAGTAACCAACTGTTGCCAAGTAAATTATCATGGCAGTTTGGCATGAGAAATAGTGTGATTGGATTTGGAACGGGGCCTCAGTGTGCAGAACTCTCTCCAGTCTTATGAATCATTGGCCCCATTAGTTGTGTAGCTACATTGCCCCTGCGCTTCGATCATTTTAATGCCTCTAATGTAATAGCAATTCGTTAACTATAAGTAATGGGGGAATTTGTGGATTTTAATATCCATATTTTTAGCTCAAGTGAAAGCCACTTCGTTCTGAGTGTGGTTTCAGTCTGCTGACGCTCCAGCTTTGTCAAACTTTTTAAAGATATTTAATGTTAGTATAACCCATCACGCATTCCTTATCATTGATCATTTTTTTTGTCTCTTTGCATCCAATGTATAAAGTTCTGATTCTGATCCTGTCTCACCATTCATCCTTTTTTTCTTCTCTCCTTATCTCTCTCTCTCTCTTTCTCCTTTCTCATCCACTCTACTCTCCGATTATGGGATCCATAACTACATTCTCAAGGTGACTCTTGGAACATCTGGGAAAATTTATGGAGTGTGAGCTAATTTATGCAGTGCAGGAATGTGCAGAGAATGCTGTTTCATAGTTTCATGCTAGATAGAATCATGCTGTGCGAGTATGTGTGCAAGAGTATGCACTCAGTGGTTCCTGGCATAAATGTATGCAAGAGAAGAAGATGAAATCTTCACAGGCCATCCTAGATCAAGCACATTAGGATGACTACTTGAAGCCACTGCTTAGGTTAATTGATGAAACTGCTGTTAATTGATAGCACGCCCGTTTCAGGAAAGGGTAAATGCAGACCAATTTATCAGGTCGAAAAGTCAATTTGGTAGACCTAAGGAAAGATCAGGCTAATAAGTAAGCTTCATGGATGTCATCATTGTAAATCATCAGACTACTCATTGCAACTGATTGCCCTTGTAAATGGCAGTTTAGTTCTTAGAAGTTCGTTTAGCCCCCACCCTCCCCACTTGCATGCCCTTGACTGCTTGTGTTGGGCATCTGAAAGACCAATCGAGAGGGTCTTCCCTAGGGGAGCCGGGCCCATCTGCGGCCCGAGGATAATGGATGCGTGGAGTCAGATGCCATCATGGTCCACAATCTGCTTCCACCACAGACCTTCCACCCTGCCTGGCTTTAATACCCATGTGCCACCCGCTGCGCCACACGCTGATGGCCTGCCCCAGATGTCAGGGCATCTGCCTGCAAATTCAGAACCAGGCCAATGCCCAGGGAGAGGCCAAAGACTGTATTCTGGGCATCCACTGAAGCCTGGGTCAATGACAGGTACTGTAAAGGCCTGCTCTTATACACCTTTGGGTAATGGTTTCCTCTGAGGCTGCTGTGGTGGAGTTTATTATGTTTTATACATGACAAGACCAAGGAGAAATGCAGTAAGCCTGACTAAGTAAGCTTAACAAACACTAGCTAACTAAGTTTGAATTACTAGTTCTGGTGATGGGTGGCTTTATGGCTTTTTAACACTTCGAAGTTGCAGATTTCATGTGATGTTTTTTTCACTCCTACATCAATTAAATTCTGTGGAAACTATGGATTCTAAACCTCCAATCAGTACCACGTTAGTAAGTAAAAGAGGACAGAGTTAATCTTGATTTGTATTTGATTAAATGAAATCCCAGCCTTGCTACACCCTAAAGCTATCCTTAGTAACTGCATATAATGCAAATAGTATAATGCAAACTGATTAAAATATTCATAAGTTATAGAAATGTGTAATTTTTATGTCCTCGGCATTTAAGGGGTTAAAGGCTTAATTTGGCAGCTGCCCACTCATCACCACCACCACCACCCCCCAAAGACTAATTCATAACAATAATGTGCAAGCCTAGTTAATGCCTGGAATACTGTTGTCACCAAACTAACAGACGCCCCTGTAAGAGGATGGATTAGTGAATGTAGCAGCAAGCGACTGTAATAGAATGCAGTCTTCATTTGTCATATCCTTTACCCTTGTTGCAGGGCCTGCCTGAAACACACTTTGTCAAAGTGCCAACCCAAGCCATTAAGCATCTTAAAACCAGGATGTGTGTCAGTGCACTTCTAAAAAATGATAATTGATATAGATTTATGTATCGATTGTCTATTATTTCTCAAGTGAAAATTAATCTAATCTTAGTCATCCTTCCTTCATGGCACTTAGACGCCGGTACTGGTGGTTCAGATTCTTGCCTAAAAGCAGTCTAATAGTAATTAATATCTTACCTTCACCTTCAGCCCCACCCAGTCTGTCCATCAGTGCAAAGGCTGATGAAACGGCTCCATTACAGCCTAGTTATCATACGCACATGCTCACGTGCTGATTACGCGAGTTCTTTTAATTCTTCGAACCTGCGCCCACATTTGTCTGCCACTATCCGATTATGTATGTTGTGTCTTGAAAGCTGTCACTGGAAAGCGTATGTCAGAATGTGGAGATAAGGCGGAAGTGTAGAAGTGTAGGAGGATGGATTATCACATGAGCCGCTAACTTTCCCCTCCCCCTCTTTTGCTGATATCATTTTCTCTTTGAGGTAAGACATTAAATCAAGGGGAGGTGAGGGAGAGACTTGGTTTAGTAAAAAGCCAGTACTTGTGAAAATGAATTGCACAAAATCCAACCAAAGTTCTCTTTAATGAAAATTCTTTGCTGTCAGCACAGTATCAAGAACAGTGTAGCAAAACGTATCAAAATGTTGGGACTGAGAGACTGAATAAAGGTTTAGGCGTCTGGAGTAGATACAGGTTCCCAGTGGTTTTCAACCTCAGGAATCTCTCTCTCCCAACCATAATGTAACATAAGCTTTGTTTCCTATTTTTTTTTATCTATATTATATTGTGGATGCACTCCATAGAAATCAATGGGAGGCTAAACTAAATTCACCTTACTCCACTATAATGTAACTGCAGTGTAAGAGTGCAGGACCAGGGTTAGTAAGCAGTGCCCTAATTGAATTGTTTCTTTCTCTTCCTTCATGTCCATCACTGCAGCTATGGAAGGGGAGTTGAAGGATTTGCTCCTTGCAGACCTTGCTGAATCTGGTTTCTGTGTTGACCTTGTGCTTCCTTTTATTTCACTCTTTCCTTCCACCTCAAAATGCAGAATGATCAGGAGCCCTACAGGTCAGTACTGCCGTTCGGCTGTCCCTGTCTCACGTCATACTGAGCAGCCCTGATTAAACAGGCTGTCCCTGAGGGTTAATCAGCCCATTCAGCTGCCCTTCAACCCACTGACCTCCACACTCTTCTCCTCTACTTCCTTCAGGACGGCATGAGGAAAAAGCTAAGTCCTACCATGAGCAGAAAGATAGGGAAATTGATGTTAGCTTTCCACATCACGTCCTTAAGACACTGTAGGGTGAGGGAGATAAAACCTTGCTCTTCAAGCATACAACCTCCATGCTCCATCAGTATCTAAACCCATTCGCTATGGCTTTGCTCCATGCATGGCCTGCTTCAAAGCAAAGGGTCGGTGCTTGCTTGTTCTCTCAGCTCTCCATGGCAAGACAGTGCGGTACTTCAAAGGGGTCGTTCTTTTGATACCCTGAAACTTTTTCCATGCTGGTTCTGTTGCAGTTCATGACATTATTAAATATGTAATTGTTTTATTAAATTAGATTTAGTACGAATAATAACTTTATTATTATAAGAAGTGGGAAATATAACATTATCATGATAAATTACACTGCAAACTGCTTTTCCTTTTCTGAGTATCATGAGTGTCATCTGTACTTCTACAACACTGAACAACTGCATGTATCAGAAGCAGATTTAGACTAATTATAGAGAGCTTGGAAATGACAGCAAACAGTTTATAGTATAGTCACTTTATAAACTATAAATTATGAGCATGTGTGATATAGCTGCATTCAAATCCCAAAACATGCTTTTATCAACCATAGGTTATATATGATAAAATGTTTCTGCCTACCTTCTAGTCTTTCAGTTACCTATAGTGTAAATTGAGTGTGGCAACTTTTCCTTGACATATTACCCCATTATACCTTTATGTTATTTTACTTCTTTCTTTTTTACCAATTGTTAGATGTTTTCAATTGTTTTTGTATTTTAATGGTGCAAAAGTTGTGAGATGTGGTGCATTTAGTCAATTTCTGCTTAAAGATAAATATTGTGAAACGTTTAGCATATTGTGAAATTATATTATGATGTTATTTAACTATAAGGTTTGTAATTTTTTTTTGCAATGTGACCCAACATTAATTAGAACTGTTTTCCAACATATAGGTTTTGCTTTAGTACATGTTACTTTCCTGGTGCTGCAGCAGGCAGTTTGTAGAAAACGTCTAAGTCTCCTTTCTGGCTTGTCCTGAATGACTGCCTGGCAATATGTGGTTTGACTTACAGTATTCTCCCTAACTGATATACAACTGCGGTACACCAGGTGCAGCAGGATCTGCAAATGTAATCATTTTTGCCTCTCGGTGAGTGTGAACAGTAATGCATGAAGCAGTATGCAGAGGGAATCAAGAGTGAAATTGTATTCATAAAATATTTCCCCTAGGTCATATACAATCTCAGACGATATTTCAGTTGGAATATTGGGCCAGGATTTTTCCAGGTACTGGCTACCTTTGTGCCTCAAGTTTCCCAACAGTTTAATGTTTTCGGGAAGGAAAAGAAAGATGGTGTACATGCTGTTAATTAAAGTGTGAAATGAATGAAATAGGTTGGGAGCTGCCTTTTTATTTTAAGGTTCATTTTATCGGATGGATTTGATTAACTGTGGAGTAGTTCTCACACTTATTAAGTGCCCGTGCATTAATCTCTCTCTTTGTTCTGTAAGAAATCACATTTTCAAAGATAGTTTCCCAATTCCAGATCCCATTTCTTAGGGATGGCAGGGTACAGCTCACCACATACTTCACAGGAGATAAGACCGCACCTTTCTCTGTGAAGCCATCACTCTGTAAAGGCCTTCTGGAATATGGATCTGTGTTTTGTTCCATTTGTATGGTTCAATGCAGAAAGGTCAACATGTTTTCACATGTGAAGCTTTAACTCAACAACACACTGCTCTCTCCATGGATGCAGTCTTTCTGTATATTAAATTTACTGGAAAGATATAGATATTCTTCATGAACTCTTGTGCATGGACTTTTGAACTCTCCTTCCCCGTAGATTTCCTGCAGGTGTTTCTCTTGTGTTTGTTTCCAGTGACTTTAATGCATTTAATTAGTAGTTATGAACTGAAAGTGATTATTAAGTGAAGCAGCCCCTGAGAAAGGAAAGGAATGAGTTAATGGAGTGGAGCTTATCTCAGTAACAACCCGATGTCTCATTCATCAGTATGTAGCAGTAACCTTGACGCTATAGATAATGTAAACAGTAATCACAGCCAATGTCAAAGTTTGATTTCCCATGACCCCCACTTGACTTTTAAACGGCTGTGCATACTCTGCTGTCTCTATTTGGGATTTGATGGATGGCTGTTGATATCATCCTGAGCTAGTTGCCCTCTCCCTGTGATATTATATCTGCATGCATTGAATCATCCATCAGGGAGAAAGATCGTCTGCTTTCCCATCAATCCTACTGTTGCGACAGAAAGAGCACATAAATGTCATTTGCATGTATCACCTTCGTGTTGCAACACTTGTTAGCCTTAGTAAATAAAACCTCAAGAAGAGAATGAGGAGGGCGGGCATCATGGAATATGGTGGCAAGGCGAAGAGCGTCTACCCCAGTGGTGGGAGAAAATATTAACTCTAGCCTTGTGGTTTTAGGAGTTGTCAGAAATGTTTGATTGGTTGAATTGTGTATTGTGTTAATTCTTCATACAATGTCTTTATGCATGAGATTTGCATAGGTGCACCACATAGAATATTTCTGGACAGAAAACATAGAGCACATTCCAATAGGCTCTTAAAGCCACTGTTTTTTTGTTGTTGTTCTTTTTTTATTAAACAGTGAAATAATTGTGGAAATACACATGACGGAACCAGTTGAAGTTCAGCAGTCTTAAAATCCATGTAACATCAGTGGAGCAAGTAAAAAGCCTCAAATAGACGGCTCTCTCAAAACATTGGACTTAAAAAAAACTGGAAGACATTTTTGACTGGTTGGGTTTATAAAATTCTGCAGTGCTTTGTAGATCTGACTTCAAAATTGCGGAATGCTAGATTGGCCAAAAACAAAATCTACATGAAAAAAAAAATTTAACTGTGTTGTCTAAAGCTGCCTTGCAACCTGCTCCATCTTTCTGTCTGTAGTGAATGACTGTAATCATGTAGTGACATTTAAAAACCTGTTTAAATAATTGATAAGCTCAATTTTAATATATTAAGAATGACTCAATACTGTGTTTATGCCTTTATCTTTTAAAGTTTACTGATGTCCCAGCAGTAATCGCATAGTCATGCCCTCTCTCCCATCCCTGCTGTCCTAAATATTATTGCACTGAGAATAACACTTTAAGTCCACCTTCAGCACAGCTTAGATTTTTGCAAGGTTCAAAGGCTGTTTGGCTGTTCCAGGCATTCCCCCTCTCTGAGTTCATAGGGAGACAAGTCTCTGAGCCTTAAGACACCCATAAAAAGAGCTTCAGACCTCAGATTCCAGACTAGACACTCGGCCCCAGGGCTTTGGCACATAGGGACTATTCACCCTTCGCGCCACCAAAACCTGCCTGCGGTCCCTGTTCCTGGAGGAAGCTGGTAAAGTGTGCAGTGACTGCAGTGGTAGTTCGTTAGGTGAGCGTCCAGCACCCTCGTAGCCTCCAAAAGCAGAGTTTTGGTACATTACAGCTCTGCTACCCAACCGGGGGAGCAGGGCGGCATCATCCGGGCAGTGGTTGACGCAAGGGAATAGGTGGCACATGTCTTTGGAGTGATCATAGAAGTGTGCAGGTCCTTGCGCCAGTGGACCCACATATACTGGAAGGTCAGTATATGAGTTCAGGTAGGTGGAGTAATGTCTGTGCACTACTGTAGAAGAACGACGCAGAGCTGCTGCATTCTGCAGAATTGCCTCTCGGTAAGAAGGAAGGCGGGTGGACTGTGAGTACTTCAGCTTCTGGGGCTTGTATGGGTAGGAGCCCATATGGGCCGGATCCAGATAGGCTGGCTCAACTGCCATGTTGTAGCAAAGGTTGTTACCAGCACTACCATACATCTTTGAAGGCTTGGGGTTAGCTACCACTACTCGAGGGAACAAGTCAGGCATGTTGATGTGACCAGAAGAGGATGCAGAAGTGGAAGGTTTTTCATCTACGTGCCGGAGCCTGTCACCACCCCATGTGGCCCTGAGGAAAGAGGCACGACGGTTCAGTTTCTCCTTCCCCAGGAGAGGAACATCATCCATTTCTGGCTCCAAGTATGGTTTCATACAGGAGTTGCAGCTGGCACTGGGCCTCTGGTAGTGGCTTCCCATGCAGGGTGTGGTATGAGCATGGTTATCTAAGAGGTGATTGGCTCTAAGTTCAGCCAGACAAGATGCCGGTTCATCGTAATCATTCCTGCGACGGGTTTCTGGTGATGGAGCCACATAGCTTTGGGACCTCTTCTTTCGACCTAGACCTTCGGTGTACGGCTTCCGGCTCTCAGGTTCCTGTTGTTCCACATAGATGTCAGGGACGTGGAACTCACGGTAAGGCAGGAAGGGGGAAGTTGTGTGCTGGCAGGCCTGGTTGTCCATGTACAGCCTTCCACTGTGATGGGGTTTTGGAGCTGTGGGTGGTGGTGGGTCCCTCATAGCGATATGGGGACTGCTTAGACTAGAAATAGGTAGTGTCCGTTCATATATATGGTGGTGACTGGTCCGTGCAGGTAGAGTGTATCGTAGAGGGGTAGGCCTTGTGACAACCCGAGGCTTCTCAAGCAAGGGCTGAGTAGCACTATCTCCATAATGCATGGGGAAAGTGGGAGTCAGGGCCCTTTGGGGGTAGGGTGCATGGTTGTCTGTGACACTGGAGATGTACGGCAGTCTGCCATGAGTAGAATCAGTGCTTATCAAGCGGGTAGGAAGACAAGGTTTCGTAGCATCTGGACCTCGGCGACTCCAGTGCTCAATGGTCTTAGTGGCATTGTCCAAAGAGTTCTCCACTCTGGCAGAGGATACAATGTCCTTGGCTGTCTTGAGCATCTTCAGCATATTGGCTTGGGTGTAATTTGTGGTGACATCAGGGCTCTGCATGCTTCCATTGTGATCTGTTTCCTCTACACCATTGAAGCAGCTATAAATACCCTGCAGAGAAGCAATAAGGAAACATTAACCAGATATGGAGCATCTAGTACAACGCTGTATTCAAAGGTAATAAAAAAAATATGTATTACTTTTATTTCTGCCTAATTTCTTTATGAAATTGTGTGTGCTATGGTGATTTCTTCACTTTGATCATGTCAACATTTTGCCTATTCAGTGTTTGGCCCTTTTTTAAGGAACTGCTTATAGAGTCTTGGATTTGCACTGAAAGCTAGCATGTATCAAAACAGTGTATAAAACAAGCCAGTGAAAAAGAAGCTGCCCACATTATTTTTCTGCTGTCTCATTCTGCCTAACAAATTTCACTTTCAAATTTGATCTGAGAGTGAAATGTTTAATCTAATCATCTATGTCAACAGATCCACATGATACTTTCTTAATGCAGCTATTAATATTCTATTTAAAAATGGAACAACACAGTTATACTGAGAATCCAACTTTTTTCACTCATTTAGAGTGCCTTTGACTTTTTTCCCATGACTTCTATACTAATTTCCTTCAAAAATGAAACACAAAGCACTAACACTGATGGTGCACATTCTTTTCTTTTGCGAAAAAGGAACCGCAGGGAACAGCGACAGGTGTTTTAAATCTTTTGTACTATCACTAATGATCTAAAACCCTGATGTATTGATTTATTATACAGTAATGAGCTTTTGAGTTTCCTGAGCCTTTAAGTCATTTATAAAAATTACCTACAAAAAGGAATGATACAAAGTGTGAATTTTAGAATCACAGTATGTCATTAAAATCTTCTAGGCTTTTGAAGCCCAAACCTAAAAGGTCTGCACCACGGCCAGCTCTAACTTTACATTAATCACAATATTCTGAGTATTCATTGAAAGAAAATATAGTCAAAGATTAACTCTGTTCATGGATGCAACTGATTGTGTATGAATGAGGACTTCTTGTTTGACAGCTTCTGATGTTGTCATCCCAAAACCTGGCTTGATAATCACTACAAATAATAATTCCTATTTATGATTTATGACTTCTTGCTGAACAAGTTGTAATATTAAAAATAGATTATAAAACATTCATAGAAGTCAAAACCCATTTGTTAAAATACTCACTCTACTGATGGCCAGTAGGAAGTCCACGCGATCAGATCTGCGGACAGAGTGGCGTAACTTCCAGTAGAGCAGGTGCTCCCAGGCAAAGACCAACAGGCTAAGGCCCATTGCCACTAGCAGCATGTAGAAAACTCCTGCCATGTTGTCAATGTCCAGCTTGGAGCTCATCACTTCTTTCTTCTCATTGCGGCAAATGCCAGTCAGCCACACCGTCTGCAGCTTCTGTGTGTCGCCTGGAACACAAAACAGAGAGGGAAATCAGAGAGAGTTTATTGTCGTCTGTTAACTGCAAGTGGTTTCTTGTAGCATGGTCATTTTATTTTCATGACATTTTCTTGGCTTGTGTTCCACAGCTGTTGTGTTGATAGATGACTCACATGTTTTTTTGCACAGAATGAAGCAATTTGCTGTGAATGCAATACTTTATAATCAGCCTAAATTGCCTTTGAGAATTCTCTTTAGAGAATTAAATGAGGTTACCATCAGCAAGGAACTGAAGGAGAGCGAGGTCTATGGGCCGTTTCCAGCGCGAGCCCTTCTGTAAGGCAATGCCGTAGCCTGTAGTGGCAAAAACCTTGCCACTGCCAATGGTCACCAGCTTACAGCCCTCGTCTTTACCAGCCATGTAGTTCAGCACTGCTGCATCGTAGATGAAGGCATCAAGCTTGCTGTTCATATAAAAGAGGAATCATTTAGGAAATGTACAGCGTAAACAATGTCATTACATATGTCCAATAGAATAAGACTGAGAGAATGTACCCAGTTTTGAGGCTGTTGAGGGCATCCTCCACACCTTTCTGGTTATATTTGACCATGTGTGAATGCATCTCAGGGTAGTTGCTCCTAATATTTCGCTCTGTGCTTCCGTTAGGCACTGTCCCAAACCGAAATGGTGGATACTGTTCCTGTGGCTTCTGGAACTGAATCACACAAAACATGTCACACAATTAATATGTTAGAGGAACAAACGCGGGGTTTGCTTTTGAAAGCTAAGTTGATTTTAAACCCCACAATCACCTCAAATGTAATAGCTGCTTTAGCTGAGAAAGCTGAGCTGTTGGAAAAAAAGATTGATTTTTGACTCTAAGCTGGATTTCTGTATGTGGATTTACTTTAAATTTACTCTTTGTCTTTGCGCTTTCATCCAAGGATTCTCAGGACTCCCTATCTCTAAGACTTCATATGTGATCTGCAAAGCTAAATCCAAGCAGTTGTGAGAATTTAACCGGGCCTAATCCTTAAAGTGGAAGGAGAAGAGGAAAAAAGCAATATAGAGATAAAAATCAGACCGGAGACGGCTGGTCATCATATCTTCAGTCTCTCTGCCCCCGAGTGCTACTCAGTCAATTAAGTGGTCAGCTAAGGTTACACACTCAATAATTTCCCTGATTGTTAATTTCAACATACCGCTGATAAGGCCACACAATGAACAGAAATGAGCTCTGCTGCAAGGCCAAGTGGTCCAAGACATTTCAATATTACTTATTCCTCTCTTTGTAAATTTCTCCTCGCTTGCCTGAACACAATTCTGCCCTTGTTCATTAAAAGAAGGCATTAGTCGAACATCAGGCCAATGTTACTAGTAAAATAGCACCTCGTAGTTTGAAATGGGGGATAGCATTGTAATGTAGGTGAATTTGCTTGTGACAGTGGAGTATACTGCTAAAAAATGTATGTCTGCAATTGAAAATGACATAGGTCAACAAAAAAATTTTTTTTGTAATCATCAGAAATCAGATCTGCTTTCAGTTTTTTCAGTCACATCAACGTTTTGAATTATGAGTAATATTAGATTTGCAATAGACTTGCATGTGGTTTTTATTAAACCGCAGGCACCAATCAAGTGTGAAGTAAGATAGGTGCACACTGTGGCATAGATATAATGATCAGTGTCAGTCAGCTACCACTGTTTCTTCAAAAACGCTTAGCATATGATTATTATATGCTAATTATACCAACTATCATGCAATATATAACTTCATCACAAAAACTGTACATGTTAGGGAAAAACTAAACACAGATTTGAAATCAGCATGAAAAGCACTACAGAACCCACATAAACTTATGTCTGATGATTTTGACCTGTTGACCTGTGTTATCCATCAGTGGAATACAACAATTTCACCAGATAAAATTACTTGAAACAAGTACAAATGTTTAGTATTAGGCTGAAAAATCTGTTGATATATTTCCAAAAATCAGATCAGAAGGGAAACTTCAGGGCTTTCCATGTCTCCAGAGAAGACCTAAGACATTCTGTAAAGTAAAAATTACATGCATTTAATCCCTTACGGTAATAATACTGTAGTAAGTCTTTATTGTTAGGACTCTTTCCCATGGGTCTGTTTTGCCATAACACTTTTCGACACATGCCTTACATATAGTGCAGTAACAGCAGTGTGTGGTTGGTTGCTTTCCACATCAGTTGGATGGCTCCTTCCTGCCAAGTAGGCAGTTCTTGGCCGCATTAAGTGACAAAACCAACAAATTCACAGGCAATGAATAAAATGGTTGGCTTGCAAGATTACACAAACATCACTCAGTCAATTATCCATGTCCATTTCTAATTTAAACACTAGATGAATTAACAATCCCACATATATCACTCCTTCCAAAGTATTGGAAGTATTCAGCTCTTGTGTTTGTACTTAAGGTGCTTGTTCTTTTCTGTTCCTTTGGATCTCGGTGGAGGTGCTGAAACAAATTTTGGCACTAATTAAAATAAAAATAGCAACATATGCATAATGAAGTAGCTGCTAATTACTTTTAGTTAATTAATACAGTCATTTGATAAGTATTTACACAGTATTGGTATAAAAACATTGTTTTTCTTTTGCATTCCATTTGTCATCTGTGAACACACCACAGCACATTACACAGTGTGAACAGCACAGAATTGTTCTCTGGATTTAACCCATTCACCAAGTGAAGCAGTGGGCAGCCAGGAACGCAGTGTGTAGAGACGGTACCTTTCTCAGTGGTGCCATCGGCAGTCATGGGATTCAAACAAACAACCGATTCTAGGGGCAACTGTCTAACCACCCCACCAGCTGTCTCTACATCTACATTTACGGCATTTAGCAGTCCCTTTATGCAAAGCGACTTCCATTTCCTAAAGACGGGACAGTTTCCCTGGAGCAACTCAGGGTTAAGGGTCTTGCTTAAGGATCCATTGATGGTGTGCTGAAGGTAGGATTCAAACCCACGACCCCTTGGTCCAGAGGCAAGTATCCACTGAGCTACCACCACCCGTGGGGTGTATTTGGAAATAGCTAGAAAACTGTTTTGTGTCCAATTAAAAGGGAGGTAAATGACCACCTTTAGAACAACACATGACAAATGCATTAGTGTTCACTGGAACATCAAAATGCACCTTACTGCCCAATTAGCAAACACATATAGCCCTTACCTGCCTTCATGCCAACAATGCAAGCTGCTAAGCTGCTGAAAGATAACCAAGTAGTTTGCAATATTTAATCCATTTCTCTCAGCACTGTCTGTCCTAAGGCTATATGCTGCCCTTGAGCAATTTGTTTTTAAAGTTGTGCCCCCCCAGGCTTCCCCCAGGCCTAAATACACACACAATCATTCTAGCAGCCTGAGTTGATCATATTGAACCTTTGGGGATAACTTCAGTCATATCAAAGAGCTCTGTGGTTTGTGCGATAGAAGCTCAAGTCATTTAACTGCTTCTTTGATTGTACTACGAGGCATGAAACATTCAAACACTGTTTTAATATTCAGGCTACGTATTGGTACAGATAACGTCCTCATCTCTGCTGCTACATATTGGTTATATTGTAGAACTGGACATGGGAGCTGCGAGAGTGTGAGAATGTACTGATTTAATTTATTGTTGGATTAGCAGTGTTTTAATTTAAAACTTATTTTAATGAAAATGAAGACCGTTTGTGGTGCTTAAACGTGCCCAGGATTCGTGCTTTCTTTTGTATGTAAGCCTTTGCACATTTAATAACTCTAATCGGCCCTCTGTCGGGCAAATATTATTTCACTGAGGACGGAAAGACACTCTCCTCTCTGTCTGGGCTGGAGGGAGTGCAATTCAATAGAGAATGCAGAGAGAATCTGTAATGAGTTTGCAGGAGTTGTAATGAGGCATGGACACGTTAGTCTTTTTCCTTTGAAAAATTCTTAATCCCGGCGTGCCAAAAGCAAAGCGTCTAGATCTCAAGATTTGCTTGTCATCACTGGCCTAGAGGGTTCAATTACAGTTGGACAGTATATCATAATATTATGGCAATATTGATGGCTGCAGTGCTGATAGATCAATGGAAAATATGCAAATAAGCCTCTAACAGTGTATTATAGCATGATGTGAGCACCCTGACCAATCTATGATCCGCCATTGTTTTGCTTGATAAATTAATTTGCATTCACATAATCCAACAAATGATGCACAATCTGTGTATCATGTCAATCAGAGGTTCATGGATGTGTTTTAATGTATCATAAGGCATGTTACAGCTACAGTATGTATTTTTGCAAATGGTTTTTGCAAATTCTGCACTTTTTTAATGAAATTAAGCATGTCAGTCTTCTTACTGCAAACAATTTTTCTCATTTTTTGCTACTTTACAACACCCCCCTCCCCACACACCTCCCTCTTTGCAGGATGTCTCCATGATTTATACACAGTCATGAATATTTGATTTCCAGTCATGGGATGATTTTATAGCCTGTGACAGGTTCACCCCTCAGACTGACATCGGTGTAGAAACTGAACCAGAAACAAAATTCCATTGAAAGAAAAAAGTCAAAGAAAGTCACCAGCCTCACTTACCTTTTTGTCACTCAGTCCAGAAACGGTGTCAATGTACTGCTCCTGAATCATGAAGGCAGCCAGGTTGGCTGTGTAGCTGGCCAGGAAAATGACAGCAAAGAAGGCCCACACCAGCACCATGATCTTACTGGTGGTTCCCTTGGGGTTCTCAATGGGGACGGAATTGTTAAAGACAATCCCCCACAACAGCCACACTGACTTCCCGATGGTGAAGGTTGGTCCACCAGGATCTTAAACAAAGAAGATATGTACATATATGTATTCTGGAATATTTGTTCGTAGTAGAAAGGCTCTCTGTATCTTGATCAGGTAAAATAAAGCTGGTGATGTTAGAGTGGGTAACATAGTCAAAAAAAATGTAACTCTCCAGAAAATGTTTTGTGCTATATACACTATGCTATAAACACAAAATGCTGTGGTCAGTAAAAAATTTAGATGTAAATAGTGAAGAAAAATAAATAGTTACTACTGAAGTCGTCTACCAACACAAATAGTGGTTTAGAATTGTTCTCTATACCGGGTCCATTATTGCATATAACAGTAACATAAGTAGTGATACTGCATGTGACAAAACTATTTCACATAATAATAATGATTATAAAGATATTGCACATAATGATAACGACTTTGCACACAATAAGAATGTGCTCATCTGAGTAGCGGCAGGTTACTGCACAGATTATTGTGTATATTGTGATTGGGAAGGAGTTATAGAGTCTGAAGGGTGTGTGTGTTTGATGCGGGTGGAGTTATAGAGTCTGAAGGGTGTGTGTGTGATAGGGGGCGGGGTTATAGAGTCTGAAGGGTGTGTGTGTGATAGGGGGCGGGGTTATAGAGTCTGAAGGGTGTGTGTGTGATGGGGAGGAGTTATA
>JBBPCY010000028.1:11887439-11914944 GCA_037974405.1 Brachyalestes nurse | reverse complement strand
TGTGTGATGGGGGAGGAGTTATAGAGTTTGAAGGGTGGGTGTTTGATGGGGGCGGGTTTATAGGGTCTGAAGGGTGTGTGTGTGATGGGGAGAAGTTATAGAATCTGAAGGGTGGGTGTGTGATAGGGGGCGGGGTTATAGGGTCTGAAGGGTGTGTGTGTGATGGGGAAGAGTTATAGAGTCTGAAGGGTGGGTGTGTGATGGGGGAGGAGTTATAGAGTCTGAAGGGTGGGTGTGTGATGGGAGAGGGGTTATAGGGTCTGAAGGGTGTGTGTGTGTGATGGGAGAGGGGTTATAGGGTCTGAAGGGTGGGTGTTTCCAAGGGGGAGGGGTTATAGAGTCAGAAGGGTGGGTGTGTAATAGGGGGAAGAGATATAGAGTCTGAACGGTGGGTGTTTCATCGGGGGGAGGAGTTATAGAGTCAGAAGTTACAATGAGTCTAAGAGCACTGAAAACTCGTTTTTACTTTAGTGGTTTTCTGTGTAATTTGAGATGAATGGTCCTGTTCTGTTAAACTAAAAATTGTAGTAAGAAAAAAGAGCTGAAACATTAATTAGACGGAGAATGAGAAGCTCTAATTGCACAGGAGAATGATCTTTTCGGTCAGACCCAGGCTGAAGTTTCAGACCGTTATGTTCCGTTCTGTTATGTTTAGCATCTCTGAGAGCTGTCCCCATTTCTGGAGTGAGATCAGGCGTGGTGAGCACTCACCTTTGGCACTGACCAGGCTGCGGTTGTACCCAACGGGGCTGAAGTACTCAAACACAAACACGGTCACTGCCACCACGGTCAGACACATCACGAACATCATCACCCACACTGCAGGACTGTAGGGCTCTGGAGGAGGAGGAATATTAGCAGCCTCTCAAAAACATGCCATTAACAACAGCAGATGAACAGAAATAACAGTAATTATGTAATTAACTGACTGATACCTTACCAAAGAATGGAGCTGATACAAGGTTAGCTAAACGCTGCACACTAAAACAACGTTACCCAAGCTACGTGTTGAACATCATTTTTAATTCGGAAAGAGAAATTCAGATTGGACACTGTGTATCGTGGCCTTTTTGGACCATTTGTTCCAAAAAAACTAAAACTAAAACTTTTTGATGAAAGTCTGTGTAATTGCTCTGTTTTCTATGACATTTCACATCAGTAAACTAGCAAAGGCAGCCAGCAAAGGCAGCTGTGGGGTCTAGAAGAAGAGCAATTCTCACCACTGGTGACTGTGGCACCTTCTTCAGTGTGTGCTCAAGCTAAACATAGGATGCCAGATAATCAGTTATGTGCCATAATTATAATTTCAGGAATTAATAATAATTGCCTTACAACTAACCCCCAGTTGTAGAGGCCATACTTAAGCCTGACTAGTTCTCACTGTAAATTGGTCATATATTTTAAAATGGTGCTCATTACAGCCACCAAATAGGGGGACAGAAATACACATCACAACTACCCCAGTCTATCCTAACAGTATGACCTTTGACATGAATACAAAATAAAATAATATATTTGTAAAAACTGAGTACAATTTCTCATTAGGTTATGAGTTTTGAGCTTTTTAGCCAATATGTGACTATGAGAAAACACATTTGAGAGCAGCCCATTGATAGGTCAGTTTTATGACACATTTTACTGATTGATTCATTCCTACAGTTTTTCTGAGTGGTTAAATAATAAAGTATAACTTATTATTTAATGTAAGAGAGCACTTCACTTGTGCCTAAAATATTGGCATCAAGAATGAATAACACATGACAGACATCTCTCATAAAAGCAATATGCATGTCCATCAACCTTAGCATAGGAGTCATTTATACCCAAAAAGGCAGAGGGAGAGACAGTTCCATTGCTTCTGGCCACCATCACACTGATTCCTGTCTCTACAAACGGCACAGAGAAGTCAATGATCTCAGAGCGCTCCTCGTTTATAGTAAGAGAACCGATGGCCATGTCTGCTCTCTTGTAGACCACCTTAAAAAGAGAGAAAAAAAGAAGACACTTATAAGGTGTAAAGCAATGGGGTACCCGCTGCCCTGCATTTTAGTGTTTACACACCCACTTCAACTCAAGAACAGCTGGGTCATTAACTGATTAGTTAGATCAGGTGTGTTGGGAGAAGGGAAAACACTAAAATGCGCAGAGTAGGAATGGTTTTTGAAGTAGTCAATTAATCCAGAACAGAATTTTTGAGTAGAGTAATTGATGATAGTCATGACAGCTCCATTCAACATAGCCATCACTGAAAACGGGTTTAAATGTAATTCCTACATTTATATTTCAATCAATGACATTTCAGGAGGATTACTTTTGCCTGAGAACATGTTCAAGTAATGAAGAATGACCTTAAACCTTCAAGACTGGAAATCTATTGCTTCTCCTCTCAGACTGACCCTTACTGCTTTTCTGTATTTTTCATTATCTGGGAGCATGTTATTTAACATCAGTAATAATCTGACATTTGACAGCAAGTAATGTTACAACTCACATTTCACAATTGCTTTATATTTAGAAGGTTTGTTGCATGTGCATGTCTTTCAAACAGCTTCTACCTGCATTTTAATATGTTATTTAGAGTCAGACTGGCAGACTACAGTGATCTTTTATGTCTTTGTCTGAGAACACATAGTTTAAGCACCAGCTCAAGTTATCACTTCAGTCTGCATCAAAACCTAATAAGCACAATATATGCAAGGGGGACGCCCAAATTCTCAGACACAGTACATCTGACATTGATGTGAATGACTCATAACATTTAAGGATTTAAGGAGTTTAAGGATTTTAAGTTAGAATGCCAGTCACAATGTCTGCCTTTATGCTCCTTTTAATGTCAGTTATTCTTTTCCTTGTTTGAATTGCTCCTTGGGCTTTGACGTCATAGGGACCATTCACTGTCTCCATATGAATAGGAACCTATTGGTGGAATAAATAATCATTTCTCCAGTACTTTTTAACTTCTGCACTTTAGCTGATACTCCAGATCAAATGCATCAAGAAGAACAATGATGCAACTAAATGCCATCTCACCTCTCCAATCATGCCGTTCCAAATGCCCCGGACGAGCTTGCCATGCTTTCCATTGGTTACAAGGTAGAGGTCATAGGAGAACTTGATGTTGCGGGAAAGTTTCTTCAGAATGTCGATGCAGAAACCTTTACAGCACAGTTTGGTGTATGGCTCGGTATGTCCAATGATCCTATAGGAAAAGGAAAGAGCATTACTTCTTAAAAGTAAATGGGTGAAAAAATCCTTAAATGAACCACTTTGGGCTCTTCTTGTGCAAACCTTTTTTGGAATTTAGAGTACATAAAGGTGTAATTGAAATTAGTTAAAGCTTTTGTAACCATATCAAACTATCGAGGGGTTTGAATTGCATTCCCTGGAGTGATGGAGCTCCACCCAAAACATTTGAGGTGAGCTGGTGTGGAGTTTGTAATCCATAAATCATCCAACATCAATATCGGATGTCACTAAAGTTCTTGTGGCTGAATGTAATCTAATCCTACAGCTATATTCCAACAGGTGAGTAAATGATGTTACTGCTGCAAGGGGTGTACGAGTTCCCTTTTAATAGCTTTGATTTCACAAGAAACACAAAAAGAGCTGGTACCAGATGTCAGTTTCCTGGACATGGATCTAGGCCTTCATCTTGGAAAAATCTTCTCTGCCAGCAGAAAGTCTTTTTAGTCTTGTCTTAAACTTAATCTGGGCCTGGGAAATTGATGTATAGGATATGTATACAGTATGATATTGCTATATGAACAATACCTCATAACTCCAAAGTTTTCAGTAACTTTACAGAAGAAGTAAAATTTGTTGGTAAATTAGGGATGACAATGTATTGTTTTTTCAAGCAAGGTCCTCTGAGATTAATCTCAGACAAGCTTGTTATTGGTTTCATCAGTGTTATTGGTTTTCACCACTGAAGGATTGCTAATGAAGAACTGCATTGCACGAGTGATCATATATTTTTACAAGACTCCTTGTGTTATTTAGTCTTGAAAGCGAGCCAAGAATGCTTTAACGCTGTAGCATAAACACCACCGGACCTCATTATATTCTCAATTTTCAGCTCCTTTTCTAATTCCAGGACGGTGGAATTGGTTCATTTCACTGTTCTCTGGTCTCTGGTGCTCTGCCTAGTACCAGTTTAGCCTTTAAGCCTTTTGTGCAGCATGTTTCAAATAGGTCAACCACAAAAAATGTTCTTTCTTTATCGTAATCATTATTATTCCCAACTTTCTACATGCTAGTTGTCTAATTTTATAATTTGGTGCTTGTTGCCTTACTGCTGCTGGAAAATATAAAATGGGCTGTTTTGTGTGAAATGGGAGAGAAGCACTTTGAGCAGTGGCTGCACTTCAGTAATGACACTGTTTACGAGACCTGGGCTTATGTTATGTTGATTATGAGTCTGAAGTGCATGGCTGATAGACAAATGAACATTGAGCCATGAGGACTGTGGATAGCAGGAGCGCCAGTAATATCCATTCAGTCAGTGGAGGCATCGTGTTGTTTCTGCAGAGGAACGGAGAATAGCATCATGTTCCAAAGCCGTGACCATGCAGCTTCTACTACAGTTATAGCTCAGCTTTGGCTGCCTTTCTCTCTTAACCTTCAAGTGTACACACACACACACACACACACACACACAGTTACACACACACCAGTGCCAGAAACCTGGTCAGTAGTGTAGAGGAGGGAAAGAGGAAAATGAAACAAGCGGAAAGAAGCAGAGATGGAGGGACAATGGCAGAGTGTAAGAGGACGGGTGACGTCAGCAGTGGGCGGGTGGGCACCGGGTCGTCGCGGCAGGTCCTCGTGTTATGTCACAGCTATAACAGATGGAAGGACAGCCGGGTCCGGCCAAAACAAATCCGACGCAAATTAATCACCAGCAAACAAAGGCATGAGAGCAACTCTGGATTACTGCACTGGCTGATGGAGGGCTAACTTATGCAGGATAAAAGTTCCTGCAGTGCTACGACTACACACACACTTTCACCATCCACAGCTGCCTCACAGATTATCTAAATAATACAACATATATCCACACTGTACTGCTGCAAGTATGCTACTACATTACTCATGCATTCTCTTGAATGAAAAACTTGGAAAATCAAATCTTCTCAATTTTCGCTTGCCTCCTCTTGGCTAACATTGCTAACAGATACTTAATCAGTAGTCGCCCAAATTCTTGAGCTAAACTAGAGTGAATTAGTGGAGAAAACCCATCATCTGGGCATGCAAGTTGCTAGGTACTGATAAGATTCCATTACTTTTTATCTGTGTTAGACTCATAGCTCTGCTGTATCCTAAGGAAGGGAACTTCAGATATGCTTTCTTTCTTTCTTTCTTTTCTTCTTTCTTTCTTTTATTTGTGTTCCATATTTTAGTTTCACCCTCCCTCTACTATATCCTATTAGCCAAAAACAGGGGTGGTGGTGGCATAGTGGGTAGGACACTTGCTGCTGGACCAAGAGGTCATGGGTTTGAATCCTACCTTCAGCATACCACCACTGGGTTCCTGAGCAAGACCCTTAACCCCATGCTGCTCCAGGGTGACTATTCCCTGTAGTTAGGAAATGAAAGTTGCTTTGGATAAACGCATCTGATAAATGCTGTAAATGTACAAAATGGTTTCAATCATCAAAAAGGCCAAGCATACTTCATATTGTTCAAAAGAAAATACGTTTTACCCAATTAGCAGCGTTACAGGAGAAAAAAAAACATTATTTGCTTCTAATCCAAGTTGATTTATTCATTCTTTCATGCATTATCTGAGCCGTTCATCCTAACCAGGGTTCCGGGAGGATGGAGCCTATCCCAAAGCTCAGAGGGCAAAAGGCAGAAAAACACCCTGTGTGGGTCAGCAGCTCATCGCAAGGCAAACACACAGACAAATACAACGACGCACAAAACCGAGGGGCAATTTAGCATCTGCAATTCACCTGACATGCTGTGGGAGGAACCCGGAGCTCCCACTGGAAACCCACACAGACCAATGAGGACATGCAAAAAGAACCCTTCCAGGAATTAATGTAACTTATTGTAAAGCATTTTTATATTAGACTACTTCTACTGGTCCATTTATCATTATTCCGAAAGAAGGCTGCTGAGATTTTTTTTTTAATTTTAGACCACTTCTACTGGTCCATTTATCATTATTCTAAAAGGAGGCTCCTGAGTTATAAAAAAAAAAAGAAAAAATTTGAGGGACATGTTTTTCTTTGTACAGCGACAATAAGCAGAGAAAATGCAAGTGTGCAGCCTTGGCTTTGCATTAAAGGCAGAGATCTGCAGTGGGATAAGAATGAATTCTAGAGTTTTATCGTTTGGATAATTGGGAGGTGGTGAGTGAAATGTCCTCCCGCTTCACAGTAACAGGATTATAGGGGCTGTGGCAGTGAGACCAAATGCTTCTCAGCTGCAGCACTGCGATGGCAAAAAACGGCCCAGCAGAAACCAGATGAAATGAGCAGTGTAAGTTATTCCATCATGCAACTTAATCCTTTTGAACATATGCCTCTATTGCAGATTTAATAGCATGACTACTCGATTTACTACACTCTGCTCAGTTTGGGGGGCTTTCCACTGTGTGCTTTCATGGCACATATGCTGCACGTGAGGACTCTCTGTCAGCGTGATTGTGGTCCTTTTTTTTATTTGTTTGTTTCATTTCTCACCTGGTTTATCTGACCTTGCCTGCAGCAAGCCAACAATGCGCTTCAGTGTGCAGAAGCTGGAGGAGAGGCTCTGCCCTGGTGCTGCAGGTTAATTGACCATCATAGATTACAGCAGCAGGGATCCACAACGGCCAGCAAATAATCACGAGAGCAGTGTGTGTGTGTGTGTGTGTGTCCATTAGGGAAGTGAAGAATGCAGAAAAGAAATGAGCAGGGACTGGACAGTATGGGAAGTTTGTATTATTATATCAGTATAATTATATCATATATTGTTATACCAAAAATGTGGTCTGGGGCGCTATTATTAAAACAAGCTTAAAATGCTTCATTAAGCAACCAAACACAAGAGAGAGTGTGTTTTTGCAAATTATGTCATAACTAGATTTGTTCATGGACCAAAGTCAAGTTCAGTAGATCAGATCTCCTTTCACTTTTGGCATTACACACGGAACCATAAATCTACTGCAATATCAGGTTTGGCTCTGTTTTTTCAGTGTTTGCTAGATTTACCTGAACAGATTAAATTTCACAGCCCATCTTGCTTCCCAAATTGTGCTCTATTTGTTTCTGGCTAATTCCAATTTTTTTAGTTCAGCTGTCAGAGCTGCTGAAACACACACAACAGGTTCTATTCTTGCTGTTGTAATCTCCTTCAGAATTTGACTGAATGGACAAGTAAGAGATACATTCCAGAGCAAAATTAGTTCAGATTAATAAAGAACACATTATTACATCCTGTGGCTTTTAAATGTATATATTTAATCATAAATATTTCATGTTACAAAATATATATATTTTAATTTATTATAAATGACCTCTCGTGGCACACCTGCAATACCGTCCACACTTTCAGAAATGGTTGGAACTAGCTGCAGCATTTGTACACAGTAAACCGCGGGGGTTACGTTCCAAGAGCACCCGTGTATAGCCAAAAACGCGCTGTTGAGATGTGGTAAAAAAAATGCTTAAAAATGCCAGTTTTTAAAGTGTAAACCCTAAATATACCCCCAAATATGCTCCCAAGACACTTTCATTTCATTTTAAACTCAGCTTAATACATTACCCTGAAAGAAAATGTGAAGGTAAACCCATATTCATACTGTACAGTGTACACTGAACTCCTGCAGTGCTAGAATGTAAATAGTGATGTTACTCCTGTATAAACTGTACTGTAATTCATGCACAGGCGTTTTCTTTGGTATGCGCTGTCGTTTTCTTTGGTAAGGGAATTCTGCAGTTTCCGCGTTAGTGCGGGAGTTTCCACGAACAATGATTAGCTGGGTTCTCAGCAAAAAGCCACGATGGACTGAAACCTGCTGATCCACGTTAAAGTGGGGGTTTACTGTATTCTGAAATCACAACAGTGTTATGGTATTACAGAATGTTTCAGTGAGCCTCTGTTTCTTCAAAATGTAAAAAAATTAACTACACTGTAGGTGGTCTAGTGATTAAGGAGTTGCCTCAGCAATCAGAAGATACCTTTACATTTAATACCTACATTTCAGTGTAGGTCAGTTAAACTGCCTTGGGACACACAATCTTGTTACTCAAAATAAGTAGCTAGTACTATGGAATCTTTTTTACCCAGTTAATAACTAGACCTTGAGGAACTGTAATCTTTTTCCTCAGCAAAATCATTTAAACAACAAAATCGGCAAAAAAAACAGCAAAATGTTTAGAGTGCATAGTTTTGGCACAAAACGAGAACTTCAGTATGTTACAGGGGAGAGAGAGAGGACGGTCAAGTCATGTTTAAAATGTTAATTGGACAAAGTCTGTGAATAAGGAGGCTGGAAATGGACAAAAAGCTAAAAAACACAAATGTGTAGAAACAAACGCTTAGCAAATCACATAGCAGACTCATAAACAGACTTCAAGACACTGAAGCTCAAGTCAGTTTTATTTAAAATGACATGTGTCAATGTTTGTTGTGGTTTAATAGAAAATGATCAGCCCATGAGTTCTGCTACGCGTTCAGCCATCCCATAAATGGCTTGGTAAGAGCTGCGACCCTGAATCAGAAGATCGGGATTCGATTCCATGTTTTATTATTTTTTTGCAAAAACTTTTTTTGGCCCGAAAACCAAAGTTTGGGTGTCTCCTAAAACATAGCAATCACATGAAGTCATACTTTGCATTTTCTCATGGAAATGTATCTAGTTGTATCTGGTTATTCAATTTTGAAAATACTGCTGTGTATCATTAGAAGTCGTCCCATTCCTGATTGAAGGCAAAATGTGTAACAGAAGACCAAGAGTACTGGGAGTGTGAGGGTGATGCTTAGGCAAAAGCAAAGTGCTCTAATGACACATCACCTTGTAACCTCCCCAAGACCTCCAGCCTAATGGACTGTAGCATCATGAGGGCTTAATGGGTCGCATTAAACATACAAACTAATCAGTGGAGAAGAAAACAACAAAAGAAAACAAATGAACTACTGAGCATAAATGAGCAACTCCCTCCAACTCAGTGAACATGCTTCTCCCCCGTCACTATCACACCACCTGGCAGAGTTCAGCTATGATGGTTAACTTTGGCTCCAAAGGCATCTTAATGTGACTGCACACAATGTGTGTGAGGTTTTGCTTCCAAGACTCGTCGCTATGCAGCTGGAGGGGGCCCACACGCAAGGCGATTTGGGCCTGGCAGAAAGCCCTGGGAGATCCACTCTTCTGTGGAGTTAATTGGCTCACAATCTTTTTTATGTGCGCGTTTGTCTGTGTGTGTTTGCAGGCAGACTGAGAGAGCCCTTGGAGGTTGTTTCGCTGCCACTGACGGCTGAGGCTCCACTTTAATCAACTCTGCTAATTATCACCCTGCTCTCATCAGGCAGCGCCAGAGTGCTGGGGGTAAAGTTTTATCTCTCACTGTAGCTCAAAGCCAGCGGGTACCTGAGAGAGCACTCTGCTCTGAGCAGGTGGCCAGAGCTCCAGAGCGGATTGTGTCGGAAGCAGAGTGGCTATAGCATAAGATGGGAAGGGGAAAGATTGAAACACAAATGAGATGTTTCAATGAGACCGGGCCCTCCAGGTACACACACACACAAATAAATTCCCAAGTAGTTCATGATGCTATAATGTGTAAGTGGCCATTCACACAGCATGAAATTATTCTCTGTATTTATCCTTTTGGGGCATCTGGGTGGCCTAGTGGTAAGGGCTTTGCCCCTGTGATCAGAAGGTTGTGAGTTCGAATCCTAGATGAATGAGTTAAATACAGAGAAAGAATTTCACATTGCTCACACTGTGTAGTGTGTTCATGCGTGACTATAAGGGGCCACTTTATTTGTCTTTTATTCACCCGAGTAAAGCAGTGGTCAACCAACAATGGCACTCAGGGAGCAGTATGTGGGGACCTTGCTTAAGTGTACCTCAGTGGTGTCACTGACAATCCTGGGATTTGAACCCACAACCTTCCGATGACAGGGGAACCTCCCTAACCACCAGCCCACCAACTGCCCCAAAACATTCGAGTGCTAAGCTAGCGTTGTGTTTATAAACTAGAGTTACCTGATTGATAGTATTTGTATTGCTACCACGAAACATTTTGAAGTAGCGGTGTGTACCAGTGAACCAGGCTCTCTCACATGTTTTAGCCACTCTGCTACAGTGCAAATGACAAATTACAGAAGCAGGTAACTGCTGGTGCACTACAAATATTACAGATATTGCATACCTATATTTTTGACTAAGACATTTAAACTGCTCATTAACTTCTGAAAACATGCTTCACTGCTGCAGGTCATGGAGAGTGTCCGGCAAAAAGAGTGTAATGGGGTCAAATAGAATTTAGCCAAGTTTAACATAGACTATGCTACGGTTATGTTACTGATCAGGCTGGGAGATCTGCAGCAGGTCTGATTATTCTCACATGAAGCCGCAACACAAATAGCAACTAGGATTAGGGAAAATAATCAATAATGCATGATTGTTTCAGACATCAGTGTGTCTTGTTCTTATTAGATCGTTCTGAAAATTAGCCTTTAGAATGTCATACTTGTGCCTGATATTTAGAAACAGCATATCAGGACTGAGGGATGCTGAGCCAGAAAATCCTGAATGGAACATCAGAGGGAAAAAATGAATCTGATACAAACTTATAACAAATTTAGCCTGAAATAGTACACACTCACACTGAGTGATGTCATGTTGTTAGCTGTTTATTTCTTACGGTCGGCTGGTGGAAAGATTGAGCGGTTTTAGACTGATGGTATGATTCATCTTATGAAGTGCTTCAATTATGAAGTGCTTCAAAAAATAGCTCATTTTAAAGCTAAGTTGTTTTTTAAAAAACGAAAAACCATCAGATGTAATGATTTCAGCTGATGTTTCAATATCTGTATCCTCACTGCTGTTCCACTAAAGTGTTTACTGATGTGTTTATCTTTGCTGTTGTGGGTCAGCTTGAAACTTTGAACATCAATTACACTAGCCATACACTTTCTGTAATGACTTCTGATAAAGCTGAGGGTGGCCTCACTCTCATGAAGCAGCCAGTTCGGATATCTAGTGCATCTCCAAATAGAAGTGCTGTGTCTGGATCTGTGGAGACCATGGAGGCCCAAACCAGAAAGAAATAGGGTTGCCAGTTCCAAATGAGCATTTTACTGTGACATTCCGTGTAAATGGAGATACAGACTGCTCATCCTATCTGCTACTGTCACGTTACACTGACCATGCCGTCCGGCTCTGGCAACTAATTACCACTGCAGCTCACTAAGCCATTGCTGACTTAAGGACATAACACAAGGACATAAAGTGCATTAGGGTATAATGCCCATAAGAACATAATGTTAAAGTATTTTCTTGCCTAGTCCACTATATGCATTTGCCGAGTATTTACATTTAGAACACATTCTATAAGGACAGAAGGAACACAGACTAAAACCCTCCCGTGCACAATGATATCACCAATATATCCTTTCAAGCTTTTAAGAGATAACTGATTCACCATAATGCTTTGGTGAATCATTTCTTTCTTGCATGTGTGTTGTGCTGAATAAACCAGCTTATCTGATTAGATTTTTTTGTTTCGTTTATAAGCTACAAGCACATTAAGATTAACACTAGGCAGGTTTCCATTGCAGTTCTATTCAAAATAGAAGTGATTTTTGTGCCACTATTGTGAATGGTCGATAGTAATGCCATGTGATTATGGTTGGGTTTTCTCATTCTTGTGATAGTCATTCCAATTAAACACGATAACTGATCTGCAAGATCTTATCAATTTAAGCACAGTGATTTGATCACATCCACCGCAATAGCCATGATAGAGTGTAATTGAAGACAACGAGGGCATGCAATGGATGCAATAACGGAAAAGCAAATCCCTTATACCTGACAGTGAGGACATATCAGGATTTTTGTGAAGTCCTTGTCTGACATGAATTGCTGCTTGTTATATAAAATAGAATAAATTTATTTATCTCGCTTTCATTGTAGAAACATCTCCATCTCAGTCTGACTACACAGAGCATGCCATTTTTTGAACTAAATGTGACTTTTCATGTCATATCATGTGACTGAAATGCAAAAAAAAGGATTTCCATTTCAATTGAGCAAAATATTACTTTATCTAATCTATCTCAGGCAAGCATTGAGACAGTTTTATTTTCAGAAAGCCTGTGTTTCCATTACTTTTTCAGTTAATTTCAAATTGCCCATTAAGCAGGTTAATGGAAAGCTGTCTAATGAAACTTGAAACTGTCAACATTCTGCAACTGAGTATTCAGGTAAACTGTTTTCATGTACTTGAGCTTGTTTTTTTGCCTTGAACCACCTATACACTTTATAACAAGACTTGATTTCTGTCCCGGGCATTTTATTTTGCTGCTGGAGGGTTGCTTTAAAAGTGCCCATCTCAGTTCACTTGTTTTTACATCATGTGGTTTTCAGCCTTCTTTTCATTAAGCGCACCGCATGAAGACAAATAGACCTCTGAAGTCATGCATCATTTTGTAGTTGTTGACATGCCCAAACAAATGACTCAAAGGCATATTTTTTTCAATGAAAAAATACAATGTTTAGGAAAAGATTGAAAACACCCTTAATTTTCCCTCAGATGTTATTGGTTCCTAAGAATTATGAGGTTGTTTAGTGGTCAGTATATAAGTAATGCTACATCCATGCTTCAATCAGGCCAACACTCCTGCGCATTACATTGACATTGCATGGAAAGGCTATTACTCTGCTTGAACATTATTTAATAACAGCGCCAGCGCACACAGACTGCAGCGTACTACTGCCAAAGCCATTTAACTACCACACTTGACGATGACCGCTGCTTTTGCACAGGGTATTTTAATAAAGTTGCCACTCTTATGATATTAATTCAGTGCACAGTGGAGTTCGCTTGGTCGCAACAACATTTATATTTGACTTTGTAATCCTGACGATCCAGTGACATTTAGAGAAATATGTAAATGTGACAAATTGTATTCGTTTACCACAGGTCAGTATTTGACCCGGATTTCTTTATTAGGGCACAAGACACAAATGCAGAGCACTGAGTACCGAAACTCAGACTCAGTATTGGGACACAGCTGGTTTGGGCTAGGCCTCTTACTGCCAGTGAAGGGTTTAATCTTAATGCTTCAGCATACCAAGACAGCACCATGCTTCCAACTTTGTGGAAACAGTTTGGAGCATGACTGTGCCCCAGTGCAAAAAGCAAGCTCCATAAAGACATGACTGTATGAGTTCAGTGTGGAAGAACTTGACCGGCCCCCACAGAGCCCTGACCTCAACTCCATCCAGCACCATTGGGATGAACTGGAACAGAGATTGTAAAACCAGGCCTTCTCATCCAACATCAGTGCCTGACCTCATAAATGCTCTACAGAATAAAAAGGCACAAATTCCCACAGAACCCTCCAAAATCTTGTGGAAAGTCTTTCAGGAAGAACTCCATATTAAAATCTGTGTAGTTGAATGCAGTGACATTAAAGACCCTGTTGGTGTAATGATCCCAATACTTTTGTTCATATAGTGTATCTGAGTACTAGGCACCTTTACATATCTGTGATTTTGGGACCAGCCCAAGGTTACTTACAACTCAGTTTTGTTTGACTGGCGTCTGCAGGGCACAGTGTTGCTGAGGCAGGTGCCAGTGATGGGGTCCACAGCTTCTACTATCACAAATGGTCTTTCTTCGAGCGTGGCCACTGTCAGATGGCGGTTGTCAGACACGGGCTCCAGGTACGTTCCGTATCGCGGCCAAACTGGATAGCGCATCTGCAGAATGCCTGACTCGTAACTCCCCACCTACGGAACAAGAAGAACACAATGATTTCCATGAGACATTGCAACAGATTCATTTTCTGATACTTGGTAAATGCACTGCATCTATAGCTTGAAAAATATTTATCAAATAATATTGACCTTTCTTCTGCATGTTCCTCCACAGTCACTTTACCAGTATTGAAAACGCCATGGCTGAGTATCATGCTGCTGAAACCTTTTTGTTCTGAGCAAACAGAAACTGGTGGTTGTTAACTCTCCAGATCACACCACCTGCAACATCCCTGGAGGGTTTGACTTTCAAAAGTATATTTCCTCTCTCAAATCCTAATCAAAGATCTAGTTATTACATCCCAGAGTGCGCATTGCAGAAGACCAATCTCTTTGTTTCCATCTGCTTCAATTAGCGCATGTTTACTTTGTGGCCATTTTGTATGCAGTATGCAAAATTAAGCCTCCACGGTTAATTTCCTTTTCATTGTGATGACATAGCAAATGGATTTTTTTTAGTAGATCCTTGTCAAAACAAGGCAAGGAGATAAAGAGCGCTGTGCTGTTGTTGTTTACTTTCAAACATAATGATGCAATATACTCTTAAATATTGAGCAGTACAAACACGACACCTCAGTGTCATTAAATAACTCTTAGGACAAATGTTTGAATAAACTGTGAATAATAAGAGAATTTCTTGTAAGTTTTATTCAAGGAAATGAAACGAGACAGACGGACCAAGAGGGAAAGACTTCTCTGATTACTTTCTGACTAATGGAGCAATCTTTTTGTGTAATGGTGTTTATTATATTTTTCAGTGCTTCTTCGAGGTTGTAATTGCATACATTGATTTGCTGTAACATCTTCATCATTATACAGACCACAAGCTAAAACCTTTAAATGAACACTCTATATCGGTATTGTGAATGATCATAATCCCTTCAAACTAAAGAGGTGATTTTCAAACATGTTATATCAGTATTAGACAAAGTATAAAAATCTTGTGCTTGAGTAGAAGTAAAAAATACTCCCAAGTAAAATCCATCTATTTGTTTCACTTAAGTTACTACAAACGTACTTGCATTTAAAAGTACTTAAGTAGCAAAAGAAAATGTACTGTTTAATAATTACTATATTTATTACGATGATCTGCATGGACCAAATGATCCTCCATAAAAGTGTTATAATTGGACCAAATGCCCCTTATATCATTGTCATTTGCATTATCACATCATCAAATATCTTATTTCATACTGACGGAAGTTGATCATAAACACTCAAGTACTGATTTTAAAGAGTTTTTCAGTGCTTATGTATCTATAGAGTGTTACCCAAAAGTTTTTAAATAGCACAAAAAACAGTAAATTTACTGTCAAACTTTAATGTTCTCCTGTGTATTAATCACATGTGACACAGGAAATCTTTCACAGCGCAGCATGTGTATATCTATCTATCTATCTATCTATCTATCTATCTATCTATCTATCTATCTATATATATATCTACATATATACATATATATGTATAGATAATGCTTCTTGCCACACAAAAAATGTTCGAAATTGGTTTGAGGGCCATGACAAAGAGTTCAAGGTTCAACTGGGCTCCAAATTCCCCGGATTTCAACTTGAATGAGTATCTGTTATGTGCTAGATAAACTATTCTAATGCATTTTGGTCCCACCATCAACTTAAAGGATTTGCTTCTAATGTGTTGGTGGTGGCATGATTGGGGCTTACACAATAATAAGCAAGTAGTTCTAATGTTACGGCTGATTGGTGTGAATATGTGCCCTGAGATTTCATCTGTATTGATTTATCTGCTTGTTTAGCTCAGAGCAGCTTATGGCCTTTGTGTAGGGGCTCAGGAGCCTCAACGCGAATGTGCTCAGATGAAACAGATCTGTGCTGTTTATTGTTAGCAGCCATACTGCTTGCAGAATTAAGCTGCTAAGGAAGACAGCAGAGCATCACCATGAAAAAGCCTCCACACGCAACACATAGGGTTTATCTGCAATACACAAAGTTGCCAGATATATTTTAACAGTAAGGTAGTAATGATAATTGCATGACTTGCCCTGTCTCACAACCTTTGATTTTTTTAAGTTTTTGCTTAAAGCAACAGGCAAGGAGGATTTGTATGACTCCTGTGGATTGGTCTGTTATTTATTTTTTGTTTGCCTTCAATTATGAGAATGGGTTTTCTCACAAAAGCAAAAACCTATCTCTTACAAATGCAAAACACTATACTGAATACAAATTAAGTTTGTCACCTTCAGAGTACATATCAGAAGACTCCTTCTTGAGACTAAAGTCTCTGTCCATCTGCTTGTAATTAAAGCCACTGATAAAATGCTACAGTAACGAGTCTGTCTGTTCATCTTCTGTTCATCCATCCACAAGCTTTATCTGAACTCAAAGGCGATGAGCAAGGTTATACATGGAATTACTAAATTTGCTGGAAAGATGAAGTGTTTTACAGTACTAAGCTAAACAAACTGACTCGGCTTGATGATGGCACTATGGCAAAATGTTTTATGTTTCAGTCTAATGTCTGTCAAACTGTGACAAGCAAAACCCATTTGCCAGCCAAATGGTTGAGACACAGCACAGTTGACCAAAACAGAAGAACTGTGAAGAAGTACATGTGTACTTCTGTGAAGAAGAACCTATGAAGAACTGTGAAGAAGTACATAGAAAGAAAGACGTAAAAACAAATAACTATGTCTTGTAAAACTGATTTTTTTAAATCATATCTTTGTTTTGGAACATACCCTTATATCTTCTTTGATCATATCTACTGACTGACCTGTGACTCAGTATATTGAATAATGTGGCCACCACTCTCCCATCAGATTTGATTTTTACTGCCGGTCAGTCATCATAAAACTGGTCTGTTCAATTCCGAATCATTATAAGTTTATTCTTCTGAAAAGAAATTATATGCTAAAAGCACCCATTCTAGCCATTTCTGCGTGAACCCTGAGGAATGCTGCTTGCAGTATAACCCTGAGGACAGGATTTATTCAAGCTATCTCCATTGAATACACTGCACTGAAGAAACAATCCTCTTCCCAGGGATGGGTGCAGATACGTCAAAGTGTGTTTTAAAATAAGATACTAAATATTTATTTGTAAGTATATCAAAATATGCTACAAAACAGCAGCCAAACCACGCATCAGCTTAAACTATTATATTTTTTTATTTAAAAAATACCAAAAATACTTTTCTAAGGAAGAATGAAATCGCTTCACAAACCTTCTATCTATCAGCCTATGAAAAAAGAACAACTCTTCTCTGTGTAACAAGGCATACCATAATCTGACATATACAGTCAGTCAACAGATCAAACACTCTGACCTGCTTGTTGCATCCCAAATTTCCACATATACCCGTGATCACCCAAATATAGGTTAGCTTTAAAGTAGCCAACAGTTTAATGTTTAACTATATTTGTTATGTTTATTACAGTTTAGTTACTTGGTAATGAGGGGACTCAGAGACAAACAAGTCATTCATTATCAGATAACTGATAACGTTTTTATCCATATCAACTAGATTCTAAGTAATTAATAATTGTTACTCACAAATATAGCAATGAATTATATGTCAAGTAGTGCAATGATACGCATATGCAGCTTCTCCAGTTAGGGTGCATTAATTGATCAATTATTTAGTTCTCAGCCATTGGAAACCAGTTGAAAACAAACATTTTAACACCTACACAAGCAAACCTACACAAGCTCAGCTCCTTTTCCTCTCCTCTTATTTGCCTGCCTTTCTCATACTCGTGTCCCTCCAGCCCCCGTTACACACTCTTAGACCTGTGAGCTACAACAAACACTAGTGCTGGATGGGTTGCCAGCCTACTGTTTAATGACGTTTCAGCACAATGTTGTTAACGACAAAATGTATTTGTCTGCTAACAGTAACTGAGAGGTCTGCTACTCGTGACAAACAGCGTGAAAATACTTTGAGTTACTAAGTTACTAAAACGAACACTAAAAGAAGCTGTTAATAATTCTAGTATTTTATGCTACAAATCAATGGAAAGCTGGCAACCTTCCCGTCTCCCACCTCGCGCTGGGTCAGTTTTCACACTGGGGCAAATTACCATTCACAAGCTACCGCATCATTTTGCATTTTTATGTCATCACATAAACATCTCACAGAATGTATTTTACAGCATTTTTAAATTGCAAAAACACAACACAAATGGCTTTTTTTTTTTTTTTACAAAATATGATGCCATCCCTATCTAATATAATTAGATGACAAAATAATATTCTGTATTTGAAATAAGTATTTTAAAACATGTATCATAAATACTGTCCATCCCTGCCTCTTCCACTAAGCAGTGTAATAGTAGGCTATGGTTAGAAAGCAATATGAAATTAAAGCACTGTACAGCTTTGAAATCTGAGCCGACCCAGGCTGACCGGCACTGCTAAATCTAAACCCTGCTCGCAAGCTTTACAGAGATGGTTTATCACAGAGCGTTTTACAGAGCTTTACTTAGTTAATAAGCGCTTGAGTTGAGTGACTAATAATGTCCTGCTGGGATCATCTGGCATTTTACACATCTGTAACACACTCACTCTGTTTATTATCCATATATTTTTGGGGAACTGCTGATCCAGACCCTGGCTCAGGCTCTGGAGACCTCTACCAAGTAGCATAACGGTCACAGATTATTCTATGAAAAGCACATTACTGAATTCAGTTGATGTGTGCAGTCGTATGTGTATGCGAATTAAGTATTTCACTCTGACTTTGAATGAGTTTAGAAGCTGAAATATCCATTTGATAAATCAAGGGACCTTCCTGACCTGTCAGTGTTCCAGTTCTCTGAGAGAAAGAAAGAGAGAGAAGGATGCAGATTAAGATGTGCTGCGTTTGCCTTAAATCAAACAGAAGGCATGAGACGGACCAGTCTTTGTCGTCTTCTGCTCATTCACGTTCTTTCACTTTCATCGGTCCATCTATCAGTCTCGCTGTTTAATATTCTTTCCATGTGCCTGAGGTTGCGTCGCCGTCTTTTTTGGAAAAGAGGTGTCATTGGGAGACAGCGCTGGCGCAGTTATGAAAAACGAGTCATCGTCAGCTGTCAGCTGGACCGCTTTTGAAGAGAGTTATCCGGTGATTTACCTGCCTAATAAATCCCCCCTGCAGCAGGTGGAGAGAGGGGAGCGTGGTTTCGCTCTGTAGGCCAGCACCCAGATAGATGCGCAGGAGAGATATAGAGGGCTGTACATCTCCCAAGTAAGCTGGAGACAATGAGTCCAGAGACTGAACTCTGCCCCAAGGGAACCAAGGAAGTCATGCATCAGCTATGGAGATCTCCCACCTCAACTTAGCCCATTTTTCCAAAAGTTATTGTTTCCCATGCCACCTAAATCATTTCTGAAGAAGTGAGGAAGGCAGAGTCCATCAACGAGCATTAGCCCTCTCTTCACACTCTCTTAAAAAAAAAGGTGCTAAACTTTATTCTTTTGAGTGATGCAGGAGAAGAACCATTTCTATTCCCATAAAGAACCTTTCAGTGGATGGTTATTAGAGGAACCGTTTCTGAGCATGCAGAACCTTTTCGAAGTTTAAAGAATTTCCATATAAAGGTTTTACATCAAAAGGTTATTCTAAGAACAACGCAATTCTTCCTCTAGAAAACTGGCCTCACCAAAGAAACGACTGCTTTCCAACCATAATTTACAAATACGTTTGACTGAATAATTCATGAATTTCTACAGGAATATGTATTTAGCATAAATGCTTCCTTGGCAAAATTCAGCAACTGCCCTGTGTCTTTAATTATGAATGTGTTTTGAGTGAATGAGTTTTTGGTATCACAGGGACACATCAAAATAATAATCAACTATACCCTCCTGATGGAGCAGATAGGGATTAGCCTGTAAAATGCTGGAGTAAAGAGAAAGACACAGAAACTGATTGTGCTGTGCTGGGTATTGCCATTTATTGGCACTGTGAGTCTTCACTGGTGACAGAAAAACAACCTGGACGAGAATTATCAGTGACAGCAGTAACAACTTAGTGGCTTTTGCAGAGGTGAAGGATGTGACTCAAGCCCAAAAATAATGCATTATGTTGGATAGATTTGTTCATGGTGCAGAAATGATGGCTGAAATGCCTCCACTTTTTAGTGCCTTTTTGAGAGCCACACAGAAATACAAAATCAAAGTGTACTCATCTACTATATTACATAACCACTTTTACATACTATGACAAAGTGACTTGAATGACAGTGATATGAAAGACATGTCCATCTTATGAACATAAGCACATTTTCAACAGATTATATGGATATTAGAGCCTGTAAACCTGCATAAGCAGAAACTGACAGCTGCTATAGTGTTTTCACTGCAAGTGACTGCACTTTGTATCTACAGATATTTACAGATCTACAGATATTTTCATTTTGTTAGCTACATTGACAATATAGGAACATTTTGTAGTTTACAATTGCATTCCATCTGTTTCACCACACCATTTGCTACCTTTACACTATTCGTGAATGGTCAGGACCACAGGCGTCAGTTTGGTTTGAAAAGAGCAGGGTACTCATCTTTTTTTTTGTAACTTGACCAGTTATGATAGTCTTTAACATTTCACATCATGAACAATCATGGGGAATGGCAATGTGGACAGCATACACAAAACTAAATTCTCCCTGATAGATGTGCTGCTCCTCAACCACATGCTGGCCTTGGTCTTCCCTGTGCAGTTCAAGGCTGGGCATTGAACTAGTTGTTTTTGATTTGGAGGGTGTGGGGATTTACCAGTCTTTATAAAAGGGCAAGTTAGTAGATGGGCCATGAAAAAAAGTGGTGAGGACATGTTCCCAGCATCCCCAGAGTAAATGATGGTCAGGACCCACAAAGCCACAAAGGACCACCAGTGAGCAGGTATTATTTGGGTGATAAATCTTTCTCAGCACAGTAGCAACACTAACAAGGTGGGGACATGCTAGTGTGTGTCCTGCACTGAGTGGGTCACACACAGCAGTTTGTAATTATACACTACAAAGTGCATCTATCTTGCAAGTGGAGCTGATAAGCTGGATGAGTTTAGATACAAGAAGAACTTGAGTGTAGATACAAGAAGAACTTAATGATATGGATTCTCAGAATGCATCCAGTACATCGGTAAATTGCCTCATTTTAAATTTCCATAAAACACATCCCATATGCATGCAACCTGTAAAATGCACAATAGCAGTGCATTTAATTGTTTGACTGTTGACACTAAAATGACATGAGGTTTGATGTTTTTGTTTGTCTTTTCATACAAAGCTATATTTTTTGCGTTTGTTTCATTACAGGTTTCAAATAATTTATAAGAAAGAAATAAGGAAAATATGACCAAAATGTTGAGCATAGCTCCATATACAAACATCATAATTAAGAAACGTTGAGAAAGAATCGAGAAAGAAAAGTGGTGATGAAATCTTGAGACAAATCACTCAACACGAAAACTATAAAACTATAATAGTTTATAATATTTAAGTCAGCACAGTAAACGATATTACTGAATAACTATTGTTAAGATGATAATAAATGATAAAGCTTCTGGAGTCTACCTTCCTTTTAAAACTGACTTTGGAAACATTGACTAAATATTTGGTGGCTCTTTCTTCTACTTTATTTTTTTATTAATATTGAGTCAGCTGCTGAAAGTGGAACAGGTAGTGCAAGGCTCTCCAGCCAAAATGGTTTCTAAAATGGCCCTGAAAGTTTATAGATAACCAGTATACCACATGCACATCACTCACCCAAACAGCCCTGATCGTAAAATAGCCCTGTGTAGCACTGGGTTTAAGGACCTTATCGGGTTCAGGACAACTGATGCAATGCTCTGTCTACAACATCTGAAGAAAACTCTAACAAATGATAATGGTGTGCATGAGAGACATGGTCTGACACGTGTGTCAGGTTCCGCCCCGTGTATTCAAGCCATTATGGCTCAGTTCTCATTTGGGGGGCTTTGTTCTATTTTTCATGCCGCCTTCCTTCCCTCACTTCACAGCACCAAAGAGGATGCCCTCCATATCAAAACCTCACAGATTCTGCCCTGATTTAACTCTGCACCTAATACACAAGTTGGACCTTTCGGTGGAATACCATACATCCAGAATAAGTAAAGGCCAACCTTGAGAAAAACATTTGAATTACTTATCGAAGGCTGACGGCTGTATTTTAAATAATTTATCATAGCTTAACTGAACTTATGGACTAAATCCACACAACATGGACAAAGTACTCATGTTGTGATTAGACCGATTAGTATTGCACCAATCGTGTCTTTAGAATTTTTGATACCTAAATGTTTATACCTTTAACCTGAAATGAACATTATGTGGACTAAATAAAAGCAAACAAACTGCATCCATACACTATCAATCTTTAATATAATGTCTTCAAAATGCTGGCAGCTGCACTATATATAAATGATTAAGGAATAGTTCTGTAATCTGACCTCAAGAAATTGTCAATTGGATGGTAATTAGTAACTACAGCAATTTCTCAGTTAGTTAGGTGATTATAGAACTTATTACATGGTTGGGAACACCTGTATAATCAGGTATAGGACCTGGTTAAGTATAACTATTTCAATGGGAAAAAGTGTGGTAGTGAGACCATTTTACTTATTAGTGTAACAAAATCGTTACATTACCTACAAAGTGAAATTACATTTGGAGCCTCCCAAAGTGTCAATTAACTACAATTGCAAAGCATATTTCCATATTTAATAGCAAGTGTAGATTAAATTCATGCGGACCCAGAAAATAAATGAACCATACTGAATGTTAAGCATCATCTTTTTCTGTGAATATGAATGTCTTGCTCACCTTGTCCCATTGCCTCTCGCGGTCCAGTGTAATGATGATCATAGATGGATTGACCAGATATCCATCACTGTTGAAGGAGAAATCTGTGTGCTCCCATGACACGTTTAACATGTGCCTGTAGAAAGAAATCAGGAGGAGGTTATTTCATCTGTAATCCCATGAATGAAAGATCCTGTAAACATCTTACCCTTTATGAAATATTATTTTCTGACTTAATACTAGGCATTGTGTACTTCTTGTTTATAATCTTGTGGCTTTTTCATATTTTATTGACGGATAATGTTGCTTGTTTTAAGTCATAATGTTGACAATATTGTCTACTTTTAGATGCAGGGGGAGAAGTAGTTTAGCCATTCTCTCACAACAGCATGAATCTGCTTGGCAGAACTATATTCAGTAAATACTTTGAGTATTAAAAGGACATGTAAAAGTTTTCAGTCATTCATAATTAATGTTGAATTATTTATTGGGATGAGATTTTTGGTCACACCACCTAGCTATATGATGCTTAAAATGGTTTAGGAGTCAAATGTATCAAGTAGAAAATGTGTTACATTAACATAATTGTCATCTTTAAGCTTGCTTTTTGTAAGAAGTGGGTTGATGCAACAAATATTATTCTTCTGCAGCAACTGCTGCACATATTTTACTGTAATCTCAAAGCACCTCTTTTTTTAGTATAATTGCTTTCCACTAAATTGCTGACTATGATTCCCCCTGAAAAATGCTCATGTGCTTAAATGTTTCATGACTCATGGCCTCACAGCTGAACTGTCATGATGAGCTTTGTGATACAATTAAGCCTGGATGCTGGTGCCTGCTGGTCAGACTGTCCTCTTGTGCCATTTCACCTCTGTACACACACACACACACACACACACACACACACATACACTGATCACAGCAGTGAGGGAGGCCCCCTGGGTAATGTGGGCATGGCTGTGTGTCATCTGTGTGTAAAGCCAGTGTAATCTGGTAATCTGCTGTAATCTTATTAACAGGTGAAATGACTAAATCATCAGCTCATTAATACCAGACTTAATTACAAGCGATTGGTGAGGGTGAAATTTATGGGGTAATATCTTCATGCTCCAAATCAAACAACAAAACCTCTGTAATAGACAGCTTCTCCAAACTGTTATAATGTAGTGCTAATATTTACAGGTTGCTTTTACAGTTGTGTGCTAAAGTTTGGACACCCCTGGTCCAATAGCACATTTCTTTGATTTTCTATGTAAAAAATTAAACATGACATATTTCATAAGCCTTACTTATTTGATTAATTTGGCATACTGGAAAACATCGAATAAAAAAAATAAATTAAATGGAGCATTTAGTAAGACCCTTTTGGCTGAAATCACAGCCTCCAAACATTTCTTGTAGTCAGCTAACAGTCTTTCTTGATTTACATTTTTCAAACTTTACTTGCAGAATGCTGCAAGTTCAGAAATATTTATATCGTCTTGATAACAGATTTTTGGAATATTCTGAGGATGTGGACAGTGAATGACAACTTTAATCTTTGGTTTCTTCAAATAATTGTAGGTTTATTTTTGATGCATATTTTGGATTATTATTCCATTATAATGTCATCTTTTCTCCTTCAGTTCCTTTCCTGACTGTTGGACATTAGCTTTCAGGATTTGTTGATGAGCCACTGGCTACCACACAACCCCTCAGCATAACACATCCTCCCTCACATTTAACAGCTGGCAAGAGGCCTACACTGTTCCGTACAACTATATCTCCACCTTACTATGTGATTAGATGTGTAATTATGTAATTGCATTTAATTGGTGTAGCAAAATAAAAGTAATGTCTCTCAGCCTCTACGCATAAATAATACCACAAACGCCTAATTCTGTAGGATTGAAGAGAAGCTCATGTCTACTCACTATCCTTAGAAACTTTATATCCCTGTGTACCTCTAAGTACACCCCCATGTACGATAATTATAATATAAAATGACACAGTAGAATGTAGACTGACTGTATGGTTGATGGAATGGTTTAAAACAGTGGTTCTCAATCTTTTCAACATCAAGGCCCACCTATCTTTCACAGCATGTTGCCAAGGCCCACTTGGCTACATTAGATGATATTAAATAACCAACTGTGGACCAATGGCCTGTCTCGATTTTAGATTCGCGGCCCAATCAAAAGCCTTCACGGCCCACTGGTGGTCCCCGGCCCAGTGGTTGAGAAACCATGGTTTAAAAGACTCTTGCTGTAAATAGAAGACTAAAATCTAAAGGTGAGAGATGCTGTTTAGAAAAGCACAGGGAAACGTGGTGTCTGTCAGTATTTATGACTGTAGTATGACTGTGTATTGCCTTTAGATCACATTAAGCCATCTCTTGCAAGTTTTTAAAGAGGTTTGAAAGAGTTTTGTCTGATATGGGACATGCCTTTACTGATATTTTGGGAATGCATGTTTCCTAGTGTAACATAACTAAAAGAAGAATGTAGAGTGAGACAGGGATATCCTCAGTGATGAGGTTATGCCCGTGTCAAATTAGCATTGACAGCCAGTACTAAATTCGCATTAGTATGGTGGAGTGTTTGTTCTCATTACCACCTTAAATTAACACTGCCTCAGGTCCACACACATACAACCTCTTGGTAAGACAAACACTCCTGTACCCTCAGCCTGACACAATGTTAAATCCAATCCAGTAAGACAGTTTACATTTGTGTTTTTCTATCCAAAAAGCAATATATTACATGTTTTGGTGGTTGAACTTTTTGATTTTTTTAAAATTAAAAGCTGTAGTGAGTAGCAATCAGCATAAACTATAGTCTGTAGTTATACTGAAGTATAAATATCCTATTAATGTAGTAGTCATGTAGTAATTATCAATTGTAATTACTGAAAAGCAGGGATTAGACTGAATACAGGGCGTCCATGAGTTACAACAATCTCGGCATACGTTTTGAGTTTATAACGCTCCCACTCCCACTCAACTTACACCAACTTGTGGACTACGTGGGTGAACTAGTTTTGTTCCACACAGCAGAAGAATACACAGTTACCACGGCATATTCCTTTTCCTCTTTTAGTGGGTTAGTTGTGTTTTTATGATTTTACAACTGCGTTAGGATAGGTAAGTGACTTAGGCTAGAGTGTGTTTCGACACTGGAATTCGTGTTACATCACTGTCAAAGAAATGGATCTGTGTCATAACTTGAGGACCCCCTGTATTTAACTGTCCCTCATTAATTTTTATTATGTATCTTCAGAATGTTAGCTGTTGTGTTCAACTAAGGCTGAAAAATTGAACGATGGAAAATCTTTTTGATGTGAAAATAATGAATTAATAATACAGAATACGGATAAAGAATAAATTATTTATTATTTGTCATTAAAAAAAAATATTTGTCTGAATGTCAAAACTTTGACCCATATGAAGCAAAACTGAGATGTGTAATCCTTGATAAATGAGATAATATTTAAAATAAGAAGAGGATCCTGGTAATATTTATTTAGAAATGTGGAAAACTGAATAGCCAGTTTCTTTGTTGGTTTTAAAACCAAGTTTTTAACATCTCTGTTCCACAACCTTACGTCAGACACACACACTGTGCAGTGTGTCAGTTTTTCTGTACTCAGTGACCTTGACCTGTGCCAGATTCTGCATCTCTATCTTCTGTCCTCAGCTTCCCTTTGGCTGATTAAAAATTTTTCAGATCAAATAGGATTTGCTCGATGTTCACCGTCACAGATGGCACCAGATTGCTCTTTCAGACTGTGCTGGCATGACGAAGCATATCTTATCATTCTATATTTCTGCCTGTGATCCCTGTGCCTAAAGCAGGGTATGATACACACAGCATGGTGACTTTCAGAACAAAGGGTGTGCAATAGCTTTGGGGTTTTCAGGAACCAAATGGACTAATGAGTTTTTCATTTACTTTATAGAATTAGGAGAGTGTAGTTTAAAGGCTTTTGTACACATTACATTCTTCTGTAATGTAGAGATATAGACTCTCTCTCTTTCCCCCTCTCTTTCTCTTTCTCTCTCTCTCTCTCTCTCTTTCTCTCTCTGTCTCCCTCACTCTTGCTGTTGGTCAGCCTAAGGCCTCGTCCACACAACCATATGAGTCTTAAATGAACACACTCTGCACGCCATACAAGTTTTTGTTGTGATTTGTAGTTTCGTATATTTACCTGTGGGAGCAGTAATTATTCCAAAGTGTTTACATGTGTTTTGTCTTTGTGGATAGTTCTGCATTGAAACATGTATCCAGCTGTAGTCAACATTATTGTCAACATTATAAGGCATGATAGAAAGGGTTCAGTGCTGCTGGATTAACAGCCTTAACTGTAGAAGCCAGTGGTTCAGAGGAGATGGTGGAGAAGCTGTATGTGAGGCTTTTAACAGCATGAGAGGAAAGGTTAGTGCAGGGTAAAATGATCGGGAAGGTGGAGATGGATAGAATGTGGATATAGGGTGTGAAGAGGAAGGTGGAGATGGGTAGAATGTGGATCTGGGGTGTGAAGAGGAAGGTAGAGGTGGGTAGAATGTGGATCTGGGGTGTGAAGAGGAAGGTGGAGGTGGGTAGAATGTGGATCTTAGGTGTGGAGAGGAAGGTGGAGATGGGTAGAATGTGGATCTGGGGTGTGAAGAGGAAGGTGGAGGTGGGTAGAATGTGGATCTTGGGTGTGGAGAGGAAGGTGGAGATGGATAGAGTGTGGATCTGGGGTGTGAAGAGGAAGGTGGAGGT
>JBBPCY010000028.1:11875041-11887339 GCA_037974405.1 Brachyalestes nurse | reverse complement strand
TGTGAATAGGAAGGTGGAGGTGGGTAGAAGGTGGATCTTGGGTGTGGAGAGGAAGGTGGAGGTGGATAGAAGGTGGATCTGGGGTGTGAAGAGGAAGGTGGAGGTGGGTAGAATGTGGATCTGGGGTGTGGAGAGGAAGGTGGAGGTGGAGGTGGGTAGATTGTGGATCTGGGGTGTGGAGAGGAAGGTGGAGGTGGAGGTGGGTAGAATGTGGATCTGGGGTGTGAAGAAGGTGCAGGAAAGGCTGGTGACTGCAGCTGTGATGTTGAGTACTTGTGAAACATATTCATGGGACAAGAATCATGGGACATATTCGGTCCTCAGGAAAGTCAACCGAAGGCCACGTAAACACAATAGCGCTTAGTGTTCGTCAAGATTTCGTCAGTAATTGATGCCATGAAAACGTTGTGTGCAGCGTTTTTTTGACACTACCCAAACATGTAGCCGACGGAACGCATGTGATGAACGCCCATGTGGATGCTTTGATTTGCTCCAATGAGCAGAAAACAGTCTGCGTTTTGTCTGCACTCACCTGACACCACGAACGGCAGAAAAACGCTTAATTTAGAGGTCCATGTGAAGACCTAAGCTTGCCATTTACATGACCACGAAGAACAAAGTGGAGAACAGATCTGGTCAAGATATTTTACCCTTGTTTGTTGCTTTTATTAAATTTAGAATTGTTCTGGAATTTTATGCAACAATGAAAGACTTTTCTATCATAATTGTTGTTAGTAGTGCCTTTTGCTCTGTGGTGGGGTACAAGCTGGTCTTTGCCTGCCCATGGGGCTGATCCATAAACTCTGTTCTGGTCCCTGGCGTTGCCAAATAAGAACAAATTCTTATTTACAGGCCTGTTGTTCTCAGCTTTGCATGAGGGACGATAGCTGTGCTTACAAAGGCACAAATACACTCTTACTTGACCCAGGACCCTACATAAAGATTAATCAGTAAAAATGAATTGGTTTACTGAATTGTTCAACTGAAAATCTAATAAAAGAACAACGATAAGAGATGTATTGAAGTATCAAATCAATAAGCAAAACTGAGGAAGAGTAGCGGTGATAAAATCATAACAACCCTTACACAACTCTTTCCCTCACTCTGTGACTACCCTGTCTGTCCCTCCCTGCCACACTGGAAGAGTCTACTGCTCAGTTGTAGCAAAAACAAAACAATCAATAGTGTAGCTACATTTTAAATAAATAGGTGAAGAAAACGCTCATTGCTGCTAATGTCTTGGCTAAAAATACATTTAAAACAAAGTGCCTGTGTGTTATGAAAGAAAATAAAAAGTGCAGTTGAGTACTGAATCAAAAGTGGTATTACCAACTGCATCCTAATAATACCCATTTCCATGGCAGTTTGTACGACATTCATTTACCCCAGCAACTTACTTAAAAAGTGTGTCGTTGGTGTCTGGTCGCAGTGAGGTTTGGCAGTCCGTGTGTCCATCAGGAATAAAGCCTCTCTGCTTGCGGAAGCTCTCCACCCCTTTCACCACGATAGCCACTCCATCCCTCACCCTGTTCCTCAGACTCATCTTCCAGCGGTCAGTGATGATGCTAATAAGTCCAACGGGGAAGCTGTCTGGCGGGGGGACAGTGGGGTTCCCCACTGCCAGGCTGGGGATTATCCAGATATAACCAGGCCCCAGCAGGCCCACATCCCTGGCCATGGTGAAGAGGTACTGGGCCTCATCGTGGGAGCAGTACACCAGCAGCACCTGAGCATCGATCTGCTGTAGAAGCCGACGAGCACGCAGGTCATTCATGCCGTCGGCTGACATGTCAAATGTCAGGACATCCTGCAGCTCCCACAAGAAATAGGAAGTATCTGTGAAAGAGCGGATGTAGTCTACGAAGGCCTCATAACCGGGATATTGGCTGGTCACCACCACAAAACTGTCCCAGTTGTACTCCTCCATCACTTTAAACATGCCATTGATCTGCTGCTCAATAGAAGAGCCCAGCTGCAGGAATGTGGAGCCATCACCCTAAAGAGAGATAAAAGAGTGTGGGTTATTTTCCCAAGCAGGGATTAGGCTTGATCTTACACTACATGTCATCCTGAATAGAGATTCTGCAGTGAAAGAAATGTAATTAAGTTCATTTTTACAGCTCCCAGTAAGTCATGCCAAGTCCTAAACCACACTGACACTGCACCACCGTAGTTCCCAGTCAGAAAAAAAACTTAAGAGGATCATCTCAAGTCTCAAACTTGAATTTGCAGCTGATGAAGAGTCAGCCTCTAGGCTGGGTGCACAAACTTGTCCATGTTTTTGCTAGCAGTGCTGGAGTGGAGCGTAGGCCATCCTATTGGTGCACTCCTCTGCAATACCTCTGTGCCCCCCCCAGTTTGGGAACCACTAGTGTAATCTAAGAAGATGCTTCACAAGAAATTCTCAAGGTTAGTACTCTAGATTGGAAGGGTTTTAAAGAAAAAAAAATACTGTGTATTGTTTGGTGTCACTGAGTCAGTCTGGGGGCACTGGACAGTTAAGTATGTTGCTTTTCCTCACAACAGCAAGGAGGTCTATCAGCAAATCTTGATTGGACATGATATTATCGATTGGTGCACCTAGGACCAAAACAAAAGGGTTGAGTTACATGTTCCTTACAGATGTCGTGAATAGCACATCAGTACTGTAATGCAGGCTATTTGTGAAAGTTACTTGCTGAGAGAAAACATTCAGCTATACAGTTAGGTACAATTATTCATCCTTCCCCTGCAAATTTTGAGTTCAATAATATGTCTTTTTGTGATTGTTGTAGTTCTTGATGAGAACATGTGACAAATGTGAAAAATTATCAAAAACTCCCAAATCCCTGTTTGGTTGTTAAGCTTTGTTTACTTCTGGTCCTGTTTACAAGACCATACTCCTATGAAATGTCAGGCCTTGGATGTGCATGAACCATATTAATTCTTTTGTTTGGATGGTAGCACTGAAACCGACTTTGTCTTATCCCTGGTAGCCCAGGTCCTGCTTTTGGCCACAGGTTTCAGTCAGACCATGACAATGTTCAGCATGTTCACAATCCTCCGAAGCATTTCCCTAAAAGCTATCTCACTGTCACGGTCTTGTGTCCTTCAGAGAAACTTCTGACGCATTGCGAAAGTAGGGTAAGTCAGCTGATGAAAGCGGGAACGAGAGATGTTCTGGTTTATTCCACACGGTATGCATTGACCCCTTTCAATGCTCTAAAAATCACAAAGCGTTTTTCTCCCAATGATCTTTGCCCTAAATATGAAAGACTCTGAGGGCAAAATAGAGGAGTGAGGTACTTGAGATCTAGCACTATATCTGAAATAGTGTTTCGATATGTTTCAGTTAGATGTGATTAGATGTAATACTTTTTTTCCCCACAGTACTTATATTCTAGACCTTGGATGACATCTTTTGGTTGTTAGTAGTAATATTTTAGGGACTTTTTAATTATTTACTCAAGTCACAAGTCAAGAAGTCACAGAGCTCTATGTTTAAGTTATACACTATGGGTCCCAGACCAGGATTAAGCATATTCTTGGGCTACACAGCATTCTGAGTGAAGATTATTCTTCATAAGGGAAATGTGGTCCAGGACTCCAATTCAATAAACCTTTTATTGTTGTAGTGGTAGCAGAAGGTAGTTGTATCGCATTGTTGTTTTGAAAAACCAAAAGTCCAGCTCACCATCTACTTTAATTTTAAGATCTACCTTGGGCCTCCTTCTACTCTACACTCAACACTTTATGAAGTCCACCTACCTTACAGACTTACCAGATGACTGTAGCCCATCTGTCATCATGCACAGCTTGTCAGCTGTCCTCTAACCCATTCATCAGTCAGTTTTGACGTCACATTATGCATTAACAGATGGGCTGCAGTCTATAACTGTACATCAGCAAGGTAGAGCTACAATGTAGGGTTTTCTAATAAAGTGGGTGGTGAGTCTAATTTCATATAGATATAATTTAAACATTTCTATACAGTATATATCTAAACGCATATGTTGTATAGACGGCATACAAGGTTGTTGTCAGCGACTCTGAGGGCAGAGCTAGCAACACTTAAAGCTTAAGCTGTGAAGGTCTTGTAGACTGACCCCTATTTTCTTTAATCATAGCTTTCTATGAAGAATTCCTGAGGATGGCCGGACTCAGAGGAATCAGAATAGGCCAGCACCCAGAAATAATAGAAAATGCAAAGGGAAATCACTCTCTGCCTCTTTTAGAATCAAAAGAGTCACGACCTGCTGCAGGCTGGTCCTGGTGAATACTGAGGAGATAACGCAAAGCACAAATCTCCTGCTCTCTCCTTTTCTAAACTTGTACTACTGTACATTGCTCTTTGTCTTCACTGTACTCTCATATGTAAATTCCACGTCCAACTTATACTTAAGCCAAATAGGCTGATTGCATTTGCTTCATACAAAGTGTGCACATAAATAGTGAAAGCACTGTATTTGTCATAAACTGATTGAGGATGCTGTTAGCTTAAGCTTAATTGTTTTGGTAGGAAGATTTATTTATTTTTTTACATATACTGAATAACCAAATATGAATTGATTGCCTGTTTACAGGGTAGTGGAATTGAGAAAGTTAAAAACAATACATTAAGCTTACAATTTAAATCTAAGAATACTCAGAAATCTGCAAAAACAGTGACTGCAAAAACAAAAACAGCAGTTTCTCAAGTTAAATTAGTATCCAGCTTCAATCAGACTAAAAAAATATTGCTGTGGGCTAATCTACTTTTATTAATCTTCTCATTTATTTTCCATTTAGTTTTACATTGTTTGCTATAAACATGTCAGTGTTTACTGACTGATATTACTGCTAACATTGTATCCAATGCGGTGTCGCTTTGAATATTTACCCTTAAATGATATTTTAATGGGATGCATGTGTGCACATGTGCTGTGAAAGTTCTATTAAACAGCACAAAACCAACTGTATGTATGGACAATAGCTGCATCATCCGTCTTGTGCCAAATGCACTCCTGCAACATTTTTCTCAGATACCAAAAAAAATTAACCGTAAAACAAAATCTTCACAGAAATATTCCTTTGCCACTAAAGATATTTCACAGTAGCATTCACATTTACTCGAGGGACCCATTTCTGTCCTTTTTTCCAGCAGTATGCCACTAGAATATACAAAATATAGTCTTTCTGCTTGTAAAAACAGAGACCTCAACTGTAAATACTCAGGATTCTACATAATGGTAAAAGACGTTGTGCCATTATATAGAGCAGTGGTTCCCAACCTGGGGTCCGGGCCCCTCTTAGGGCGGCGCTAGAGATCGCAGGGGGTGCGCATAGTTTTGTCTGCACCGAGGTTACGAAAATCATATTTGTACACATTAAGTTCATAAAATCCCGATGTCTGAGAAACCTAAAAGTGTGTGTGTATGTGTGTGCGTGTGTGTATAAGAGTATAAGAACAAAAAACTACAACCTCTGTTTATTTTTTGCAAATGAAAGTTAATCACTTTATTCTTTGTGTGCATCTATGCGGGTAGGAGTTGGGGTTGGGGGGCCTGGCTTGTTTTGGACACAGGCAAGGGGTGCTTCAAGGAAAAAAGGTTGGGAGCCACTGATATAGAGTATAGTCTTGGTCCATTGTTCTCATTTTCTTCATCTCATTCTGTAGCTTGTTTCAGTTTACAGCAAATGTGTGCAGGTGTGTGTTTTCAGCAGCCTCGGTGTGTGCTGTGTAGCATCAGCTTGCTTAGGAGACAGCATCAGGACCCAAAGTGATCTAATGTGTGCATCTGTTTTTGGATGAGCTTAAGTAGAAAATGAATAAGCTAATGGTTAGGTGCAGCTGCAGTCAACCATTGCTCAGCAAAATAAGATTTAAGTCCCACGGGTGGAAAATTTACCGTTTTTACAGTATTGTAAAAATGCTTATCAGCCAATCAGCTTCTACTGTCAGAAGTAAATGTATGATATTATTGTTTATTGTAATCAAAGCAATTCAATCAATGCAATTGCATTGTTACACTTGTACTACAAGCAATTTAGTCCCTGGCTAGGCTTCATCCGTGTTCAGGAAATTGCCCCTATATGTCTTTAAATATTCTTATCTGTCTATCTATTGAGCTCACTAGCCTCTTTCCTGCATGTGTGCGCGTGTGTGCATGTGTGTGTGTGTGTGTGTGTGTTCTGTAAGAGAGAGAGAGAGAGATAGTGTGTTGTGGCATATGTGTTGCCTGTGACTCGCAGCATGCATCGACTTTTTCCCTGGCACTGCATCGCTCTTTCTTACTCATTCACCGCATCACATGTTGTATCTAATGTGCAATCACTAGGACACTGCAGAGAAACTGCGCTAAAGTCACTACCATGCACTCTACAGCATCACAGCGTGTGCTGCACATGCATGTGAATATGGTGAATAAATGTGTCATTTAGCATGTAATGCTAGATGATGTGATGTGTCTATACGTATTAAATAACTGTCTCAAACTGTTTCTAAAAATCTGGGATCTGTGTGGTTAAACAACGACATGCTAATGTTGCTACCATTAGAAGGAAGGTACCCCTCTAGTTAGCATAATATCATTTGAATGCTAGTGACCATTCACTTTTATTCATTGACAGTAACATTAGCATTATTGTTGCGATCAATGAATGTTTAATGTTTAACCTTCTCAAAGCACGCTACAGGAATTTTCTTAATGCCACACTAATCTGATGTGTAGACGTGACAAGAAATGGTATCCTAGTTATTATTTGGCTGTGTCACATTGAGAAAGTTGGTTTTCCCATTTCGTTTGAGGGTTTTGTGAGATCAGGGGTTGTATTAAATTTCCCAGAGTAGGGACGCTAATATAAGAACTCGTTTTGCCTTTCATGTGCTTCTCTAATGAATATGATTATACAGACCGAAGACCGAAGTTGATCCTAGAGCTTTTGTTCGGAGACATTTGATCCGTTGAGCGCTGAGATATATTGACCATGCAGTTTGCTGCATCTTGAAATGGGCCCTGTCCTTCAGAGGCTTAAGTTTGGCTCTGTGCAGCACTTGTGCTGTCTCTCAGGTTTAAAATATATATTAAGAATATGATTTACAAAACAGTATTTTCTTTATCACATACAGAAATATTATGAACTTGGGTTGGATGTATGACAAAAATTTAATATTGCATTACTTGAGATCACAATACACAATCACACTATTTTGTTTTTTTGAGGTTTGACAAGTTAGAACAGACACCATTGTGCCAGTGGTGTGACATTTAAAAAATGTTCCCAATCTAACTGGGTTTTATCAGACAATAAATCCACTTAAGCACTCCTGACAACGGAGCCAAGCCTTATGGCGTTTTCTACCAGGGGGTACAGTCTGGAACAATAATGTTCCTAATCCAGGCCCAGAACTGTCCATATCCTGCTGGAGCACCTGTGTCTCCCTTCACAACAGATGCTTAACAGTGGACAAGCTTCTCCAGAGGTGGGGGTCACATGATTTCTCCCACAGCGATGCTAGTGTTAATGGTCAACACAAACAACAGTAGTAACTATGGAGGCGTTTCAAGTTCTTATTTACCTTTTAGACTGTATTTGGTTCTCACTCTGTCCTGAAACGTATGTCCTCATAAGGGATGGAGGTAGCTCGGTGGGTAGGATACTTGCCCACTGTAGGATACAATAGGTCATGGGTTCAAATCCTACCTTCAGTATACCACCACTGGGTTCCTGAACAAGACCCTTAACCCCAAATTGCCCCAGGGAGACTGTCCCCTGTAGTTAGGGAATGAAAGTCACTTTGGATAAAAGCGTCTGGAAAATGCCATAAATGTAAATATTGTTTGTCGCTTTGTATGAAATGGTTGTAATGTAATTTTGGTTTATATGAAGAGTCAAATACAGCAGTTCTGAATTACTAGTCATTTTTTAAATGCCAGTGGTCTGACTGAATTTGACCAAACAGTGATCTGCAGGGTCTGCAGCCTAGTGATTATTTCAGTCAGCGATTAGTAGGCCTAAGAAAAATATGACCAGCGAGTGTAGCTGCAAGGTCGGTAAAGCTAGTAAAATGGCCGCTCAGGGGCTTCTAATTTAGTATGATGTCTTTCTATTTTTTTACATTGCTACGATGAAATGTGCCATAGACATGCCTTAGACCATAGGGTAGTTAACCATGCTACATATGTTGTACATTGGTGATTCACCCAAGTATATGGATCCCTATTTCGATCAATTAAAATATGTTTTTTTTTTTTTATCTGTTTAAAAAAAACAGCACACTTCAACTGGGCTGCTAAATAAAGACAGATTGGATCAAGAGAGCAGAAAATTGGATTTTGCTTAAGTAAGTAGTTTGCTCTGTAAGTAATTTACCCTTTAAATATAAGATAACAGTTGGTTTGGAACTATTAGTAATACTGCGTTCCATTTACCTAGGAAGACGGAAGCTGTAAAATGATATCACACTTATGTTCACTGCAAGTGCAACAGGTCAGAAAGCCAGGTTCTAGCTAGATTTGCCATAAGGTCGACTGCACCTTAAATTTTGTTGTTCCTTGAAAAAGTGACAATCACAATAAAGATTTATCTTATCTTACCTAGCAATACCATTTGCTGATAACACATTACACATTTTGCGTCTAAAAACACAACAGCAGCATGTCCACAGCTGGACTGTCTCCAACTGATTTAATGAGATACAAATATGAATAAAGTACTAACAAACAGTAAAACTGACTGAAATGGAATAGTCAGTAGCTTATATGAACATATTCATAAATGAATCAGCATTTCCACCAAAGGAACAATCATTTAAGGATACAACCCAAAATCTGATGCAATTATACAGTGCCATTGTCTGCCACAGCGAGGTCATAGTAAATAAATAGGTTCGTTACATGAATTTTGCTTTTAAAAACTGCGAGAAGCTGTGTGAAACCAAAGTTGGTCCGTTTTTTAATTATCCCCCCCCCCAATATTTGGTCAATGATTTCATGTACTTACATACATATAAAACTACTTGTGTTCACAAATGGACACTTTATATCATTAAAATCCTCCTCATTCTCTGCAACAAATCATACATTGCAATATGGTACATGTAGTTTTTGTAATGAAGCATGCTGTTGGGCAGTGTTCTGAAAGTAATGAATAGGCACAAATAACTAAGATTATTGTAATGTAATGTATCATGGTAGCAATATTGCTCACTGTTGTCACCCACTACAGACAGAAAGAATAAATAACACTGACACACACTTTCTTTCAGCTTAAACATTTAAATTATGTCACATGCCCTTTCTCTATAATACATAGATATGCTTTATTTAGACAGTTCAGTTACCTCATAGCAGTTCAATTACCTCATTTTCCAATTTCTCCCACTGATATTTGTGTGTGTGTCATGTGGTACAAAATAAACTGCTCCAGTACAGTACAAACTGTTTTGTATAGTGGGTCTCTCTCTCTCATTTTCTGTATCACAAACATACACACACACACACACACACATCTCTATCGCACGGATCTAGATGTATGTACAGGCACAGGTCAGTGCAATATGCACTCCAAATGTACTCATATTTAACATTTGATAAGACTGTATGTAGTCCTGTGCACCCACAAAGCCTAGGGTTTAAAAGACACAATTAAATAACTGTCAGTAACAAAGAGAGAACTGTGTTAGTCAAGTTCTTCCCCATCAAAATATTCTCTAGAGGAGTTATTACACAGTAACAAAAAATATAGTTTGAGAACCAAACAAACTGCAGCCACATCGTAACGTATTATGGACCTCATCTGTGCATCCGATCCTGAGAGTTTGAACAGTGTACTTTAATGGTACACATTCTTTAACCGTGTGCTTTAACCGACTGTGTCTTTGTCTTACTGCTGTCATTGTTGAAGGAGGTCTCTAAACAACGTGTCTTTTGGAACCATAGCGGTTCCAGGGATTGGTTTCCTTTGCTGTCACCTGTCATTTTACTTCTTGTCAAACCACTAGGGGGTACAGGTAGGGGGTGGAATTTATTTTGTGAGGAAAACAGAAATATAGAGTTTGTTTTTCAATGAAGGAGAGAACCCTCAGCAGTTCTCTAGACTGAGAAGATACTGCCTAAAGGTCCAGTGGAATAAACTGTGAATCCCAAGGAGATTAAGTAAGAAGAAATTGGAGTACTCAGGAAAGTGGAACTGATTTTGGGTGAGATTAGGAACTTATCTCTGTTTGGTGAGAGGGATCCTGAATACCTTCCATTTTGGGGGCTTTTGAAATTGATTACATTTTCCCTGAATGTAAGTTTTTTTCCTGTTTGGATACAAGAGAACTATTTTCCATTTAACGTGAGGACCAATAAAAGATGGGTAAGATAACTGCATCATTTTTACTCTATATGTGCTTGATAGTGCTTTTTTAGATGTTTTAATCTTTTCACAAACAAACTTCACTAAAGAAGAGATTTTTTATTTCATTATTGCTATAACTGACAAACTGAATAAACAGGAAGCTTACACAATGGGAATTTGACAATTGATTTGCAGCCTGAAAGGAAGATACACACAATTGTTTCCGGCTGTATTTACTCAGTGCAACTTATAACATCCAAGTGAATGATATGATAGCAACAGTTTAGAAAAAAACAGAATCACTAGGACGGATAAAGGATCACCCCTGTCCTAAAAATACTTGTAAACCTAATCAGGTGTAACTAATGACCATCTCCATTGCACACCAAGCTAATTGGCTTCCACCTGTGATCAATTATAATTGATTGGTTCAGCATAAAAACAGCTATTCATGGAACATTCCAGAGCTTGGTAGTGCAACTAACTGACAACTTACTAAAGAATCAGGCACAGTCAAAGACACAGGAAATTAAAAGATTTTATCAATCCCTAGGAGCACCATAACGTCCATAATAAGTAGTCCTAAGTGCTTGGTTCTACTAGGACCCTCTCCGTGTTAGGCCGTCTCTCCACACTGTATGGAAGAGCGAGGAGGAAACTGGTCAGAGAAGCAACCAAGAGGCCTATGGCAACTTTGAAGCAGCTACAGGAATCGATGGTAAAGAGTGGTCATCATGTGGATGTAACAACAATATTACAAGTGCCCCACAAATGTGACTTGTATGGGAGGGTCGTAAGAAAAAAAAAAGGCCACATTACGTTCTCGGTTTAGCTTTGCCAAAACCCACGCCAAGTGTGAAAAGGTGTTATCTGGCAGAAAACCAGAACAGCTCACCATCCAAACAATGCCTTACCTACAGTAAAGCATGGAGGCAGCATTTTGGGGTGTTTTCCTGCAGCAGGGGCTGGGACACTTGTCATAGTAGAAGTGAAAATGGATGGGGCAAAGTACCGTCAAATTCCTAAGAAAAACCTGCTGCCCTCTGCCAGAAAGATGTCAATGGGAAAAAGGTTCACCTTCCAACATGACAATGACCCAAAGGACACGGCAAAAAACCCAATGGCTTTAAGGAGAAAAAAGGTTAATGTCAATGCATGGCCTAGTCAGATCCCAGACTTAAACCTTATAGAAAATCTGTGGAATACATGAAGTTTGCAGTCCACCAAATATTCAACATCCAGTTTAAATGACCTTGAATAGTTCTGTAAAAAAAGGTGCCCAATTATTTAACAGTCTAGATGTACAAAGTTGGTAGAGAAGTAGAAACAGCAAAGCAACATGAAACTCTGAGAGGTGACAGTAAAGCAGGCTGTCTGAGATCGGTGGATGTCGATAAACTATTAAACACTGGCTGTACATACAGTAATCTCCAGTTTTATGTGGATCAGGAGTTGCGGATTCAGTCACGTGCCGATTTTTTTTGAGAACCGAACTTATAGTTTTGCGCCGAAATCCCCACAATTGTGCGAAACTGCGAATATCCTCCGCTTTTTTGCGGCAATAAATATATTTTTGTTTTCACACAAAGGGACCCGTTCACCTCACCGTGGTGTTCCACGACCTTTTTGTCCCGCGACCTTCCAAGTTGCACATCTCGGCAAGGAAAGCACTCAGACACTTCAAACTCCACATTTCGGTAGATTCACAGGAGACCTTTCCAATGAGCCTTCATTTGTATTTTTTAGCCCGAGCAGATTAGGTTTTATTCTCCGAAAACCATGTGTCACACAACCTTCCGAGTTGCATATTTCGGCGGGAAATTTAAATTAAAAGACCGGTTTACCTTGAAAAGGTGCGAATACGGGTTTACCTTTACATTTTCTTTAAGGGTAATGCATTAAACTGAGTTTCAAATAAAATTAAAGTGTTCTGGGAGCATGTTTGGGGGCATATTTAGGGTTTACACTATAAAAATAGGCATTTTAGGCATTTTTT
>JBBPCY010000028.1:11858317-11872445 GCA_037974405.1 Brachyalestes nurse | reverse complement strand
GTGGTACCAAGAATGGTACCGGGTATCAGGTACCAGGTACCAGGTACCAGATTTCAGTTATGGAAAAGCAAAAAAGCGAGCTGGTACCAGTCAGTGGAAAACCCCCATATGTGAGCAACACAAACAGAACATTAAATGCAATGTTAAAAGTGTACTTGATAATATATTGTCCATAATTCATTGTCCTTTCAAAGTCATTGCACATCTAAAGCTGGGAGTGTTTTTTTAATATTTGGCTACAAACACCACATAGAAACATCCGTGCACAAAGCTATGCCCCCCCCACTCCCCACCCGCCCATTCATGAATATTTATCAGTATAAAATGAGAATAACACCACTCGAATGCTGAAACACCTTGGGGAACCCTAACCATACCGTACCAGCGGAGATACATACACGTGCGCAGTCTGTGCACAGAACACAGCAGTTGGTGCGTGTGTGTTGGGAGTTGGTGTTGAATTGCAATAATTGGAGAGAGTGGAGTTTGTTGCATTTATCCTTCATTGCCTTAGACAGAGATGCATTTTGTATGTTAATGTATGCGGGATGCCATATTGCAGGAGCCCATTAAAATGCTCACTGCAGGACAACGTGTCCTTTACTGAAAGCCAGCTGTACTGAGTGTGTGAAGCTGACTGGGCTCAGAACATATGTCTCACAGAGGGGAGAGGGAGAGAAAGAAAGAACCAGAATACAGAAAGAGATGTTATTAGAGGCAGAAAGAAAGATACATAAATGGACAGAATATCAGAGAGCACGACTGTTAATTATTAATTGTTATTCTGATACTGGAAATACTGAGATTAGAATGCTCTAATATGCAAATGTGCGTCCTAAAATGACGGAAGTCAAACGACAGCAAATTGGATGTATATTTTTCAAAGAAGCTGCAAAGGACAAAACTGCAATGAGCAACAGATTATCAAGTCAAATCAAACATGTTTATTGTCATTGTGTTTGTGTGCAGTGTATTAGGAGAAAGAAGAATTTCATGGAAATAGTTTAATAATCGTCCAAAACGTTAAGTTAACTCACTGGTAAGTTACAATTAGCGACTAAAAACAGTACAAACACGTTAGCACCGGCGGCTACACTGCCTTACTCAGTGTAAAATGGTCCCACCCAGACATTTTCTGCCTTTTATGCACACCGGGATCTTCATTTTCTGCCATTTCCATAGAGAGCAAAACACACGCACCGTCTTAAATAAAATTTTTTATTAACGTCAGTTACAACAGTCTCTGTAAAACAATGATACCGGAGCTGTGCAGTAGTCTACAAAGCGGGAGTGATTCAATAGCAGAGACATTTTAAATAGATGGAATTTGGTGACGTAAATTACATTTTTGTAATCGAATTATTCGAGTTACTCGAATAATCGTGTCAGCCCTAATCACATCATACCCTCCTGAAGTAAACAACCATCTCTTTTGCTTTGTCCACATTCTGAGACAGGTTATTAGTTCTGAACCAGTCAGTTAACCTCCTCTCTGTATACCACCTTGTTGTTTCCACTGATCAAACACAACAGAGTTGAATCAGCAGTGTGTGGTTTGATCATGTGGTTTGACTTAAAGTTGTGGAATTTAGGGAGAGTTGACTTGAGAATTGCATGGTTGAAATCTCAGGTGAGAATAATAAAGTCTATCTGGGTGTAAGTTTTGGAACAAATCATTTTGGTCAAACATAATGAAGGCTAATCATGTGATGGGGCAGCTGGTGGCCTAGTGGTTAGGGTGTTCACCCTGCGATCAGTAGGTTGTGGGTTCGATTCCCAAGACTACTAAGCACCTCTGAGGTACCCTTAAGCAAGGTACTGTCCCCACACACTGCTCCCCGGGCGCAGTGTTCCTGGTGTACCTCACTTGGTGAATAAGTTTAAATGCAGAGGGAGAATTTCGTGCTGTGATGTGTTCACGTATGACAGAATGGTCACTTTCATCAGCGATTCTGTTTTTAATATACTGTAATGTACTGTAAAGTAGCAATAAAAATGCACATATAAATGTTGTCCATGCTGTGCAGCCGTAATACACGGACACAGTTAGATAGCAGGAAAGCACAGAAATGAACTAAAGAGAGGAACCGAGGGAGGAACATGTGAAGTGAAGTATGACGAGATTAGTAATAACCTGAGCTAGAGGAGGAGGCACTCCAGTGCTGAAGGATCGGGTGCAGCCAGCGAAACAGGACGACAGGTAGGTGACTCCGTTGGAGCCGCACACGGGGCTAACGGACGACGTGTAGCAGTTACAGTTACTAATGCATGTAGCTTCTGGTCTTTCGCCTGGTCGCAAGGTTCTACACACAAACACAAAAACAACAAACACAGTTTAGCCAGTGCATAACAATCTTTTCAAATCTTAATCACTGGAAATTATGACGAACACTCCCTAGGACATACTCTTCATTCATAAAGCTTTTTCAGTATAAAAAAGTCACTTATATTTTTTTCCCCCATCGACCAAACCACTGCCTGGTGCAAAGGCATGCAATCACTATGGCCGCATAAATGTCAACAAAGCAAACAAAAACCAGGCCCTTTAGAAGGTGGGGGCCTAGCCTTCCTTACTCGTTGCCATAGGCGACGGTCACCCCAGCGACAGGCCCTGTGTCACAGCCCAGGAATAGGAAGGATACATAGCAGGCGGTGGAGATCAGGTTGACCAGCATGGCCATGCGAATCGCTCCCAGAGCGGAGAGGTTCAGCTTCTTCACCAGCAAACCGCCCATGAAGATGCCCAGGCATGCGCACGGGATAGCGGTCATGCCTGCACAGAAAGAGGGGCATTAGCAATCTGCCTTAAAATAGCAGCAGCAATGTTAAACTCTTTCAGGTATTTTTAAGCCATCAGGCCCTACGAAACACAATGTACTTAAAATGTGCGTAACCCTACCTTAATTTACCCCTGAAAATACACCAAACCCCTTCATTTGAATCAAGTGGCCATTCATTTGTGAACTGATCCTTTAATTTTACCTTAAAAGTGGATTTAAGGCATGAGTATGAAACCCCTTAATCTTAAACAAATAAGGTGTTAATTCAGGAGATTCTATTATTTAAGGGGCAAATTGGAAAGAGTAAGGGGAAAATTCAGCAGTTTTACCCCTTAATCAGCCTTAATCTGAGCACCTTTCCCCTTAATTGTCCTTAATTTCTTGGAAATCCTCAAAATTAAGGTCATTTTAAGGGGTAAAATTAAGGGGTTTGGTTTCGTAGTGAGGAGATAAGCAAAAATCTAACTGACATCATTTTGATTATCCGACAACAGTATAGATGACAACACTGCCGTACAGCGTCAGAAAACACATAAACAAGTCTGACAACTCGAGAACGTTTGAGCCAAGTGTGAGATGATGAAGGGATGCAGTTTGCAGAGTGCATATTGAGTGGGGAGGGGGGTGTGTTATACATTTCCATTAATTGGAAGTAGCCTCCTACTTTTAATGTAAAGCTAAACAAGCACGTTCTGCATAATTAACTTTAGCAGAAAATGGAAAACTGTACTGTGGGCAATCAGATGAGATGTATCATTATCTTGATAAATTACACCATATTATAATGCATTATGCTTTTATGAGCATATGGTGGATATTGTTAGTGCTTAAAACATCACAAAAAGAACATAATTAGTCCAGGTAAAGCTGATTTAGTGCAGCACATTTAATATACATTTTATTATAAACATTTAATAAACTCATAGCTTTTTATCTTAGGTGGTGTTACATTACAACACCCACCCCTACAATTGTGTGCAAATGTTTTCCCGTTGGATGTTACAAAGTTTTGTGGTTTGTGTTTGACAGATGGGTGTTCAGAGAGTGTGTGTGTGTGTGTGTGTGTTGAGTCCCAGTCGTACCCAGCAGCTGATTAGCGGAGGTGGTGGTCAGGTTAAACTGCTGTTCCAAGTACTTTCCCAGGAAGGCAGCGAAGCCGGCCACTACGGCGATCTCCATACAGGCAGCCAGGATGATGCAAGTGAACACGGGGTTGGAGAGCAGGTGTTTGGTCACCTTGGGAATCACTGAGGTGAGGAGAGAGGGACAGAAAAGAAGGAGAGACAGTTGTTTACCGCAACCTTTTCAAACACACACTGTCTATTACGGTCCGTTCCCTCTCACAGACCCTCTCGTTACTGAAAGCTATAGTACTCATCCAATCCATTAGTACAGGTAAAAAAAAAAGCATACAAAGAAAGGAAGTGCACATCTGTATTAGAATATTAACAACAGAGCTTCAAAAGCTCATAGGTGCATTCAGGTGTTTTTTATGCCATCAGCTGAAAAGCATGCGTATCTTTTTGATCCATCGTCTTCATCTGCATTTCCCATGTGGCTCTATTTGACTACATCTGCAGTCTTTCCTAATTAACAAGAGAACGTGTCACGTCCTTGGAAAAAAACAGCAAATGCTTGAATAATGCCAGACATGTGTTTGGAATCGGGATGCTCTTTTTACTTACGCTAATAAGCGGTTCGATATTTTAGCAGAGTACGCGTAAAACAATTTCTCGCCTAAAAAATAAGAAAAGAAAAAAGCGGCTGATATTCAATCAGTATTAATGCAGACAGTATTAATGTAATAATCTGAGGACATTCAGTTCATCACTGACTGTTTCCAGGACAACCTTTCAAAGGCAGAAATGTAACAAACTGTAAAGCTTTAAAAGTGAACAATTAAGAGACTGCAGTCTTATTGGTTGTCATGCACTTACCAGCCCGCTTCTACATCTTTTAGCAATGGTAAGTTTCTCATCACAGGACCATATTTATTGATTTTATTTGTAGTGATTTAACACTAACTATGAGGAGATTGAGGGATGAGCAGGAGAGAGAAGATACATCAGAATGTGAGGCAGCAAAAGCAAAACATGGAGTTGAAAAAATAAAGGTGCTAGATAACGCGATGAAAGGATGTTAAGGTTGGTGTTTGTCACAGATAAATGTTACTAGTAACGTAAACTTAAGTAAACTTTACTAGGCCATTTGTATTGTGCAGAGGTGTGCAGAGTGACTTCTCCTCTAGCTCCTGCTCTCGCAGGCAGCAGGGTGGCCTTGTGTGAGGGTATTAATCAGACTGAACCTGAGACAGCTGTCATGATGCCATGGGGCCTGGCCGTGCCAGCCACTAATGAGAGCTGTGCCACATCAGCTGGATCTCTCAACACCAAGCCTGGTGCCTCAAACACTTACACACAAGCACCACCAATCACTGCCAGCAAAACATAGGCTACACTTTGTGCTGTCAGAGAGCATGTGATGTTATTTCAAAAAAGCTTTAGTTCGTATTATTATATCAGTGTTTATCATACTATTGCCAAACACACTGCCTTGTTTTAGGGAGACAGCCTAAGAAAATCTGTTTACAGTTTGCAGTGTTGGACATTTTGACCTTTTTGCAATTCCAAATCACAGAAGCAGTCACTCTTCTAGTAGTAGTATAAACTACATATTTCTGTAAAGACCAAATCAAGAAACCTGGTTGAAAATCTAGAATAGAGAGAGAGCCCATCTGAATGAGGATGTTAGATATCAGAGCAGTAATGTGGTCCAGCTGGGATTCAAACCTTTGTTACAGAATATATAGTAGTACAACTGAAGAAAATTAGCATGCAACACTTTTATCCAAAGCCACATTTTTAAAATCATGCTACAGAGGTGACTGTAACATTAGGATTCCTGTCTGCTGTACAAGGGTCAGCAGTGTTAACCACCATGCTACGCTTTCAGACTTCATCCGAAGACTATCTGCATAAGTACTCAACACATGTATAAGCATTAAATAAAGTAGTTTTAAATCAATACTTCATTAAGGAACAGTTTATGCCAGTAACTACAGGATGTTTGATGAAGTAAATGACATTCCTTTGGTATAAAGGCCTACATCACCTAGTTAAGCCTTTAGTAACAAATGATATAAACCTTTATAGACATTAATAAAGACTTATTCCAACAAGCATTAGTTGTCGTAGCACTTCATGAGATGAAAAGGACAACAACATGGAAATATGACCCTTAATTGTCAATGACAGTTGTAGAAATAAGCCTTATATAATGTCATGCAGGTTTATGTCAGCTGTCATGAACAGCAGGTGTCTTGTAACAAATGCTGCCCTTCATTAAAATGTGCCCCATTATTTTGGGGCCTCTTGTGTAATACAATTACATTTACAGTTTAATTTGATGCTTTATTCCTATCGTATTGCCATATAAAAATGGTTCCCTATATAGATCCCTAAGTAGTTGGTCTTCAAATTGGCAAAACATTGTTGAAACTCTTAACCTGGGCAGTTTCGCTTTATACTTTATAGCATTAGAATAAAGACAAATAAACATTAATACTGTAAAAAGGAATCAAGTATTTTTTATTTTAAAACAAAGTTATGCATATATTGTGAGCTCTTAAGTTAATTTACGTGTATCGCATGGATTTAAGTTCCATTCCAAGCACGTTACCTCAGCTTTTTAGGATAAATGGAATGCCCGAGCGCAAGAAGAGATGTCATTTCTTTATGCAAGCAGAGTATGAATAAAACAAATCATACTACATAAGTGCTCCTGCCTTTCACAGCTTTATTTACTCTGTAATTTATAATAAATTATTAACCACTGAGGTTGCCAAATTGGGATTATCATGAGGTAAATGACCTCTGGGAGGTATATTACGCTGCAAATGGCACTTCACAGCCCCGGAGAAACAGTGCAGATGCCCACAGTCCCCAGCATAGTTCCAAAATCCATTTAGCTGCTGGACAGGGGAGCAAACTGCAGCAACATATGGAGGAGAATAAGGAAGGTCTTATTACCCTAGCAGCTGTTAGAATCTAATAGACTTGCACAGAGCATAATATCCAATCTTCTAGGCCTGACTTGACTGAAGATTATAAGTCTATTGTGCAACAGATCAATTGGATGAAGAAGTGCTCACAAATGATATACCATTCACGTACTTTACATCCACTTAAAGTGCTTTGACATGTGGTGTAATCCCATTAAGCCTCTTAGATAGTTTTGCTTTTACATAAAATCAATTAAAATTCAATTCTGTCTTGTGAGTTTTGGGTGTGAATTTTACAGTGGTTTTTAAACCTTGCTAATGTCACACTCTTCTTTGACCACTTTGTCCAGGAAAATGGACAAATGGCACTGGAGGGAACTGACATATCTGTGCTATGCCCACAAATGTGTGCTTTTGTAACTTCTGTTATAACTAATATTATATAATATTATATAAAATAATATATAAAATTAAATCAAAGATTTTATTTTTCATTTTTCACAATTTTTCCGCATTTTCACCCAAGGAAGGTGAAGACTACCACATGCTTCCTCGGCGTGCCATTAAGACGGCCACCTCATCTTTCTGAACTCCTGTTATTAGACAACACAACACGCTTGGAAGAGAACACAACCATTCTGGGTGGCGTCCTGCTGAGTCAAGGGCCATCATACGCACCCAGAGAGAACGAGGCCAATTATGCTGTCATGGACTCCTGGCCACGTGCCATCACCAGGGATTGACCTCACAATCTTCCAGCACCAGCACAGCCACTGGCCTCACTAAGAATTTTTTTATGTTATCACCCACCCCTACTAGGTGTCATGTGGCTACTCGCATCAAAGTTTGCTACGATTTCTCATTTGGTTGAATTGAATTTTGCTAATGTTTAGTGAAGTTGTAAAGTTTGTCCAACCTTACAACAGTTGCAGAGCATTAGTATGTTAGTTGCTGCACTTGCTCGCTCAATGCAGATTTCAACAGTGGGCCATCTCTGCTGCATGTTTAGAGCAGCTGACATTTCATAGTGTGCTTCACCACCTCATACTCCTCCTAAATAAATATTGTGTTTATTGTGTGGGAAATCACTGGACCATGATGATATACCCTGTTGTTATTTGTATGGAAGCAATAAAATTCTGGAATGTGTAGGCTCGCGTCCATTATGCTTCTCTGTTCCATTTGGAAATTGAACACAGACTTGCTTATGTTTCATTGAGCTTGCTCATACACTATAGGGTTGTTCATTCATACTGAGAGGATTCTAATTATAATACTGACCGTGAGTGCAGTCAAGGCATTGTAATCAAAGTTTGGTCCAGAAGCTGGAGCCCCCAAGGAACTCATAACAATACCCCATTTTGTGAAAGTAATTCCACATTACAAATATCTCCCACATTATGAAACTACTTGGGAGGATTACAAAATATTGTTTGCTGGGGTACAATCACTTGACTCGTAGGAATGTTTGTGGGAAACTTCGTATGCACTGATAGAAAGAATGACGTGAACTTTGGGGAAATGCTGAAATTTACATAGAAGAGAAAAGACTGGGGTCAAGTTTACACAGCGCCCCCACGAACCCCCAACAACACCTAATGTAGTCAGTCAAGTCATGAGGGTAATATAGCTGCATATTACCATTGTGCAAACTGTATATCAAAATCATTACAGATTTGCTTCAAACTGTATTGATTTATTAGGTCAGTAATCGAGTAAAAAGACTTGAGTAGGTAGTTACTGACACAGTATGACATTCTGTTATCTGTGCAAATGCAAATACATAAAAAAAACATTAAGCCTCACAGAATGCAGAATCTCATACAAGGACCAAATCCCCATAAGCAAGCTTATTTTAAAATTACTTAACAATTCCACACAGTTTGAGGCAAATGTGTGATGATTTACACATGCGGTTTCTACACAATTCCAATTGGTGGGCTTTCAGAATCTTTTACTGGTGAGCTACATTAACCTCATAGTTCTGGTGCAAAACTGGGGGAGCAATCATGTCTTGACTGATCGACTACATTTGAAGGAAGGGAGACATTGCACAATTCAGTGTTCCACCAAATTCAACAGCTCTATACAGATTCAACAGCTCCATAATAAAATATGGTATTTCTAAGTATTCCTTTTTCCTGGTATTCCAATCACCTACGGGTCTGAAGCTGTTGTAATAATGTAATTTGTGGTTATGAATGCTTGTATATTTGAGCAATCTGACTGAACGTATCTGATTAGGAGATTATAAATGTGATAAAAATGCCTAAGATCTATCAAACTGCTAAGACAGAGAAGGTATCCTTCAGTTAATGTGTGTGAATGATCTGCCCAAGTACACATGGCAGCAGACAGCATAGGGCATTATCTGGATTCTTCAGAGTCCTTGTCCCTGTACCATAAGTCACTGGAGATGGAGCAACCAACCGAGCCTGTTAATGATAATGACAAAAATGACTCTGTTAATTATCACTGTAACTGGCCCAGTTCTGTGCTGGAAGTAGAGTTCTCTTGAATTAAACATTTTGCTCACCTAGCAGGGGAGCCAGAGATATTTCACTCCTGAAAGCTCTCATTACCTTTACATGTTGACTGTCCTGTGATAATAAGACAGATTGTATCTAATTTGCTTACTTCCTGCTGGTTAGGTTCTTGATTAAATTTCGGTTACATTGTAAACCACTGTTAGTAAGCTGGCTCTCAGGATGGCATAGCAATTCTGGTCCTGCATTTTTTTATATTTTCTTGAACATACCTTCTCCCATGACCTGCATATTTGACTGTATATTTGATAGACATGTTCAGGTATCACTCAACATCTCAATCATTTTTTTCACTGTGCTTTATTACTTTGCTTGATAGCACAGTACACTATGCTGCTATCAAGATAACACATCACATTTAATCTGCACATAGAATCCTATGATCGGTTTTACTAGTAGAGAACAGCCTGAATTATTCAATTCAGATTAGCATGATTAAGCCAATCAATCTTCAAGAAGCAGAGATTAAGTAAATTACTAATGTTATTATATGTTGTTTCTGTTGGCACAAAACAACTATCTCTAAAATGGTAAATTTACAGGGGAAGAAACGATCTTAGCTTATAAAAGAATTCTGGAATGAGATTTTATTTCATATTTAGTATTTTTCACCTTTTATAAAAAAGTTCATATTTTCTTAATGTTTCATATTTTAAGAAAATGTAAAGGGCAACTGTTTTTTTCAGTTAGTTAAAAAAAAGAGACTCAAATGTTTGTCACAGCGATGATATGAGGGACATATCTGGATTTTATGTAGTTAGGGAGTGCTTTGAGCATAAATTGGTAGAGCCCAGGTGAACCCTTATTCCTAAACCAGCTTATCTTTATGAGTAAGTTGAGTAAAAGGGACAAAGACTAAAATCTAAATCTAAAATTAAATTATGACCACAGACTAAAATCTAAATGAGAAGCACCCTAGTGATCATTATTCACGATAGTACCATTTGACCTGTTTCTGTCTCTCATAGAACAACAGGGTATGAAATGCATTTGTCCTAATTTACATGTTTTGCTGACCCTCCCTAATAAATGAGCCCTTCCTGAGCTGATATGGGAATATTGGCCAGGCAAAGCACTAAAATGCGCAGGGCAGAGGCCTGCTGTCTAACCGGCTCAAAAATCTGGTATTAACCGCACAGCCAGTGGCATCAAAAAGCAACTCTGACCTTGTGCGGCAGGACGACTGCAGAGCCCCCGCTGATGCCCACGATGGGCACGGCCGTTTGAGTGGAGATGAAGTCCAGGATCTGCGCCACAGCCTCCGAACCGATGTTGTCCTCAAACACCACGCCGTGCACCCTGTTGGCCGCCAGTGTGTCGCAGATGCGCGTCAGCAGTGCCCGTGGGTTGGTGTTGTTCACCAGCACAGTGATGGGGTTCACCTCCAGCGGCAGATCCAGAAAGTTCTCCCGGCTCAGTCGACCCTTTATCTCCAGCTGGTAGGCAGAGCCGCTGAACACCACAGCCACGTTGACGGTGGGCTCGACCATGGTGAAGGGTCGGCCCTGGCAGCAGGGCGAGGTGCAGAGCAGCAGCAGCAGCAGCGGCGGCCACAGAGCGTCGCTCAGGTGGCCCAGACGAACGCCCATCTCAGTCGCCTACAGCCTGTTACAGAATACACATAACAGAATCAAAATAGCACAGATCTTTTTCACTTAAATGTAGCATAGATCTGACTTATTCGGATAAAACCCGATTTTTGGCAAGTCAGATTTGAGCAGCTATAACTATATTTAGATTATGTCATTACACAGTAATTACACAATAATCACTTGATATGGATCTAAAGCAGATCTCGAGTGTCCTGATTATTTAAGAAATATTAGGTTGATCTTATTGTTAAATGCTGCACAGAAAAATAAACCCTAATTAAAAATAGACAACAAGTCTTTCACACAACTGACTCTCGTCCGATTCAAGACTAAGTTCAGGACAAGGTTTTTGTTTATTTGTTTTTTATTGTAAAAAACACACTTTTTACAAGCACACATTTACTCTCACATCAGCAGCCACTAGCTTGATGACTGAACCAGAGCCATTAGGCTTATATGTAGCATTATATAACATTATATTGTATATTGTATGATGTATATTTCTTGTACATACGGGCTAAATTACTGCACCATATAGGACACAGAAAGAGGACTTCCAGATGGGCACTTTAAGTGGTGTTATAATGTTGTCATAATACTTCATAATCCTGGCCTCCCCTGCTTTTGTTTTTAGTCTGCCTTTACTTATGAGCCACCTTTTAGGCCCATTTCTGCCCTGAACCAGTATGTAAGAGGCCATTAGTAGCTTGGGGATAAGGCAAAACAAAAGTGGTATTTTTAGACGCAGGCATGTGCAGAGTGGGGCAGCGGCCAGGTCGCTCTGTCTGCGGACAACATCTGCACTCAGTCCCACCACTCAGAAACTGCACAGCCCAATCCAACAGATGGTGGGCACTGTGAAAATAAAATCCTCCCTTTTTTTTCAACAAATGGAGAACATGAGGATTTACGCCCCCACTCTTTTGTGCCTTTTTGGTCACAGTTTTACAGAACAGTCTGATCTAATCTTTCAAATGAAAAAATCAACTGGCGGCCTGTGGTCAGTATTGCAGTGCCAAAAACATTGTGCGTGGGCAGATTTCTTGCAACTGTAGTGACTCTGTTTTATGATGTCTAAAAACTAAACTTTTGAAATGTATGTTCATATTTATTAATTTGTGACATTTTACTCTATGTGCTTTTTACCATTTTAGCATGCAACTGTGTTCTGTTAGAAATTGCACTTCTGAAAGCCTCTGAATGCATTAAACCATAATTCCTGACATAGCACTGCTATTAATTTTTTTCTGTCAGAATCTTAAGACAGATTTTAGAGCTTTAGTTAGTCAGATTGAGTGGAGGCACGACCAATCTTATCATGCTAACCAAATTTACCATGTGTTCTGGGCCAGTCACCATGTAATCCTCCGTAATTCCTCAATCTGTCATGCCTCATGGACTAACGGTATCACCTTATCAAGTGGTCTCATGTGACAGGGAATCCCAGCATAATTCCCCTATATCTATCCTAGCTGCATTATTGGATGACAAGCTCTTGCTATCGTAAAAGATTCCATCAATTCCATTTTCTTTTGTCGTTACCTAACTTTGCATTGAGAAGATTTTTTATATATATTTATACCAATGTTTTGAATCTCCACCGAATGCCACAGAAAGTCCTTCGTTCACACTGCCATCAGAGTCTATAACTCCTCTCCCTGTCACACATCCACACAATAATCTGTGCAATAACCTGATGTTACTTTGTCGTGCAATTTCTGATTGGGTTTAAATTACTATCATTATGTTCATTATTATCTCATGCTTATGTGCAATAGTCTTAATGAGTGCTAAATCATTTCATTATATGCAACAACACGTGCAATGGTCTTACAATGTGAATATCACTTATGTCAGTATTATTTATATACTACTGATCTCTATTACATGCAATAGCATACAACTGCCATTGGAGTCATTAACTCTAAGTTATTTATCTATAGTATTTATATTCAACATTTGTGTATATTGCATCATGCATTATTGGATTTATTTGGACTTTATATTTTATACTGTATTTGTCTTTGTGGTTCCGTGTGTCTGTGCAGTCGTAACATAAGCAATTTCCTCCGGGATAAAAATTTCATGAAAAGTTATTGCAATGAAAAGTTATTGTATAGTCTTGTTTCGAGGAAAAAGAAAAGCAACTCTTGACAGTTTTGTGCTGTTTTTGTTATTTGTTTATGGAAACAAACAGAAAAAAAATCACGTTTCAATTTTTAATTAAATCTGCCGTTAAATTTGAATAGCAATGAAAGGAACAATAATCACATTCTTCGAAATATAGAAAGTTGCCAGTTCTTAGTCGGTCCAACACCACTGCTTTGTAAATACAGGTACTTTCATCATTAGTTACAATATACTTAAATATACGCCTAAATTAATAGAATATCCTTGTTTTATTACTGGTTGCTATTGCCTTATATCCGCTTTTTCTAGACAGTTTAAATATGCACTGAATTCATATTTAGCCGTTTGTCTCTTGGTAATTAACCCTAACATAATCTTTACTTTGGTTGACCTTGCAAAGCCAAGCCACGAAAAGTCTTCATTAGCAAGAAAGAGAGAGTTAATTCCTCCTTGGACGACGTGCCGTACATTCTAAAAACGCTTGACCTTGCACACATTTAATCACGACAGAAGAGGAGAGCAGAGGAGGATATCTGAAGGCCGGCTACGTGAGGGATTACTGTCATAAAGCAAAGCACAGAATTAAATAGATTGTCCGAATGACTCATCATCAACTTAATCAAACTCACTGCTTTTGTCAATATGGCCCATTTAGCTCAGATGTATGGCAAACAGACACATGAGGCAATTATAACACGGCTGAATCTGATTACCCCAGACTCAGGTGTAAAGAGAAAGATCTGTGTGATAAAGCACTTAAGACTATGATAATGACAGAATGTGAGCCAGCAACACAAGCTGCTTAGTGAGAATAAAGAGACATTCACATAACTTTATTTAGGTAACTCAACCACTAGTAATGCCAGTCAGTGTTTTCACAGTTTTATTCACTGCTAATCAGTTCTAAGAGTGGGACTTTTCACATGCACAGAAAACTCTAAATAACTTAACTCTAAATAAATTAATTAAAAGACATATATACTCAGCAAAAAAAGAAACGCCTCTTTTTCAGGACTGTGTATTTCAACAATAATGTTGTAAAAATCCAAATAACTTTACAGATCTTCATTGTAAAGGGTT
>JBBPCY010000028.1:11809935-11845965 GCA_037974405.1 Brachyalestes nurse | reverse complement strand
CGGGATTTGGTTTGGAGCGTTCAGCCCCATGCAGAACATGCGTGAGGCATCTTGTGTGGTCAGTCTAGTAATATTCTAAGTCTGTGGTCAGTCTAGTAATATTCTGTGTCTATGCCCAAACAGCTCTTTGTTTTTCCAAATTTAGTAAAAGAACCGGCTTGTTCACGATCAACACATTTCTATTGAGAGCAGTGTTGACAGATTGAGTTTGCAACAATTTGCATGACCTGGCAACCTGTTGCAGAGCGCATTCTAAAATATAGGAAAAATATATGAGAAAGTGTTTTACTTTGGTAACAATTTAGTCCATGTCGTGATTTCCTGTTTCGTTTTAATGCTCTTTACATGGGGTAAGACCGGAGACAAAATGTGCCATAACAAATTTTTTTCATTTATATCACATTTGACAGATTATGGCTCCTAAAAAAATTATTTGGATCCCAAATATTTTGTGTTTAGGAGCCAATGGCTCTTAAGCTGCATGCGTGCAAAGTCTCGATCCAAAACTTTAGTTGAACATTCATTTAACGTGGCCTAGGGCAGAGGTTTCCAAAATTATTTCTGCGCACAATTGTGCTGACATTACCTGCTCCAGTTTCGAGCAGCCTGTCTGCGCACTGAAGATTCACTTCACTTGCATGCGGTGAGTTGGAGGCAAACCCAGAGCGGATTTCCAGTGGTATGTGTATTCTCTTATCGGTTAAGTGGAATGGATTCTTTCGCAAAAGATTCGCGCTTCTACAGCGCTGGGTGAATTAATATTTAATGTTAAATATGGAGGTGTCCAAATGAATAATTATGAAAGTCCCCCTGGAGAAACTGAGGGTTAAGTGTCTTGCTCAAGGACACAATGTTAGAAATGAGGGTTTGAACCTGCAACTTTGTGGTTATCAAGTGCTTTATCCACTAGGCCACTACCACCCCTAAATTACCTGCCTGATTTTATTTTATTTTTAAATGTGATGTGAATTACATGATCAAATATGCCAGTGTTAAAGAAATAATGTATTATTCATTAGCAATATCAGTAGACTATAGTTGCAGCATATTCCATGGGCAACACAATAGTTTAATGAATTAATACAGAATTTGATTATTACGTGCAGCCACATGTGAATATTTTATGGTACCTGCAAACATGCTATCAGATGTTTTAAAGTAAATTAACACAGGGTAACTCCACTGGCTGGAGGAAATCATTGAGGCAATCACATCCGAGGCACAGAGTCATACTGTACAAAGGTCTATTTTGCACTAGCTCATCAGCTTTCTAAAGCGACATTTTTTATTTTGCATAGTCAGCAAGAATGATGCCTGCATTGTGTTAGACCGTAAATAACCTTTGAAAGGCAGCAGATTACATTGGCATTGTAGGTTCATGGTGGTGCCAGTAGTCCATTTTACTCTACATGTGTAACCCTAGCCTACCTAAAATGTACACAGCATTGTGGGTATAGCTTACTTTCTCTGTGGATGCCATAAGAGCAGGTCGTTCATAAGAGTGGATCTCAGGGTCTTCAAGCTGTAACCAATCTGTGCATATGGAAAAAGCATGGTTGGGTGTGTGTATAGAATGTGGAGCAGGGATCAGGATAAGACCCTAGTTAAGCTGAAGTTGTAGCGCTTGATACAGACCCCCCACCCAACCCATCCAGATGTCATTAGACTGTAGACATACTTGATGGCTAAATATACCTATATGTATACACGCTTGCTTAGCTATGGATATGCTATAATGGAATTAATTTATGACCCAGGAGGTTAACATGTGCTGACAAGGTGGTTTCTGTCCTCTCGGGGTTAGGTCAGCAGAGCCGGTGTGGTGTGGTCATGGTGTGGTGACATGCTATTTTGAAATGTATATGCTTTTCAGTCATTGAATGGTTAAAACATGAGACTGATGGTTAGAGCAGCAGATAAGGACCCCTTAATGTGGATATTAAGTGCCGCTGCACACACACAACCCCCCCCCCCCCACACACACACACACAGATGCACACACGGGTTTGAGAACCACTGATTTAAAGAACCATTGTGGAAACCACTGTTGTATGAACTGTCCTCAACTTTCCACACTCGCACCACACCCTTCATTTAGTTATGCGTATAAAAGTATGTGACAAACATATTTTCAATATAGGGTTTAGACTTAGAGAGCTATTTTGCCCAGTCTACCAAACCAGCAACAATCTGAAAAGGTTACATACTTCTTGAAAAAGGAGAGAGTAATAGCAAACCAGTCAGAAACCTCAATATAGCCTAGAAAAGTGCACAAAGGTATTAGTTATCTCCCATTGTCCCAAGCCTATTTCAGACTTGATGTTGAATAGTCTTACTTCTCAGTGAAGCTTAGAATTGAACTACCCTGTTATGTTCTGCATCAGACCCCTCAGGTCAGGGCTATTTCCAAACATCTGGTGCCTAAACAGCCCCATTCCCTCCCAGATCCAGATTCTTTTACAATATGACATAGCATTCTAATTAGCAAAGGTAATATTAACACGAAACAAATTACACACTGCTGGGCCCCTTGTAGCTTAGGGGCTCAAAGTGATTTCATATACCACTCATCTCAAGAAATTGTTTTAGGTTATGCTAGCCTGGCATTTAATCCCATTGTCCAGTATGGAATTCAAGCTGGAAGTCCCAAGGCAGCTTTATGTCAGGAAGAAGCGGAGGAGAAAATCACTTTCTGTCTTATTTCTTTTCTTTTTGCTCAGTGGTCTGTCAGTTGTTTTTTTTCTTATTTTCAGCAGTGGACACAGTGGTAAACTGAATACAGATTGAGACGCGGGGTCTGTTCTGGTGAACAAAGGGAGAGTAGGAGAAGGAGTCTCGCTCCACAGCTGGCGCTCAGAGCACTCCTGCTATGGCGGTCTCTCACATAAAACTGGAGAGGGTTTCTCACCTGTGAGGAAAGTTGTGATTTTCCCCATTTCGCCCTGGCTCATGATCAGTCAGAGAGGGTGTCAGAGCCCAGTGACTGTGCAGCAGCCCGCTTATCTGACAAACACACACCTGACTCAACTCCACACATGACCTTGATCAGTCTGTGTGCGTGTGCGTGTGTGTGTGTGTGTGTGTGAGAGTGTTGGGAGAAACAAATGTCGCCAGACTGACAGAAAACATTTCATCCCCATTTTTGTGGAACATAAAATAGAGTATAATAGCTTAAACATCCTTCTAGTTACTGAGATTTATGTTAAAGTTAGCTTTGACAGTTCAGTGAAAAATCAAACATTGAACTTTTCCAAACCATGTTGTGAGCTATTCTGAAAAATTCTAAAGTTCACAGTGTAGCGCAGTGTTCAGCCTTGCCTACGCATGTATTTGCGCAAATGATTTGAATGACTGTTGGCTATTCATATTTGTTAACAAAAATAGTCTTGCAGCTCCAGTGCTGAACTAAACTAGTGAACATGTCTCGTCTAATGGACTGCATCTGGGTTGGAAGAGTATGTAATTTTTTAAAAACTATTTCTTTAACATTTAACTATAGTAACTAAACCTTTAACTAACCAGTAACACAGACCTTGAAGGAATGACCAGAAAAACCTGTTTGTTGTTGTATTATTTTCTTCCTGTCTTAAACGCTTTAGTTATCTTTAGTAACCTCATAGGGTAATTCCTTTCTTTCTCTAAGTCTTAGTAACACAGTCTAAATGTATGGACTATGTGTGTTTGTGTGCTGGAGAGGTTCAACTGTCTTCATGATAACAGGAAAATATTTACATTTCAACAGTGTGGTCACATTTGAAAGGTCTATATGATTTTTTGTTATTTTTTGTTAAACAAAAAATTAAGCTTTTTAGTTTGTCAGAGTAACTGTTGGTTTTAGGTCAGTGTTGACTGTAGGTGACTGTGTGGCATTATTTAGCAATATATAGTAATACAGAAATCAAAGGAAACGCCACATACATGTATGCGTATAGTGACGTCAGAGTTCTGTATCACGAGTGTGGCTCTATAATCTTTAAGATTTCATTAGGCTGATTGGCTTTAGTGGCGTGCTGCGGAGCGGCTCGCTGACAAAGCATCTGCCGAAGCCGTGACGCAGCGCTGGAGGTCATTTGTGAGAAAGACGGAGACGGCGTGAGACGTGCTGGAGCCAGGTGAGACACAGCACTCCTTCATTAGCAAGTCAAACAGCTGTGTGGCAGCGTTTATAGGCAAGGAATGGAGCTGTTGCCTGAGTGGCCAGTAAAGTAACATTTGATGGCTGCGCATTGCCCTCCCATTCATAGCAATGTCATTTCTGTCCTTGGTGCAATCTTGGCTTATTGGCCTGTGTTCAGCTCAGTCACTGGCCCGAATGGTAATTGCCCTTACCTCGGCAGCGGCGTATATCTCTGTCCTGAATAATGACACCACAAAGGCAATGCATTTCGGCCCATTTCACCGAATGAAGAGGTAAATGCCGTAACGATGGGCTTACTCATTTTTCTTCATCACTCTGCGGTCGTATTGTCCTGCACTCATCCACGCTTTGTTTTGTGTGTGAACTTACTTGATTCTAATACCATTACCACGTGAAATGATGTAAAATACACTTGACATTTTTATTAACAGGGCAAAACGGGCTGATGTGTTCTCCAAGTGAAAGCAATGCACACACTGTAATCAAGTCAATTCAGTGCTTTACTTTTCACATCTGTGTGTGCAGGCATGTTGGGGGCAGGCGGGATTAAATCAGCATCTGTTTAAAAATCTCCTCTTGATTGCCGATTCAAACTATTCCTTCCGCCAGACACACACACCAAGTTGACTCTAAACACACCCTCTGACTTCTGGTGCTCTCCACAGTGTTGTCACTCAAACAGAAGGGGCTCAGAGTGGTGTCTTCAGAGGAGATGGTGCTTCCATAAAAGTCTATTATTTTCTCCAGTCTCACTGTATGAGCTTGAAGCGCACTGGAATTCGAAACAGAAAGCCACTTTTTCTGATCAATCCAAATGGTATCAGTCTGACTGTGTTCCATTACAGCAGGGCTGGGCAACATGATATGTTATTGTGATAAATGATGTCCCGATATACTTTTCTCAGAATGTGCTGGTTATCATACTAGAACACTGAAAAACAGTATGTATTATATGTACCAGTGTACAGTGCTGAAACTGCATAGTAACAAGGAGCTGATTGGATTCTGGGCTACTATGTCGTTATTTTATTTCATTAATTGTTTCTGTTAGTTATTATATCTTTTCCTGATCCTTTTCAAATAGTCATTTTTTACAAACGGTCTTCAATGCAGTGGCAAGTTTGATTATTCATGCAGGCAAGCACCCTACACCAGTAACAGATCTAATGTAACATTCATCCCCACCCAACCCACAAGCCCACACACACACACACACACACACACACACACACTATCCATCTGTTTGTGAGTGTATACATATATACACATAAACAGATGGACCTATTTTAATTTTATGGTGATTAGACTTTTATTTGTATATTGTTAGGCACTACCAGACTTTTTTGTGAATGTTACATCCAGCCCCATCAATTTACAATTGCATGTGAACTCCTGTCGCATTCAGCTGAACTGAATCTGACAGGCAAATTGGCTGGTGCTCAAAACAAACTAAATTTTCATTTGAGACACACATGTAGGTTGCCTGTATACACATTATTAAGCTTTCTCAATCACTTTAGAAATCGTGGCGCAAAAATCTCGATTTGTAGTTTTTGAAATGTGGTCATGGGTTAGATTATTGATTAGGCTTATTTTATGTGGCACTACTCTTTTGTCCATTATTTTTGCCTGTTCCAACTCTAAATACTGTGATAAATAAATAAAGAGTAAATAAATATAAAAAAAAATTCAACTGCCCTCAGTTATGCTGATGTGATCAATTTTTCATATCATTCGCCCATACTCTACATTGTTCTGAAATGAAGCACTACATTTGACCCACAATGTAATAAGATATCATGAATCTATAAGACAAAACCACTGTTCATTTGAATTCATTCTCTTTGTGTGTCCATAAATGTACACGCAAGGTGCCTGTGTGTGTGTGTGTGTGTGTCTGTGCAAAGTAGAATGTGTGTGTTCTCCAATGTGTGTGTGTGTGTCTGTGCAAAGGAGAGAGTGTGTGTTTCTCTAGTGTGTGTGTGTGTGTGTGTGTGTGTGTGTGTGACCACCCTGCTGTGTGTTGGACCAGTCTTTGTCGTGTGGAGCCAACATACCCAGGGATCAATGCATCTGTTCTGTCCTCACACGGGGCACAGTCACCACTGAGCCGGTCAGCCTCTCTGCTTAACTCTTTACTGACCCACAGTCTTTCATACCACACACTCCGATTTCCTCATTACTGATGCACACACTCCATGCTGCATGAAATGGATACAATAGTAGTATTGCGATTATAGTACATATGCCTATGCCATATGCTTTGAACTATATTAAACATACACTGTCTGTCCATACTGTGACACTAAAAACAAGCCTAACGCATCGTCAAAATTTGATTTTGGTTTTAAATGCCAGTCATTTAAATATCTGTCAGTACTTCTTTCAGGCTATTATTTACCGTTTTACACAGTTACGGGACGTCCGCCCCAGGTAGCATTCTTCTCTAGTGGCCTTCGGCTGTAACTGCCATTCTTTAGGATATGATACACTTGACACAGCATACATAGGGCTTCGCTAACAGAAAATATGCATTTTGTGCTGAGAAAAGAAGCTTTTGCTCAATTTCGTCTGTGATGAAATTGCACTTTATGTCGGGAAAAAAAAGCAGTTACCGTGGATAATGGCCAGGTAAGGCAGAGGATGGGTGACTCAAAGAAGAAAGGAGGAAACAATTGTGTGTGTGTGTGCATATGCGTGTGTGTGTGTGTGTGTTAGGTGGGGTGGTGGAGTGGGGGGAGGGGGGTGCAGTTTCCGAAAGGCTTAGAGAAATTGACCCAGAACTGCCATGGAGCTGTATAAAATTATAATATTTCTGATGGTACAGGGTCATATACTAGAGCCTGGCGGGAAAAAAAGAGAAAACGTTCTCTGAAACATATATTTTGTCTTTAACTTTTCACTGTTGTCTGAGCCTTTCATGTGACCTTGCCTCATTTTGCAATACAGTGGGCCAGGCTGTCCATAAACTATAAAATCTGATTAATACTGAATAGAGAAATGCTAATATGGTATACAGAATAGAATAGAATATAGTGTATATAGAGAATATAGCATTATTTAGGTTGGAAGCATTTCAGTAGGGTTTTAATGAAACATAATATTTTTTTCACCTTGAAATTGTATTTGAGCCCAGTGATTTTAGGCTGCTAATCCTTTTCTTCTTTTTTTTCTTCTCTTCCTTTCTTTCTCTCTTTCTTTTTTTGCACATCACTCATTACCTTTTATTCAGTCCTTCTTTTCTCCACCTCATCTGTCTTCTCATTTAAAGGCAGTGAAGTGCTTCTGGCCATAGTAAACAGTAGCCTCAGGTAGAGCAACGTGCATGCTGTCCCGTGCACAATAGGCCGAATGCTAAAAGCATCAGTATGCGCTCTGGCTAGAGTAATAAGTGGACACAACAGTAATTACTGCGGGCTGTCACTGCCTTGCTCTCTGAGGAGCTCAGCTCACTCCTCTGTAGGCAGTCCAGCCCTGCGTCCCTTCAGCATCCCAGGACAGAGACTTTAAAGGAACACCTCAGTATTGTTCAGCTGATTATCCATCTGTAGCATCTGCAACATTCAGTTGATTACTATGGGCAATCATTTTGATATATTTTCCAGTGCTTAGAAAAAAAGGAACAGAAAACCCACTGACTTCATTCACACTTGCAACAGAAGCCCATGGGCAGATGTTAAAAAAAACTTTCCTCTTTGGGTTATATTAGAAGACTCTCTGTTTGTTTCTTTGTTTCTTAGTAGAGTGAAATTCATGTTCTTGGTAGTTGATTGTAGGTTACAGATGCTGCAGACAGAGATCAGGCTGAATAAACCATTCCTTCAACTGTACAGATATATTGGCATGTTTTGAAGCAAACCATTCATGCTTTTGCAAGTTCAATATCTAAAACCTTTTAACATCTCTCTGAGAATAGCTGTGCTCTCATGCTTCATTTCACCTCAGCCTGTGAAACTGATACACAGACAGACAGCGAATCTCAGCCTGTCCCAGCAAGTGTCCTACCTGTGGATGAACTTACACAGAAATAGCACCTGTTTTACACCACAGCGGGGCAATTTCAGCGTGGTTCACACACACACACACCCACACACCCACATGCATGAGACCTTCAGATTGACTCACAGCAGTACAGCTTTTGTATGAAAATCAGACATGTTTGCCACCACACACACACACACATAAACGTCCCACATGCTTACAACAGTTACCAGTAAACCCTACGCATGTCCCAGCAGCAAAAGTGAAGGTGATCAGTTACCTGCGACGGCAAGCCGCATCCAGCCCAAGCTCCTGACAGCACATTCCTCCTTCACACTCTGACGTCCTGTTTCTTTTTTTTCCCCTCTCTCTCTCTCTCTCTCTCTCTCTCTATCTCTCCTCCTCTGTCTCTCTGTGCCGCTCGCTCACTCTTTCCAGTCCACACTTGTTTGAGCCTATTTCAGTGTGGACACTGGAGCCCGCTGTGTCGGTGGCATGGTTTCGAGCAGTTTGGCAGAAGGTCACATCATCTTGCTCTGTGAGGGGAGGGAGGAGAGGGGGAGAGGGAGGAGAGGGGAGGAGGGAGATAGAGTGAGAGAATGAGGAAAGCCAGAAGAGAAAGATCAGGGGAGAGGAGGGGGGTGAGTATACATAGAAATGTGGGTATTAGAGGACACAAACAGTTGAGAACAAGTAGAAGTACATGCATGTTTATGTCTGTCTGTGACATACAGTCTTAACAATAAAGGTTCCCGGATGGTTCTACTAAACCTTTCATTGATAGAGAACCTTTGCATTTTATACATATATTTTTAATATGAAGATCTTCAAACTTTACAGAGGTTATTCACACTCACACCTTTAATATATTGCGCAAGACTTTTAAAAGAGCATCTCTTGAAAAGTTCTTTAGGGAACCAAAAAGAGGTAACTTCGAAGAACCTCTTTTTGGCGTGTTTATTTTTAAGAATGGTTTTCCTTTTGAGGGATTTTCTCACCTCTTATCTGTCTGTGTAGACGTCTGTGTCCAAGCGAGGTCCAAAAAGTGCCCTAATAACTTCCAAAGAATCACCAGCATCAGATTTTGTCAGATTCTGTCAAGTGCCAAGATGTATCCTTTACAGTCCCATCTGAAAGTGACTAGCCTTGGGCAAAAAGCTCGAAGTGTCTTGGAGCGATTATTGGAGATTATCAGTTAGTCTGTGGAAGAGCCTGAACCTCCAGTTCACCTCGATCACCTGTTCTCGTCTCACATGTCAACTGTTCTTCCTCCATTAAGACAGCGTGTACAGACTGGCAGACAGGTGGCACAGGCCAAAACCTCTTGTGTTCTTGTTGCAGGTTACTCCAGACCAGCATTGGGCTAAATATTTCCTCCCCGTTTTCTTTCTCTACACTGTTGCTTGGTAGCAGACCATTGGTTACAGTGCAATCTTAGTTTTCTCTCCTGAAAAAAGAGTTTTTTCTGAAGATAATCACATCTGTACAGTTGAGTTTGGATTCTGGCTGTTGGCAGTAGATGTAGATGGTCACTGTAGTTGTAGTTGTAGTATGCAGTCCTGGCCCCAGGATTATTGCGTCCAGTTGTAATCCTGCCTCCTCCTGCACTCTATGTCAGAGCAAAGGCTTGTGAGCCGTAATCATTATGTGGTAAGGATTTATCCCGAGTCTGTTTCTCTCTCTCGCTCTCTCTCCCTCTCCCTCTCCCATTGCTTTCTCCCACCCATCCTGTTTTCTCTTCTCCCACGCCTTCTCCCTCCCTCTTGATGTGCCATCCTGTATTACTTATAGTTCTCAAGCTGACAGACATTATCAATTAGCGCTCATTTTCCATTTAGTTTATTCAGCTTCATCTGTCATTCTAATGGTATCTCTTTCCTCTCTCTTACCTCTCTTTGTTTACCATCGCAGGACACCGTTAATCAACAGGTCCATTAGATGTGCCTCAGTGCATATTCTATGCAAACACACATACATACTCACTGAAACACACACATCTACACTTGTGACAAATACAAAATACACACCTTAATGCCAAGACTGTCACAAATATTATTCACCTTATTCTGATCCGTACCATTTTCCTCTTTACAATCATTTGTCTACAGAATTAGTGGTGCAGATTAAGAGAAACTGTCATAAAAAATGTATTTGTTGTTTTACAGCTTGATCTTACATTAAAAATATAATCTAACCTTTCAGGGAGAGAAAGAGAAAAACTCCATAGAAACAATTTACAATTTTCTCAAATACTTGGTTATCCCAATCACTGAATTACATCTAGAAGTTCAAAATCTAGTTATATACTCCCCTTCATATGTTTCCTTTTTAAGCACAAGTCTTCAGGAACCCCTGAGTGGTCACCCCTTCCTTGTTTTGTCAGGGTATAAATACAAGATGACACAAAGGCCAACCACCCTTAGTCAGCCATCAGCCTGAGGAAGATCACAGGATACATAAATGAAATGAGACAAAATATTGGTGATCTTTATAAATCAGGCAATGGCTGTAAAAATAGCTTCACACCTCAAAGTGTTCGGATCTGCTTGTTAGGGCGCAAATGGAGCATTGATGGACATACGAGAGGCAAATCTCTCTTGAAAGAAATCACTACCTCCATGCCCACAAACTATTTCAAAGTCTTACCAGGAAACCAGTAATCGAGTTCTAAAAATTACAAAAACAGCACTGATCCTGCGATTGAAATTGTACCCTATAGTCAGATTAGATAACAACAGCTTTTTTGGGACAAATGGTTATGTACAAAGTAACTTTATCCCAATAGTGAAATATGGTGGTGGATCTATGATGCTGTGGGGCAGTTTTAGTTCTAAAGTCTGTGAGAATATAATTTGATTACAGCATGATGGGCTATGTAAGAGGGACTGCCTCTTCTAGGAGACTAAGAGCTGGAGTGTGGTCAGAGCGACCAAATAATTATTCTAATAATTAACAACAACAAAAACAACACTGATAATAATAAATTATTCTTGACTTGGGCATAGGGTTCTAAGATAAACCCTTAAATGGCATTAAAGCATTACATCATATGAGAGTCTTTTAAACTTAAAGACTATGATATGTGTTGTAAAAACAATCTTCATTTTTATGTGGATTTTTGCAATTTCTTTACTGTTTTTAATGCAAGACCAAACACATACCACAAACACTTTTTTCACATCTATCCTAGAGATGCCAATAATTCAGAGGGGTCTCTTCAAACAGTTGCTGACGTGCCAGGGCGTAATGCTTGAATGTTAAAATGATTAGTTTAAGTGTAGGTTAACAGTGATTGCAAAACAAAGAGAGCAGCAGTAAATGGGAGTGAAGGTGCTCATTAACAGTTTCAGTGAGGTAAAGTTTTATTCATATTAACTTGCTCCTTCCCATCTCTGCGCCCAGCATGATTAATTCTCTTCGCCTTGTGGATGGGGACACTTTTCGAGCAGCTAATTTTCTGGCCAGAGAAATACATGCCAGGAAAGAAAATGCTTCCAGCTATTGATTACGTGTCAGAGATTTGGGTTAGAGGAAAAGAGGCTGGAGCAATGACACGAAGCAAAAGAACAATTTACTTTTTTGGGAAGGGCTATAAATAGCTATACCAAAATGCCACAGATCATATTTTGGGAACATTTTGATCTTGTGGACACATTTGGAAAAACATGGCATTTCAGATCTTATATTAACTTACAAATGTTGATTAGACGTCAGCCTTCTTTTTCATTTAGGTGTTTAAGTTACAGCTGTACAAACTGACAATGTACAGGCTGGATATTTTTTGAAGTTCAAAATAAACCTCCCATAGCTAAGATACATTTGCTGGTGAAAGCTGTTATTTTTTTCACTATACTAAAACATTGTAGTCTTTGAAATGATTTCTGCATAAATCCTAAAGTGCAATTTTAATTCTAAAGTTTGTGCTGCCAGGGTTTCATTGTTTTTCCATTTATAATTATGACTGTTTAACTACAGGCTCAGTAGAAATCTGGCACTGTAAAATTACAAACGAAAGTATTGTTTGTTACCGAACAACAGAGCCACAGAAATAGCAGATAGGGTCATCCTGAGTTCCGGGACTGTCATCGCTCATGGGCTCCTCCTCTGGTGCAGCACTGACTGCCTATGGAGATTTCACCTCAGTTAACATGACAGGGATCCAGACAGCATTGGAAATCCCACTGATAAAACATTAACAATGTCTCATTAATAAAATCACGAATGGGAATGTGACGCTACAACCAAATACAATGTCTGTGTTAAGAGCTACTTTTCATTTTTATGAACACAGGAATTTTTTATATGTGTGGATTAATAGACCTCGCTGCCTTTATAAGTGTTAAAGAAATCACGTACATTAAAAAAACATAATAGGATTACATGGCTTCTTATTTTTTGTAAACGTATATCACTACATAGTAAACTACATTTGAAACATACTTCACTATCCCTGTATAATCTAGATAAAGGATATTTATGATTTCTTATGTTTTCTTGAGATCCAAATGCAAGTTATTAATGCAAGTGATGCAGTTCTTATTCTTATGTTTTTGTACCAAATTACCCCCAACACTAGTTATAACTAAATAAAACATTGTTCCTGGATAGCATAATGGATAACCACCACACACAGAAAACAGAGGTTAGATGTTTTGTCTTTTGTTGTGGTTTTTGCACCATGACACCATTCCTTTTCATTACAGAATAGGGGTGTAATGATTTTAGTTTCTGAGGATTCAATTTGTTTGAATTTACAACATTTATTTATAAATGTACAAATTTTTGGTTTGGCTTAAATAAATCTATTTGCTCCAATTCATTTTTTTTCTACACCACCACCCTCTAACAAAATAAACCAAATCAGCAAAAGTCATAACTCCTAAAACGTGTAAGCTCTTTAAAAAAGCTGTCTTTTGAGTGTGGATGTTTCCCCATAAGTCTGATCCCTCCCTTGCAGGTTTTCTCAGATAGGATGCACACACATGCCTAGTTTTATTGACAGTGATTTACACAAAAGAAAACAACAAATGAAAGATGCTAAGAAGAGAATGAGGGATACTGTTTCAAATATGACTTTTCAAATATCTGTAAATATTTTACTTTACATTTCATTCACGTAGGACGTTCTTTTTCACACCCCTGACCTCCTTCAGAAGTTATTCATGCAGAAATCTAGACAATTCATAACCTTGTGACAACTGTAAGCTGTTCAGAGTGCTGCCCCTTGAAGATTTGCATCACATCCAGTAGGCAGCTACATAGCCAATGCTCCAAAAGTATTTTTGAGAAACACATTGTAACAGCTTCATTCCTGTAAAATCTGCAGTACATGCTTCAAAATACAAATAATACTTTATATTTAGTTTCTAAATATTCTCTCCAACAATCTTTTTTGCAAACACAGGACTTCACGGCAGCACTGTTACTACATTAACCCTGCGAAAACTCTCTCACTCTTTATTATATGGAACAATATAATGTCTTCTGGCAGCCTACATGTGCTAATAGGAAGCAAAAGCCCACAGATTATGTCAAAAAAGGTCAAGGCTCATCAAATGGTGATCTGTGTAGATGAGATGAAATTAAAAGAGCAGCACTGGTCCTGTACTGCCATACAGGTAAATATCTTTTTGCGTAGTTAAAGGATCACTTAGTGTGCCTTTCCCATCAGATCTTGTTAAATATTTTCAATGTTATCTAAGCTAGCTTGCAAATGCCACAGGCCAGCAACAGTCTCCTTTTTGTGCTGAAACTCATCAGTAATTTGTGTACCAGCTCAACCCGGGGGGGGTATTATTGGGGGTTGAGGGTTGCAGGATGGGGCCGAGAAGTACCGAGGTTCCCCTGTGTTCCCGGGGGAGATATGTGCATCTCGGGTTGTAAGCCGTGGTCCGGGGGGGGGGGGGTCGGTTAATATGTTTTATGCACATCTTCTATGTGTAAGTAGCCCAAAATTCCGCCAGGACGCCGGACACAGGTCTCAAAACGTGGACATGTCTGGGAAAAAGAGGATGTCTGGTCACCCTAGTTAACCTAGCCATATAACAGACATCGTGTGAATTTTTTTGACAGGTTTAATTGGTAACACAGGATTTCACATTGTTTAATCTACATCCTACACTGCTCTTTTTGTGACTTAAATTTCAGAAATATTCCTGTTTGTCAGTGAGTCTTGTTACAGTTGCTAAGCTATGATTGTTCACGGGGTGTCTAGGGTGGGCTTCAGCAAAGGGTGGAGATGGGGTTAGGGGCAGAGCAACAACTGACATCTTCTGTAACCAATCATGGAAATTATGGTAAAAATGAAATTCGTTATAAGCGATGTTGTAATTCTTGCAGCTATAGGCAGTTGCCAAGTTAATCTGTAACTCAAAGTGTGACTGGAAGTCTTTCAGAGTGATTTGAAATGCACCCTTCTGGAAGAACATACTGATTTCACAGCAGTGGCAAAATAAAAAGCTACCTCTCCAAAAACTGTTACACGAAATGGTCACATAAATACGCCACCTGATGCCTGAAATATAGTTTTTATGATGGTTTTCACATACGATTATGGCATAAATCATATTTTTGAAACACTGTTTATGGTAAAGGGGCACAGGGAGGGCAAAACTGCACCCAAAGATGACGCAGTCAGTCTAGGACATGAATAGGGTTTTTGTATTAACCTTAAACATTAAGGCAACACTGTTTAGGCAGTATTATACTATTACGCTATCCATCATGACCCACCATAAAGGTTCTTTACCTTTGCTTACCTCAAATGATCAAGAAAGGTCCACATTATGTTTGAGAGCACAAGGGAAATGATTCAAAGCCAACAAAATGCATGTGTTGCAGGAACACAGTGCTTCAGTGGAGATGTATGCTAAGTGTTGTGCCTTGCTCCCTCCTCCAATCACAGGGTAGCAGTATTAAAAACCTGAGGGGCCTGCAAATGATTTCAACCCCCCTCTTCCCACAACACACACACACACACACACACACACACACACGCACACACACAAGCATGAACAATCGTTCACAAACCCATTTTCCCTGCTTCGCACAAAGACACATAAATAGCCTTTACCTCACACATATTCTCACACTTGAAAACGGTATTCATGGACAATAATTATGGGCGATATTACTCTGAAAGCAGAAGAAATCAAGAAGACATACCACTCCAAGACTCACTATACTCTCATTACCCAGCTGCAACAGCTTACTGATCGTCCAGGTCTAGGAAAAATAGACGTCAAGTAAGTTCTCACAGTCTATAAAGCATCTGTCTCTACCTGATCTTCTTGGAAATCTCTTAAATGTCTTTGGTTTTATGAGTCTGTCACATCTGAACTGAGAAATCTTGGGCGTGTCATGATGATGTATGCTTCCCAAAGGCTTGGGGGGGGGGGGCATTCTCAATGACCTTATCAATCACTGAGGTGATAAGCATGAACGGTATAGTTAGGCATTCTTGATGAGCAGGGTGTGATGTTGGCTTAATGTAACTGATGCACAATCAATGAACAAAAGAAATCGACATGTGGAGACCGGAGATAATTACGACATGGAAAGATATGGAAGATGATTCTGAGTGATCTCACTGAGCGAGTTCTTTAATTATGTGTTTATCCAAATCGTTGACTACTTGAATTTTCTAGTAATATTCTCCAATAATCTTTTTGGCTACTTCAATTTTGCCCACTGATTGGCTCATTGAATCCTTTGCTCTGATCAGTTACTTGAGTGCTGCACATTAATTGGCTAGTTAAATGCTGCGCTCTGATTGGCCACCGGGATGTTGCAGTCTGATTGTCTACTTCAGGTTGGAGCCCCTGTCCTCTAGATGATGAATGCTGATTGGGTAGTTCAGTCCCACAACCTGATTGGCTCCTTGAATTGTGCAATGTAATCATCTGCTTGAGTCTTGCGTAGTCTTGAGACTGCTCTGATTGGCTTAACACACATTTAAGCAGATTGCGAGACCATGCTTTGTAACTTTGAAATCCTACAACTTGATTGACAGTTGCAACTGGGGACAATTCACTGTACTCTCTTAACTCAGCTTACGCCTAGTCCTGCACACTGCCTGGCTATATCAGTCCTGTGCTTTGATTGGTGACTTGAGTCTTGTTTTCAGGTTAATTAGTTGAATTCAACATTCTGATTGGTGACTTGAATTCTGCACTCTGATCGGAAGCTTGAATCCTAGACTCTGATTTGCTGCTTGAATCCTATAATCTGACAGGCCACAGACATGCATATGTCTGCATTGTGTGTTTGAATTTGCTTAAGCCTTCAATTTCTATAAAAATATCATTATTATTGTTGTTGTTTGATATTATAGTTGTAATTAACAGATACACACTAACTAAATATTTTATTAAACACATTGTTTCTAATGTTCTAAAATCTAAATGGCTGAGATATGTTCAAACCTTTGTGAATTACTTGATATAGACTCATATCACTGCTCATATGATTTGCATTCTGTTCTATAAACCATTGTGCTGTTCATGGAACATACACATTTTTGGCCATTATGTTGCTTAGCAACCATGCTGTTAACGGGCTACATAGCTTGACAGAAGCATTGGTTATTGTGATTATTATTAATAATGATTAATAACAGTGACACCACTCAAGGCTGTGTGCTATGGCAATGTTACTCCTCTTTGCACTGCAATATCCCTTAACTAGGGAAAAAAGCTGTAGCACATGCTTTCTGAAGTTTTGATTCATTTTGTAAATGTTCAGTATATTGGTATCAAATAGTACAAGATTACAAAATATTAAGAGCTATTGCACAGTGTAGCTGAAATCACGGTGTAGCATGCTTTAAAATAATAATGTCTTTTGGGAAATGAAAGTTCTCTTATGTATTTCGCTTAATCTTTAATTATTGCTGCTCTTATAGTGTTTTCCTTATTAATTAGAGGTTCTTCAGTTTAAAAAGATAACATAATCCAAAAAGATGTATAATGACACAGACTTACCTGTCCATATAAGAAGTAGCTGGTATGTTTGCCTGTCTAGACTGAGACTGTGGGTTCAAGCCCCCTCTCTGGGTGGGCAATCTCTTCTCCCCCAAAGTACATATTTTACCCATTTTTATCTATTTTTATCTGTTTTTATCTATTTTTATTTAGTTTTATATTAGGCATGTCAAGGAATCCTAGTGTACATCTACCAGATATAATCACAGTAGATCGGTAATGTAGTGGTACACAATAGTATGTCAATATAATCCACGAATTGGGTTCGATTTGATTCACAGTTCAATACTTTCACAATAATTTGAACAGAATCAGACGGAACAAAATAATGACCATGATTATGTTGTTGCACAACTTACTAACAACACTAGAGCTGTTATTGCTGGAGTGGACCTGTGGGGCTGGTCCTGTGTTCCAACAATGCAGCATATATTAAATTGTCCATTCTCCACAATACGTTATCAGATCTCCACATTACGCTATGTGACAGTTTTGCATTGTTACCCCCTAGCAGTCAAGACTGTCAAAAAAAACATTGCTGCTTCATGCAGTCGGGGAAGAAAGTAAATGTAAAATAACGTTTTTTGCAGACCTATTTCACTCTAATTCCATACATATCAATAACAGACATGGGGCAGCTGGTAGCCTAGTGGTTAGTGAGTTGATTGGAAGGTAGTGGATTTGAATCGCAGGACTGCCAGTGGCACCACTAAGGTGCCCTTGAGCAAGGTGCCATCCCTACACACTGTTGCATTGCTGGCTGCCTGATGCTTCACTTGGGTTAAATGGGTTTAATGCAGCGAACAATTTTGCACTATTCACACCGTGTGCTGTGCTGGACTGTGGTGTGTTTACAAGTGACAAAATGAACAATTTACACATTTGCCCCATGACTATTTATGCCCATATTCTTATATTTGGCTCATGTTTAGCCTCCATTCATTGCAGTGGAAGTCTCCTGGGGAAGATTTACCCGTCCCTAGAGGCTGGTGCAGTGGTCACTGTTGATTGCGGTTGTTAGCACGTCAGCAGTAGCTGCTGGCGACCCTGAGGAGATTAGCGCTACTGTTAGCAGAGTGACAGCAGAGGCCTCACAGGAACAGGTGGGCACAAGGCAGAGGAAGCTACACGTGTCAGGATGGAGGAGAGAGGGTGGACCATATGTTCCCTCTCCACAGCTTGGCCAAAGCATTTCGCCTGCTAGAGAGGTGAGCGAGCGCACGAGAGCCACAGCTAAAACGAAGAGAAGAAAGAGGAGAAGAACAAGAAGACACTGTAAACAGCTAAAGAAGACCGTGACAAGAAGATGGCAGGGTTGGCATGTGTGCCCGAAGTCCTGATGTCTGAGTACATGCTCTTCCGTCTGTCGGAGCGAATCAGTTGATATTATTAGCTGTGCTCTTGTGACAGAAACAGGGAAAAAGGAGGGAAAGGGGCCAAACTCGGCACTGGCCAGACCTCAGGGGAGCGGACAAATATAGCCAGACGTCTCTGAGTATTGACCAACGGCAGCTCAGCTTACGTCCTCAACCCAGCCTTTCCCTCCAACTTCTACTCCACCTCTTCCTCTCCCTCTCTTCCTCTCCCTTTCTTTCTCGCTCTCTCTCTCTCTCTCTCTGCTTTTCTCTGTATATCTCTTTCTCTGTCCTCCAGCTCTTCCAGCTTGTTGCTTTTCTTTATAAAGATCATGTATAAAAACCATGGGTTATGGCATCCATTGACAGATTGAGAGAGCTGCATCGTCCTGTATTGACATATATAGCTGATATTAATGGATTTCATTTTCAGTAGTTCTCTTTTAGGTCAGGTCAGGTGGAAAATATCCCTCCTGTGCCGTGCGTATTATCACACAGAGTGGCCTATTGACTATATTTAGCTTCTCGACAACAGGCTGCTTCTGTTGGCAATTACATGTAACGAGGCTATTTCTCTATGCCTGCCCTTCACGGGTGTGCTCAGTCCATTTTTTTCAATTTTGCACTATGGCTTTTCGGGCAAGATACTATAACTTTAAGTATTCCTTTGGGGTTTCCCCCTTTTACTCTCACATGCTTTTCAACACTTCTTTATGAGAGGGAACTGAACGGGACTGTTTCTCCACATCTTCACTCATAAATGATCTGGTGTTGGCCACTGAAGATTGTGGTTAGTGTAGAGTTTCCCACAACACGCAGTTTGATTTTAAACATTTGCGTCTGCTGGATCAGCAGTAAAACTCAGAACCTGCTATCTCGTAATTCATAAGGACATTTTTAGAAAATGTAAAAAGGTTGAAGAGTATTCATTTCCTTGCTAAACATGCAAGTGCTACAGTTTGTGTGCATAAAACAGCTAATAATAGTAAGAATATTGTATCATCTCCAGTATGTACCTGGACCATATGTTCAATTTCACTTTTCTCAAAGTCAGTTAATAGAAGCTAATTAGAACTCAGGAGGGCATCTTTATCATTTGTCTTGTCTGTATCTACAAACCCTTTTTAGCATCTAGGCCAAACATGGCTTATGGCCAGTGATAGGACTATAATTTTCAAGAAAATCTTTATTAAGTGGAGGGGTTTGCTTTTATTTGTTGTTTCTTCTAGCCTGTTGTGCATCAACAGTTGTTTTTATGACAGCTGTTTTTCAGCTGTATCCCAATTAGCATTATTATCTGCTACTTGATTTGACTGATTTCAGTTTGTTTCACTTTTAATGCATTCATAACACTGGGTAGCAATTTTTTATGAAAGGTCTGTTTCATTGAAATATTTGATGTTTCTTAGTCAAGTTTTGCAAGCTGATTCAGAAATTCATCAGTTTTTTCCTTTAACCAGCATGCGTGGAATTTGCAAAATATTAACACCACTGGGAGCAACAATGTTTATTTTGCATGCACAAATAAAGTAGCGATGCAAATAACCCTCAAAGCTCAAAGTTATGAGTATAACAAAAGACCATGTCAGCTGAGCTGACAAATTTAGGTTTTTCTAAAAATGATGTTACTAACTAAACCATTGAAGCTACATGAAAATAAACATTACCACCGAAATCAGCGTGCTGAGATTGTATAAGAAACACTGCAAAACATAATTAAACAAATTTTTGTTGCCTGGTGTAATTTGTCTTATTTCTTATTGAATACCTACTAAATGTTGGTAACCCACACTGTGGTTATACCCTATATACTCCTAACATTCCTCAGTGAAGACATTAAAAATAGGAACTTTGTTTAATCAATGAACGGAAAAACTATGAGTGTCTGTGTGTGTGTGTTTGTATATGTATACACTAGTGAGCTGAGTTTTATATATACAATCTGTCTAGCACCACCTGTATTACAAAACCTAATTACTCAGTAAATAGTAATTACTCAGAACACTACTAATTATTTCCGGTGGAGTTCACCACTGTTTGAACATGCTGTTCCTCTCACAAGACTCATGTGAGAGAGTAATTTGTGGCCTGAGCGGTGTACGCCTTTCAGTTTCACTCACAAAAGACTTGTTAGTGGTTTCTTTTTTTGTACACTAAGCTCAGTCCATTCTGTCTGTTGCCTATATCTCTTAGATGTGTGTGTATGTATGTATCACTTTTGAGGTGACTAATAAAATCCTACCACAAAGGCAACTGCAAAGTAGATTAAAGTCTTCAGTTTTTGAAGTTAGAGAAGGATTCTGCTACTCTTGTTGGCTTAGGCAGCTCATTGCACCAGCGGGGAAGCTCTGGGTTTGGTTTTGCCTTGTGTGTAGGGATGGCAGAGCCAGATGATGTTCATTGGAGGAATGGTGGGAGTGAGTAGGAACATAAGCCTGAATGAAAGGATTAAGGTAGCTGGACCTAGAAGTCACTCTGTGGATGCAGACCTAGAAGTCACTCTGTAGGCAAGAGTTGGTGACTTGAACTTCATCGGGGCATCCATGGGTAGCCAGTGTTGGTCAATCAGCAGTGGGGTGACATGCGACATTCTGTGTTGGTTGACCAACCGAGTTGCTGTGCTCTGAACCAGCTGTAAGGGTCTTACCTTGAAAGCTGGAAGACCCACTAGGACGTAATTGCAGTAATCAAGGCGAGAGATAACCATGGCTTGTACCAGGAGTTGAGAGTCACGTATGGCCTGATTTTCCTGATGCTATATTAGGAAAAGCAACATTATCAGCTTTAATGATCAGTTGCATTACCAGCAACTAAACACTTGTAAAAACCAACCAAAATCCTACAAACACAGAAACTTGAAACACAGAATTAAGTGGAACTTAATTGTATAAGTGTGTGTATAAATGTAAGGTATACACAAGATCGAAATAGCAAAGGTCAACTGTTATGCATGACAGCACATCAATAAATGAAACATCAGCGTTTGAAGTTGCTCAAAACCAAACTGCTTCAGGGCATCATAGTGCCTTTAATAACATTACAGTTATTCCAAGAGTACCGAGTCTCCCCTCACATTTTACCACTAATTCTGAGTCAGACAAGTCAAAACAAATAGCAATGACAAATTTGCTAAAGACAGAAGAGACAGAAACAGAGAGAGAGAGAGAGAGAGAGAGAGAGAGAGAGAGTGTTGTTGTAGGGTTTATTTTCTTTCCGTTTTAACATTTTTCAGTCTATTTCATTGTATTTTACCAGGACTTCAGGTGTCATGATCTGTGTTGTAATGACTGCTATTGTGTTGCGTCTCTGTAGGCCACTAGGTGGAGCTTGGACAGATATGGGAAGTAAAAAAGCCCAGCTCTCAGGTACCCAAGCATGAAAATTGAATTACTGCTTTTTTATGTTGAACAGAATATGGTTATATTTCACCTGATCTTCACAGGGACTGTAGAACCCTTTAGTTATATGCCCATGATCAGGCTCGTTCCAGTGATTGGATCTCCCTTCAGGTACCAGGAGTTTTAACTAAACTGGGAAAATCTGCTTTTATCTGCAGAGCTGGAATTCTTTACAGGACACTTCAGAGCTCAGCTTGCTGGTGTCTTTTAATGTCTAACCACGTTTACTCAGCCTGTTTTACCTGGTCTTCATGTAGACTTTACTTGAATTTGAGTGTTTTAGTTACCATTAGTATATCTTCCTTATTATGAGCACTTCCGTGCTATTACAAGTATCTTCTTTATTCATTTCTTTTATTTTATATAGTTCTATTATTGTGTTATTATTTATGATTTTTATATTATTACTTTTCATGTTTGTATTTGTTACTGATTTGATATTTGTTTTTATTCCAATTGGCCTTTTTATCTGACACTTCATTTAACTTATTTTAGTTTATTTTACTTTATTTTTTTATTGAGTTTTCATAATTTGTTACCTTATTTCTTCTTCAAATCCTGCCTGCTTCTGTAAAGGCTGAGCTATAGTGTAAATGATGGGTCACCCTTGTATTTGTGAATGAAGTGTAAATGATTAAATAAATATTGATTGATGTGGGAAAACTAAAGCATCACTACTGACATGTTGTTAGTGTGCAAAAAGTTTAGATTTGATGCATAAATGCAAGGGCTCTGCTGTAAACTGGGGTTATGATACTGCCCGATGGTCTTAAATGCACTGACTGGTTTGACTGACATCACACTCTCCATACAGTCTCAGTGTCTGGGTTCTCTTGCTTTTCCCTGTATTCACTCCTATCACACACTCGGTGGGCAGTGTGTAAGCAGTGGCTTGTCACCCCAGTGACTTTACACTCAAGCTGAGATCTGGGATTAATGGTGGTTTTCAGGTTGACAGGATCTCAACATTTGTGTTACACTGCCATCCACAGGCAGAAATCAAATCGACTTGTTTTCAGACCGGTATGCACCACTGTAACATGCTGTAGTTGTACTTGTGAATTAGAGGTCAAAAATGCTGTATATGTATGTGTGACAGGAAGGACTGCTTTGTGAAACTTCTCTATGTGGCTCTCTTTAGGAAATGTCAGTAAAAGGAAGTGATGGTTTTCTATTAAGGTCAGGGTGTGTGTGTGTGTGTGTGTGTGTGTGTGTTGCACACCTCTTAACGACACATACATTTAATAGTAGTTTTGAGTTTCTTTGCAATTTAACTATCACCAATGGTTTAAATTAAGGATTTAGAAATTAAAATGTGATGTAATTAATCTGAAAACATGCAGAAGCAACATCCAAAGCGACTTACAATATGAGGAAAAGTTCAAGTTTCAGGACAGTGTGAGAGTTCCAGGTGCTACAATCTTTATAAAAGGAGAAGTGCAAGAAGATGCTGAAAGATGCTCTCTGAAGAGATTAGACCTCAGGAGGTTTTTGAAGAGAACAATAAGAGAATACTCTTATTTAGGACTGGGCGCTCTAAACTGAGAAACACACATACGTAAACGGGCAGTATATTTTTTTAACGGGGTCCCACAGGGCTCTGTCCTTGGGTCAGTACTTTTTATATTATTTATGATATTATAATTTATATATTTTTTTTTTGCAAATAATATAATGTGCTCTCGTTCTTATTTCCACTAGCCATGGAACACACTCTTTTGATTGTTACAGTGAACAATGGTAAATGCAGACAGACAAACTACATTAATCCTAACTAAACTGTTCAGGCAAACTCTGGATTTCTCTATTTGCTGATCTATATTTGTAAACCTGTGCTTGATGAATAACAAGTGTTTCAAGGTATTAGTGGTGTGAAATTCCTTTTCTCAGCATCAGACACATTTTCATAAGAATTATCTATTAATCTTTGGTTAAAGATGTTTCATTGGTGTTTTTTTTCTGTAAGGATCCATTTTTTAAAGGAAGCATCAACGTCAGAAGGATAAGAGCTGTGAGAAAAAACCCACTCCTAGCTGGTGATTTAATCGGTCTGAGTACAGCAGCATTTAACCTTGCATAATGCTATACCAGGATGAGCTGTCTGAGAATGAGTTGACTGCTGCATGCGCAGACCCACCTTTCAGAGGGGATTTTTAGGCCCGTTACCAAGAATTAAAGCTGCATTCTCATTAGTGACTTCCTTGAAAGGTGTGAAAAGAAATGTGTGAGAAGAAACTGCCTCCCAGCAGTAGCCACATCAACCTTCTGTATAAAAACGTCTACCATATGCGTGTGTGTGCAAATTGGCCACCATCACGTGCAAGCTTGTTTTTTGTTTTTTTTCAAAGCAGGATGTGACACATTTGCTGTTAAGCAGCTTGAGACTCACCAGACAGAAGTGACTGCCATAGTCGTAGCTTCGTCAAACACGCACACAAACAAAACTGACAAAGACAAAACAATAGGCTTTTTTGGACAATTTTAGAAATTCTTCATTTATTCATATCTTAAATTAAAAACATTTGAATTTCATTTGATTACTCCAAAGGCACAATCATTCTCGTGGTTCAGAAGATTCATAAAACACTGCCACTCTTGGTTTTTTCTTTAATAAGAAACTGAAATGACCTTAAAAGGGAAATTCTTTCAGTTGTGAAAATGGCTATTATAGTGAAAGGCTTCTTTAGAAGATAGTGTGATATGTCTTTTTTGTCTTTGTATTACTAGGTTCTGAGGGAGAGAGAAGAGTACATGCTGGTTTGCGTTGATGTCAGTGCGTCAAACACCAGGGCAGCCAATGTTAGCTTCAGTGTCTCGCAAAATGTACAGTCTATTGAATAATGCTAAACACGTACCAAAGGAAAGTGGAACTGTTTTGATGGACTGTAAGAACTCTCAAAGTGTGGGGGGGGTCAGAGTGACAGTTTTCAATACAACACAGGAAAAGGATCAAATACAACGAAGGTGAAATGAGTTGCAGAGAGTGTGTCATTCTGCTAAGGGAAAATGTAGGCAGACAAGCCAGAAAGACAAAGAAATGATTCGTAAAAACTATCCCGTCCCCATCTATTTACCACTCTGTCCACTCTGGAAAACGACATCTCAATATATATATATATATAAACGTGTTTTACACCCAGAGAGAGGGAGGGTGTAAAAGACTGTGTAGGCAGTTTTGGGAAAACGAGAGTGTAGGTCAGATACACAACAAACCATTAAATGTGCACAAAACAGTGCAAATCACCTTTCTAGCACACAGAAAATGACCACTTTTTTAGACTTCAGCATAAAAAGATGGAAGAGATGGATGCTATCAGTCCCGTACCATGTTTGGCATGACACATAGGAACCAAATGATGAAAGAGTGCAAAAGGACAAAAAAACATAAGGCAGAAAGTCTGATTACAGGACAAGGAAATAAGACAAATAATACAATAAAAAAAGTTACAAATCCAATAATTAAAGTGACTGGAGGATTAAAAAGAACCACTTAACAACAAGACTACCCTTATTAAAGATTCTGATAAAGTCTGATTATTTATTATATTATAAACATCTTCAAAAGCATTAATAAGCAATAACATCTGTTATCTAGACCTGTTAAATACACCTGTTATTTCTGCTGTCAATGAATATCTGATGACATTGACAGAGTTTTAACAGTATTAATGAATGTGGACTCATTATATGTAAGTCAACAGGTCACTGTTAAAAGAAAAATCATATAAAAAAAATGTTACCTATTTAATAACCATTAACAAACAAATGTTTGATCTTTAAGGGTAGTCTAGTTGTAAAGTAGAACAAAAAAAAGCATCTTCTCCTAACTGGGGTGAAGCACACAGTAGTCAGTGTTCGATGAAGGCAAATAAAAAGTGAAATCTGGATGAGATAGTGACATATGTTCGAAAATATCCACCAACAGAAACAACTAACACTTCTTGAGAACCACAAACACACACACACACACACACACACACACACACACACATATACACACACGTGTGCGCACGCATACACAAACACAAAAAGCACGCACGTTCACTCGGACCATTAAAATCAGTGCGACAGGAAGGCCCCAGTGCACCCACAAACACACAGACAACACACAGTGGGGCTGCCGCAAACGATATGTATAACACTCACACACACACACACACACACGCAAGCACGCACAATCTGCTGTCTCCCACATGCAGCTGTTTTTGCTGTCTTAGGCCGCAGGAGCTTGATTGACATCCACAGAACCTCACGTGGCCACAGGAATCGTTTCCAGAGTTTTGTTGTTGGTTGTTTTTATTTTCTTTGGCACAGCTGTGTGCCAGTGTGAGGGGAGGGGGGTGGGGGTGGTGGGGGGTTAGAGCATCTCCGTTGAGCTCGCACGTCACTTGACTGACTGGCACACCCACACATTCTCACTGTTGTGTTTGTGTGTGAAAGTGTGTTGGTGAGTGTGTGTGTCTGTGTTCAACATAGTTCAGGATTCCAGTAAAATTCAGCTCCTATGCCCTGTATCACCATATTAAAACTTTGACTGTGTCATAAGTGCATGAGTGCGTGAATGTGTGTGTGTGTGTGTGTGTGTGTGTACACTCCTGACAGGGGGAGTGTGGCATATGTGCCTCTGTTATAGTGTTTGTATGTGTGTGAAAAGAGAGGGCTCATGTGGGCTGCAGCATTTCCACTTTGTGTACATACTGAATATCAGCGCAGTGTTTGTGTGTGTGTGGCTGTGTGCGTGTGAAGTGAAGCACACGTGTGCTCTTAGTTCTCGGCATTGCCCGTGCTGAACAGCACTCTCTGGTCGGTTCTGGCCAGCTTGGCTGGAGGTTCCAGAGACTCCTCCCCCAGAGGAGCTCCATCGGAGGGCAGAGCCAACTCCTGACACTCATCTTCGCTCTCATCTTCCTCCTCCTCTTCCTCTTCTGACACACACAAGGAAATAACACGAGTTAACAGCACAGATGGGACATGAATCTTTAGCATTTAAAGGCACAGTCTAGCAACAAATCAAACTGACATTATTTTCCTATTGCCTCAAATGTAGCAATCAGCCAAGACATGTTTTAAGTTTATTTCTTCAGTTTTGCACTACAGCTTTGAGGCTAATAAAGCTAAAAAAAATATAACAAAACTTATTAACTACCAACTAGAATTTTACAAACATGCGTTGTGTTATTGAGTAGTCTAAAGGCCTGTTTGGGTGGAATTAGTTTTCTGTTAAAATGCCATGTTTTCAGTTGAAAAATTGTTTATTGGAGACACTCAAACAAGTGTTTACTTGTGTTCTCTGTGGTTCACATTCATCTGATATGTACTAACCCAAATAGTTATGATATGTACTAACCCAAATAGTACTCTAAATAAGCTTGCTTATGTGGTTTCTTATATGGTTTCTAACACAGTATGGCATACGAAAAAAGTACATAAGATAGCTAGAAAGAATAGTAGTAGCCTTTGTCTGACATTTTGTCTATTTCAACAAATTCAATGAATTTATTTACTTAAGATTGCATAAGGACAGAACTTCCTACAAACATCTTCACTAATCACTATCGCCTCCATCTCATACCGCCACACATTCACTTGTCCACCTAAGATTATGCTAAAGCGAAGTGTGATGGGCTTATAGCACTCTACACCAAACTGTGAAATTTCTTTCATTCCCTGTCACTATAAGGGGGGCTGTTTTGGCCTTCACTTCAATAAATCCAAGTGTATTCCATCATTAAAATTTCGTAAATGGTCACATATATTCCATTGCTGTCTGGTGTTTACGAGGAGGGAGAACGAGCAGAAGCTCTGTGTGAGTGGAAAGAGAAAGAGCAGGCTAGCAAGGTCGTTTACCTTTATCAGGATCCAGTGCATTCAGACTGCGCCCAAGGCTGGCAAACTAAGAATGAAAAGAAGAACCAAAAGATAGTAGTAACTTTCTGTATTAGTAGGCTGTTGCAGTTCCTCAGTTACAGTGAATAATATGGCAACATGAGATTTCTCATTTCATGCTATGTGTGTACATGTACCTCTCCCATTACAGCGATAGGGGTTTCTCCTTTGGCCTGGGCCACTCTGTGTTCTATAAGGTAATACATGTACTCATCGTACAGTAGACGAATCAGGTGAAATGAGCCAAAACTCGCCGCACTGCGCAGTGTCAGATCTCGAATCACCATAGAGCTGCAAAAAGAGAGAAATAAAGAGGGAGGTTAGTGTGGCAGTTGCAGTCTCTTTTTCCCTTACAGGCTCCAAAATGTATAATTAACTGAAAAAAAATTATATTTGACTGAGTGTCAACATTCAGAGCTGTTTTTCTAACTTCATCATGCTGAAGACCCTTTCTTTGTGGAGCCAAATGAAAGTGCACCTGTAGTCCTACCCTAAATTACGGTTGTTTTGGAAAAACATTTCCCAATGGCAATATTGGGTTTGATCCCAAATGGTGTTGAAGGGAGAGCAAGGAAATACATTTTACATTCCGAACCCCTAACAGTCTATGCACTGAGAAAATCCAGGAAATGTATCAGATGGAACAAATAACGTACTCTTTAAGGTTTCAAAAAGATGTGTTTATTAAGAGGTGGAGTCCTGCTCTTTTACTTTTACTTGTACTTTTACTTTCCCATTTTTTGTATCTTGTCTAGACATGGTGTAGTTTGTAAATTAAGATTGCAATTTTTGTATAAACTAAATAAAAACCTAAATAAAAAATAAGTAAAAAAAAGTGCACCTGTAGAAACTCCACTTGAGTAGAAAGAGCTTGGCAGCCTTTGGGAAGGCCGAGCTGGCCTGGTAGGGCTTTAGAACCTGCGACACAACGCCGTCCAGCCAGGCTGCCCACTGCTCCAGAGAGTTCTGCTGCTGGAGGGTCAGCTTAAAGTCCTGCTCCAAGCGCTGCACCACCCGATCCTCACATCTGCACACCCAAGAAGCCTGCTCCTGAAGAGGGAGGGGGAGAGAGAGAGAGAGAGAGGTGTGAGAGGGAGGAAGAGAGAGAAATGCGTACTGATACTGTCAGTAGACCCTAATATATTGGCCAGTTGCCGATCTGTCAATTTTAAGATCCCATGATCTACTCCTGCTGACAATAATTCTTCATGCTTTGCTTACATTGATAGTCATTTGAACATTGGTGGCTTTGTCTGTATTGTAATAAAAACACTTTATTTCACATTATAAAGAACACTAGGCTTTAGGACTTTGTTAAAAATCCAAAGTTGTGGAATTCTTTATCCATTAACGCTCATCACTAGTTTTAAAAAAGCTTCAAACTCACAACATTTTTATTTATTTTAGCATTTTTTAAAAGAACGACATTTTTAAATAATACTGTGTAAAAGACATCAGGAAGAATGCAAAGCTCAAAAAACAATAATATAAATTGTGATTAGATGTATGGAATTTTAAAAATCCTTGGAAGAGCAGGAAAACCCTAAATCAAACTGATCTTCACACTGTATTGTTTTAATCAAGATGTTAATAACTTTGTTAAAATCTTCGTTTTCATGTTATTCTAATATAGTATAATTTATTTTCACAGTGAGAACTACTGCCACGACAAAAACGTTTTAAACAAGTTTCCTGACTGCTAAAGACTTTAATACAAAACATTATTTTTTTTCTGTCTAAATGCTTCTCCCCCTTTACATTTTCACTTAGATAATTTAATTTACTCCTTTGTAGATATTAGATTTTTTTTCACTTGTCATAAACCACTTTACAGTTTACTGTTTTATTTTAAAAAATGTGAAACATTTTAAATGAATGAAAGAATGAATTAATGAATTAATGGAACTCGTATTCCAGTCAATACCCTCTTTAAATGAAGATGGTCGCAAAGCTTTCATATCAACAAGGCCCTGTGTCAGATCAGAAGATAAAAAATGAGAAGAAACCTGTCAGAAAACCCAGAGATGTATTGAGATAACACTCCATGGAAATTACACAGTGTTATCTGTCTACATCATTTCTGCATGAATGTTGTTGCTCCAGTAAGAACTGTGCGCTGCTTTGCCAGCAACAAGCCCTGGATCACAATCGACATCAAGGGCCTCCTGACTCAGAAGAAGAGGGCCTTCAAAGACGGTGATCAGCAGGAGCTCAAGCGTGTGCAGAAGGATCTCAAAGTCCATCTCTGGGAGGCGAAGGAGGAAGATAGAGCAGAAGCTGCAGACCAACAGCATGAAGGAGGTATGGGACGGAATGAATACCATCACCTGCTGCAGCCCGAAGCAGGGGGCCACCCCTGTGTGTGGTGTGGTGTGGGTGAACCAGCTGAATGACGTCTTCAACAGGTTTGACCACTCCAAACCACTTACATCCCAGAGCACTGCACCCCCCTCTCATCCTTCTGCTATCTCCTTCCCCACATTGGCTGATACCGCCACTGAGAACAAAATCCCACCACCAATAATCACAGCAGCACAGGTGAGCAGTGAACTGAGGAGGCTTCGTCCCAGCAAAGCAGCAGGCCCAGATGGAATATCCCCACGGCCCCTCTCAGCTGTGGAAAACATCCTGCATTATCCCAGTCCCAAAAATAAAACACATCCGGGAGACCTGAATGACTTACAGGCTGGTCGCCCTGACATCAAGACCATAGAGTGGCTGCTGCTTCACGACCTACGGCCACAGGTCTGCCATGCCCTTGACCCTCTGCAGTTTGCATACCAAGAGAAAGAAGATGCTCTTATCTATCTGCTACACCGAGCTCTCGCTCACCTGGATAAGGGCAATGGTGTAGTGAGAATTACATTCTTGGACTTCTCCAGCACCTTCATCACCATCCAGCCTATGCTGCTAAAGGACAAACTGACAGAGATGAGAGTATGCACCTAGTGGACTGGATTACAGACTACCTGACTGAGACTGACCACACCTCTGCTCTGCACTACACCACTCACAGCACACCATGCACTTTAATTGTACATGCCTGTTTGTACCTGACTTTTTTTAATTGATTTGCACTGGACTGTCAATTTACACTGCACAAGCATTACCTTTTAAGTTTTACCACGTTTGTCTATAATGTGTGTAATATGTCTGCTTTTAAGATATTTTTTACTCTCTGTTAATTTTACTTAATTCTATACCTTAATCTTAGTTTGCTTTTGTGTATCCTGCTGGAAACTGTGAATTTCCTCTGGGATGAATAATGTATGTATGTATGTATGTATGTATATATCCATCTATGTATCCATCTATGTATCCATAAAGCTGACTCATTTATGTTACTTCTCACCTCAAGCAAACATCAAATCATGTCTTTTTTCCTTTTGCATACTGCTCTGATAAAACAAAATTGAGTTTTGTTTATACCAATTTAAAAAAATAATGTAATTAGATGGTTTGGGCACGAACTGCGTGGGTTTGGAGGTGGTTTGAGCAACGGGGGTCACCACTGAGGATTTTACATAAAACATTTCTCATATTATATTAATATATAGTTTTTTGTCTTTGGTGGACTTAAACAAGATCCTAAATGTGAAAATATTTACTTTTATAAAGTTAACACTTTATAACACTTGTGGTATCCATCACCATCAAGATTTTAGAATGGCGGGTTTATAATGAATGAGTGAAAACATGTCAGTAAAAAAATGACACTAATGCAGACCTGCACATTAGCGAAGTCCACTCGGTTGAGGTCACTGAGCATCTGGTTGATCTGCGCGGTGTTCTGCAGCACAGCACGGGCGGCCTGAGCCAGATGATTTAGAGAGGTGTACCTGCGCAGGGTCTGTGCAAAGGCATTTGCACATGTCACCTAGACACAAACAAACACAGTTAAATACAAACACAGCCCAGCAGAGCAGCCTTTCTATGTGAGCTTGAATGATGGAAAGAACACTGTAATTTCCTGCAACAGTCGGAATTCAATGGAAATCCCAGTATTGCAGATTTCGATAAAAATTTGCACAGCTGTTTCCAGTTCTCATCAATATAGCTCAAACTGAAATGTAACACGTCAGAGATATGTTCTGGGTCTGTGCTACACTGTCCATTAAAGCTTAGTGACACCTAGACTTCCACAATGTTTTGAATATTATAGTTTTATGGTTTGACAGTTTGCAACAATTTAATACACTATTAGACCATAAAACCAGCTTTTTAAAAAATTTCACAAGATCACATTTGTGATGTTTTAAGCACTTTTACCCAGTGTATTATTAAGCAGCTATTCAGCCTTAATGAAATGTTTGCCTGAGTTTTCTTACTTGACTAAAAAAGGTATAGTAAAAATGAAGCAAAAAAAGTCAAGGTGCGTCCGTATAGGCAGTGTACTCATATGTCAGCAAGATATATTGGTATATCAACAAAATACCCCTGTAAGTCACTGTCTGGGATAATGATATATTGCCAAAAGGAATGAATGCCAATATCAATTTATGTGTTTAGGGCTGTAACTCTTAAGTCATTCTAACCTTGATGCGGACCATCTCCTCAGGAATGTTCATCATGGCATTAGTGAGCCAGCTCTCCAAACTCTTGGCAAAGTTACGGATGGCTTGAGTTAAGGCACCTGGATGGAAAGGATCAGAGGATGTGAATTTTGTAGAATCGCATTATTAACTCTTCTGGCACTGTTTGGTCATGTCCCTGCTTAAACAAACCTAATTTAAGGTGTGAACTAAGTTACCAGGGTTTAATTGGTGCAAAATCACTAAAACTATGCAGGACTCCTGACCAGACGCGAACACCCCAGTTCTACAGTGATGTTTGTAACTGTGTTGTGTAGCGCCATGTTGCAGGAGTAGCTGATAAGCATTGGTTTCAGTTCATGTTTTTGGTGGATGTGACCAAGTGCTACTTTATGATTCTGTAAACTTACTGGGAATGGGTCTCAGTACATCTGGTATGAGGATCTCCACCAGGCCTTGATACAGCGTGTTGTCGCAATCTCGGCTCCAGCGTAGCACTGGGTCGTATTTGCACAATAGCACCAGGCACGTCTTAGGCAGTCGCTTCTCTGACTCATCGTGGCTGAAACACCAAATAACAAAAACACTTAACGGTTCCTTCAAAAGGTACGTAATCACTTCTCGTTTATCTCAGCTCCTACTTATTTTGAACTTTCTGATGTTTGCTCCCACATCCTCCAGTTTGCTGATCTACAAAATAGTAGTAGAATGACAACTGCATATCTGTAAAGTTGCATATTTTCCACAGTAGTGGATGGCTCTGTGGTACATTTGCCTAGATTGCTTGAAAATCTGAGCATGTCCGTGAGGAGCAGCTGACTCACACAGCCAGCGTGGCTGTCTCTCCAGCCTGGCTCTCGCTGAACCTCCAGAAGGTTTTCCATAGCGTCTCTACCAGTGTGAACTGCAGGTTCACCGTCACGTCCAGAATGGCCTGGGGGAATGGAAAAAGCAACCCACCAACACAGAGCACTTAGATTGCAAGCCAGACCAGTCAAATTAATTCAAGAAATTAACACCCTAGAGATTATGGCTGTGAAGACTACAACTGAGCAACAAATGGTTGGTGTTCTCCCTGGCCCATTCAGATACTGAGCATGCCAGGCAGCCGGGAGGGTGGATAGACAGAGTGGTGGATTACCTCGCAGTGCTCTCTGTAGAGCAGTTGAAAGCTCTTAATGTGCTCCAGCTCAATACCTTCTGGCAAAGGCTTCCCTTGCAATTCAATATCGGGGAACTCTGGGAGGGCACGGGATGCATCTGCAAAAAAGACCAACTAAAGAAGTTATTCACAAAGACAGAACTTGGAACGTATGTTTGCCAGTCGTACTTGCTGCTTTCAACATTTTAGCTTTTTCACATGTGCATGAAACTTGTCAAGTCATAAAATCATGACTGATGGTCACTGAGACCTGGTAAATTTATCACTGGAACAATACATGAAATTGACCAATGCCTGCTCAGTTTACTGTGTTCACATCCCATTAGTGAACGTACTGGCTGGTGATCATTTGTACATCATGTCTTAACACTTTGTCCACCATTCAAGTGCAGCTTTCTTGTGCTAAACTCAGAAATCCAATAACTTGTACATACCCAGAAACTGCTGGTACTGCTGCACCTGAGCACTGATATCAGAAAGGCCTGATCCCTGTTGCTGCTGTTGTTGCTGTCCCGTCCCTGACGACATCCCATTAGTCATTCCTTCCACTTTGTGGACTGGCTTCAACCTGTTGCGTATGAGAAGTGACAGTCAGGGTGATTCACAGATCATAAAGAAAAAAGATAAAGTGTACAGGTTCAAGGAAGCAGAAAAGCAGTGACTGAAAGAGTGAAACAAGATAGGTAAAAGAAAAATAAGATATAGAACAGGGAGACAGAATACCTTTGTTTCTGGGAGAATGGCTGCTGTCTCATGGCCAGGTGTTGTTGGTCTTCCATTAGCCGAAGCAGAGAGGAGCCAGCTTTGATCCTCAGCCCATAGTAGTGGTATTTGGAGTTTCCCCTGAACAGTTAGGCATGAAAACATCAGTACACCAGCAGTGAGCATTTTTCGTCAGTGTTACTGAACGGGAACTTGTGTGTATGTGTATTTTTGGAGCAAGACTAAGCAATCCTAGTTTTGCTGCAGCACCATTGGCTGCATGGCACTTGTTATACAAATATCCATAATAAAGGACATACATGTATTTATATTTACTTAAGTGCTGGGTGGCTAATTATTGTTTTACCTGCCTGTAGAAACTAGTGAAAGTCCAATTTCTTTCTTTCAATACACACTTTTTCACACTACTACTACTACTACTACAACTACTACTACTACTAAGAATAATAATAACAACAATTATTACTACTACTCCTCTTAATAATATAATGATACCGACTACTATTACCGCTACTACTGCTACTACTACTAAAGGTAATAATACAAAGGTAACTGTTCCAAGTAAATCAATTACCTTATTTAAACAGTACGGTACAGGACTCTTATTATGATAGTGGCATTCCTGCCTAAACAAGAAACTATGCTATGCAGTCCCCACTCTATGCTGGCATAGGACCTGTAACGTCAGCAGATAACTCTGAATGAATTTGTTTGATAATTTTGACATGATGTGCCTACTGCAATGTCATGAAAACATGAATACATTTACTATGAATGGTTTAGCTAGCTCTCCACCAAGGTTTAAATTAGCATAATGACAGACTGTTATAAGCAAAGTAACATATCCGTCAAACTCTGAGGTGACTTCTACTCACACTCACACATATATCTACTCACACATATATCTGCTACATACACCCACAAACACACACACACACACACACACACACACACACACACACACACACACAAACACAGTGTGGTATACCAGTGATATATATATATACTGGTAAAACACCAATAATATCTCTAAATGTTATAAGGAAGCTGCAAAGTTACAACAACCAAGCGAACTCGGAACTAAAGGAATTTATTTCCCTTATAAAATGGTCTGAAACGTGTTGCTTGTTTGAAGGTAAGTTTGAATGGTTTTTTTATAAGTGGCTTTTTAAATTTCTGCTGTTTATTAATCTTCAGCAACTGAGAAACTCAATAATCATATTTGGCACTGACAATCATATCACACAATCAGTGTAGTAAGTCAGTAAAGAACTGTTGGAGTCTGTTTCATGCTTGATCACATTCATTCACACCAAATGAAACTGTTGCTCATCAGAACTTTGAGCTTCTTAAATTAGTATCTGTATGCGCCCTTACCGGGTGCCCAGGCGCCTCGTCCTCAAGCCCATGAAGACAGAGCGGATGAGCTTGCCAAAGGAGGCTGCGTTAACAGGCTCCAGCTTCTGCTCCTGGCAGTGCAGCAGGTAGTGGCAGTAGAGAGTGGAGCGCGGCAGGCTTACGCCCTCCGCAGTCTCATAATTATCCAACAACCACTGCACCTGAGGGCCAGAGGACAGCTGCAGGGATGAGACACACACACAGCCACAAGCACACTCAGACAGCGAGCCCAGGGATGGCCTGACACACGCATACAAAAAAAAGGGCGGCCACACAGATATAAAAACACACACACACACACATTCCCATGCACCACTTCATGCACGCACATGCATATGCTGCCCTACAAAAGTGCAATTAGAGAGCTATGTTTATGGAGGAAAAATGACAACATGACATATGAAAACTGAGTGAGCATATATATATATATATATATATATATTAGGGCATTAACACAAAAGTCGACTAGTTGACTT
>JBBPCY010000028.1:11768204-11801852 GCA_037974405.1 Brachyalestes nurse | reverse complement strand
ATGGCAAACAATTCCAAGGAATTGAAACAGTGGGAACTGGTTCTCAACAAGAACCGGTTTTCGATTCCCATCCCTACAACCCACTATATCACTGACATCAAGTATGCTGGATCAGCATAGGCTTCTTAAAACAGTCAGGAGGAACTTGTCTTCAATAGACATCTAACCTTGTTTCCTTAACCTTAAGCCAATATCACATGTTTTTAATCTATCAGTAATGAAAGATATTATAGTCAGTATACAGGTTTTTGTGTATATGTCTGCCTCTACCTGCTGGGCTGACTGCACCTGCTGCACCACTTGAGTGGGAACTCCAGTTTGCACCACTGTAGGGGGAGGACTGGAGTCTGAAACAGAATCATTCGAATGTCCCTCTGGAAAAAAAGAGAGAAAGCCGCTTAGATGAGTATTTACAGTGCATGTACAGTAGTGCACAATACTGATCTCTGTACATTTGAATAACCACCTCTATTTCTAGGAAAGACTGATAAAAATTATTATTATTAAGTATTATGTCTCCAACCTAGAGAAGCCCTCACCTGTGACTGTGACCACAATGTACTGTGGAGTGCTCTGGGCATTGCTGGACTGTGTTGGTGAACTCTGAATCTCAGCTGTGACATATTGGGTCTGTGTGGGCGGGGCTTGAGTGGGCGTAGGTTGGGCGACTGCTTGTGTCTTCTGGGCTGTTGCAGGAGGGGGCGTGGTCTGGCCAGTCGGTGCCGGTGCCGAGCCGGATACCACAGTGGTCTGCAACTCGGCCAGGAACTGCTGCGGGGTCGTAGAGGCAGCAGCAGCAGCAGGCTGCACTGATGCTACAGTTACACCACCCCCTTGAGGCTGGGAGGCCGGCTGCAGCTCCCCCACATAGGCTGGAGTTGCCATTGAGATGATGAGCCTCGTTTAATTTCTGCAAAACAGAGAGAATGCGAACTTTAAACGAAAGCCAGATGTATCAAAACAGAAGAATGTGCACATGGCTGTAAGCAGTTTCAATGTGGTTTTACATACACACTAATAACTACGTTATTAATATTTTCAGATGACTGTTCTTCTAACTCCCCTAGACACTGATAACATGTATACTGATACCAACAATCAAGTTTATTCCAGTGATCAGAGTCCCAGCTGAAAGAGGAGGGAAGACTGAGCAAAGCATTTGGTTTCCTGTTACCAGTAACATGATAGCAGTTTCCAGAGAAGTGGCTGTGTGCACGTACAACTGTCTCACTCTCCAAAGTAGGGAAACTCAGAAACAAAAGGTGAACACCTCCCAGGAAATGGTAGTTCCTGTTAGGCTCTTATTTTGCAGGTCCCCTTGCTTCATGCACACATTTTTCTACATTACACATCTCCTTTTATGACCAGTCTCAAACACTTTTAATGTTTTAGACAGTTTGTTTTCTGATAGTGAAATGCTGTTCGTGTCAGTGTTACAGTTTATTTTGTTACAATAATGTCCTGTAATTGTGTTGCACTATTCTCTATTATCTTATTTTATTCTTCTGTTGCACTGAGCATGGTAATGACAAAAGAATTTCCCTTGGGATAAATGAGGTTCTTTCTTATACTGTCCTATGTCACTTTGCGTAGTGCTTTACAATAAATGATTCACTAGGGTATTACGACTAAATTGGCATAAATGTATGGAAGTTAATGTATATATGCCGTGTTTATTAGGGATACTGAAGGTAAAGAGCATTCTCTAACATCGCCAGGACCATGTAAACAGTGACTTGTCCTTCTGGTCCTCGCTGTAGCTATGCCAACGGCGTTTATTTTCACCAGCTCGGCTCCCTAGCAACGCTAGCTGGCTGGCTAGTTGACAGGGAGAGAGCCTAGCCGTGCTCGGGAAAGCCAGCAATGTGTGCAGACTCGCGTATATTCTGCTAACAACACCCGCCATTTTGTACAGCCAATCTAGCATTTGACATGGTCATAACAACGGCTAGCTGTGCCGAGGCGAGCAGACGCCTGCAGTCCTCCTGAGCGTGTGGAGTTAGACCCTCCCGCTGGCCGGCTAGTCACCTCTCTCGCTGCTCTCGAGCCAATCACTTAGCCAGGCAGGTGGCTATAATGGCTACTGACATTCTATCTAAGCTACGGTTCGGGGGAAGAAAAAAACAACAACAGTCCTCGCAACCGCTTCCCTAACAAACCTAACGTGATTTCTAATCAAAAATGTAAAAACAATAATATCACCTTTCAGTCGGGGTGAATTTTCGGGCTCCTTTTTAAGATTTTTTTATTGTTTCAATGAATCGGGCTGTTGTTGTTGATTCTCGTTGCTGGGTTCTTGTCGCCAGGACTACCGTGGCTATGGCGCTTCGTCCTCACCCGGGCAACTGTTGCTACCCACCCGCTCACATCCCACCCCCCCGATTGCTCTGATTGGTCCAACGGGAGAGGTAGCAACGAAGTTGTCCCTCTTCTATTGGTCCAATAAAGATGTCAGTGTGGGCCGTGTCCTCTGATTTCTCCACATTTCGTGTCAATCATAGCCATAAGGTGCCTTAAAGGGAGGGTACATGCATTATTATGGCGATTTCATGTTTCTGCTGCTCTGAAGTCGGGCCATGTTCTCTTATTATTGACATAAAATGGCAGAATGTGAGAAAAAGGCCTACTTTAGGAGCTGATGTTAGCAGCAGAGCTATTCATTTGAAGCAAAGAGCTAACTGTGATAAAGTAGACTTATAATGTAGACTTATTCTTCACAAAATTGCACAAAATAATCACCTGTTACTCATAGTGGAAACAAAGATAAAACTGCCACTATAACGCATCCATTAAAAAAGCTATATCCAAGTATATGTAAAAGGTATTTATGTCATATAAAATAGGATAAGCTAAACCTTTATTATATTTGCTTTGATACAGCAGCAAAGTGGACAAAAGAAGAAAGTAAGTCTAGGATTTTTTTAATGAACACCCTGGATATATATACAAGCACACATTGGAGTGTCCTCAGTTGCTTGGTAGCAGCAGATATTGACAGAAACAGTAATAATGCACCAGAAAATTTGCAAGTTGAAATATGTTTTAGAGACTCGTTTGTCTCACAGTTGCACACAGTAAAATTTGTGCAAGTATTAGACTATTATTGTAAAAAAAAGAAAGGCAGGAAACTAGAAAAGTCTGTCACTGTGCCCTTGACCTCTCCTCCGTCCACTGAAGACAATGTGGCAATGGACGCATTTGGTGAATGTCCCTCAAAATGTCATGTTGTTTTCTTTATTATCAACATGCTAATTACACATGCATTATTCCATTGTCATTTTGGAAATAGGGGACCTTTGTCTATGGGGTTAGGAAGATAGGCAAAATGCGTTATCACATTTTGAAAATGTCATGCTCTCTGAATCTTGTGCGGCTCTCCACCCCAAACCCCTCCCGGCCAGTGACGACCTCACCACACACCCACACATACACACCCACACACAAGTAAAAAGTAGGTAAAAAAATTACTGAGCAACACAGTTGCAACATCAAAACCTAGTTAATAACACGTGCTTGTTTCTGTGCCTCTGGCCCCCCAATGTATTAGCTCATGTCAGAGGTTTTTAGAGGTAAATTACTGTACACCTTTTATTTTTCTTCACCATAATACCACAATCAGTTTCACAGCACCCTCCCTCTGCAAGAAGTGAATGCAAATTTAATTCACGCATGCAATAAACCCATTCATTCATGTGCAGATCTTTCATGTATGAAATCATATCCTGTGTTTAGATGATTTTGAAGAAACTACAATAAAAGGAAGTGTGCAGATACTTTCATTGTTGTTGTGTAACATAATGCCAGAGCTCGTATCCTCAAAACTGCACACTTTGACTGTACTTAATACAAACCAAGACGTATCTATAATAGGAAAAAAGAAACTAATTAGGAACAAAAGTAGTTTGAACAATAGCACTTTGTTGCAAAACTACTGTTAATCAAGACAGCTTTAACACATCAATGGTAAGAAGTAAATAAGCTTTATGCAGCATTGGCAAGCCACTGTCAAACTCAATTGACAGAATTTCAAGGTTGTGCCTTTTTTCAAAACTAGTTTTGTGTTATTTTGGCTGGAAGGTTGAGGTTGTCTTGTTGAAATAGTCTTCTCCCCACTCTTGGCCAGTGAGATTAATTTCTGAGAATAGTATCACCCTGCACACGACTCCATGCATTTCCACCTCTATACTTCCCTCTGGGTGTGGTCAGGGTTGAGATGGTGTAATGTTAAATAATACAAGTACTAAGAATACATGTTCAGAATAAGGAAATTAAGTATCTGTGTTCAGTAACCGTGAAAAGACAGGACTCCAAATACAGTTACCTTTTTAGGTGAGCGCTTGTTACTTACCTAAAAATTAAATGTAAAAGAACTATAAAAGATAGACATCATTATTTGTTTAGTAACTACTCAAAATAAAATTCATTTATAATGCAATGGCCAAACTGTTGTACATGCTCATAGAACTATATGAAAATTACTTGATTACTAAGAAATGACAAAAGAATGAAATGATTAAAGAATAAAAGTTACTGTGTTGGGTGTACAGCAATGGACAATAAGCTAGGAATAGCAAAAGAAAGAACGGATGCTTACGTAGAGAAATGCTCCCCTCAATCAGATTGCCCTCTCGTTTTTCATTTTGGGTGCCCTAGTTAATTATGCTCTTCGTGGTCACTGCTTTTGTCTATGGAAAGGTCTCTGGTTTTACCTCAATGGGTTATCTGTGACACACCAGTCAGGTGAGACTGGAAAGGCCTGAGCACTGTGTGCGTGTGTGTGCGTGTGTGTGTGTCGTTCTCCTTTATAAGAGAGACCTGGGATGAGAACAAATAGAAATCTCAACGACCAAGACCGAAACCAGTTACGACCTCCAGTGTTCGAAAAATTTGAGGCTGACTGCTTGTCATTGACCACCATCAGTTTTTTCTCCATCTTCTGCTCGTCTTTTCTCCATCTGCTCCGCAATGTGGAAAGCCGCAGTTCTGGCCGTGTGTCTGCTGCTGACTGGAGTGAAGGCCATGGACGGCCCCACGTATGGGGTCAAACTGTGCGGCCGAGAATTCATCCGTGCAGTCATCTTCACCTGCGGAGGCTCCCGCTGGAGACGCTCCATCATGAGCACAGGTAAAGCCTTCAGCCCCATACTTCTCACCCAAATCTTCCTATTGGTTTCATGCCATAATGATGAATTTGTTTAACAGTCATGGGAAATTAGGCCACTAAGCCTTCATGTCAAACCAGAACAGCAACTCAGTAAATACCATCAGGCAAGACTTAGGCAAATGATTTTTAACATAAATGAAACATTTAGCACAACACCACTAATCACTAATAATGACAAGAAAAACTACTGACACCGTCTAGATCTTATTACATAATGAAAATGTTGTGGGGGAAAATCTCTAAAAGGGTATGACACTTCAAGGCCTTAAATATTTTAAAGATCTTAAAAAGACCCATGAGTAAGAAAAGGCCACTAGACTGCCCACATCCAGATGTGTTATGAGTTCTGGGGCGCCTTGGGGGCCGGTTTTAGAAGTCATTTCTTACACGCCTATTCACCACGAAATCTGAATTTCCAAAAGTCCCTTGTGTGTTTGAACCTCACACGAAAACATTGGAGATGTTTAGACAGTGTTTTTAATATGTTTTGAAAAGAGAACATTTCAGTAATATCTATTATCATACTCATTATCTAGTTCGCATCATTTTTGTGGCCTAAATATTTAGTAACTTGAGATTTAAGCCATTCTATATGCTTATTTCATTAAGATGTATCCATCAGTTTATAAGCATCTGCAGCTCTACAAATCAGTTGAAAAGGATGTTATGGGGACAAAATACATCAAATATGTGTATCAGGTCTCTTTAGAACAGCGTTATACAAGCAATTGATTGTAACACAAAGTACATAATTCTGAAACATCACAAAACAAAACTTTTTTTAGCTTTCTACTAAAATTTGAGAACTGTGGAGTAGCTTATGAGCAGATTGTATTACTTTATATTCTTTTTAATATCCTGTCCTCTGTTCTCTACAGATGATCTGACTCTGGACCCCTTCAGGACAGAAGACAGTGATGCCACAGACGGCTGGGCGCTGCCCTCAGGCCTGGAGGCATCCATCCAGCAGGGTGCTGAGCCTGCTCCTCTGGGACTGACCCGTGGTGGGCAGGAGGGTGTAGTGTTCAGCCGTCCTGTGCGCTCCCTTATTTCAGAGGAGGTGCTGGAAGCCCTGCGCACTTCCAGCAGGAAGGGCCGCGACGTGGTAGTGGGACTGTCCAATGCCTGCTGCAAATGGGGCTGCAGCAAAACTGAGATCAGCTCCCTGTGCTGAAAACTGCCTTGATCTGAGCTTGGGTGTTTAAGTGTGTGTATGTGTGTGTGTGCGCTTTTGTGAGACAGAGAGTGTATGTATATGTGTGTGCCTTCCTGTTTTTACTGAGAATTTGATTCTCTGTGCTGCAACAGAGCGTCTATGATCCCTGCTAGTGTGAACTTGCTTTTAGGTTTCACACGCCTATGTCTCAACACACATCAGTTCGCATTTTTTGCTGAATTGTGTCCTTATGATTGTCACCCAACACAATATGTATTTTTTTTTTTTAGATCTATTGTATTTTCAGTATTTTTTTTAATGTAGTGAACTCTTGATTAAAGACATTGTTGAATCAGTCCTCACAGTCATGTGATCAGTTATTTTGGTCGACTGCTGTTAACACATCCTCATTTCACAGTCAGAAAAAATTGCCACACAGCAAGCAAGGCATTATTTTCTCCAAAAAGCTGATTCTCATGTGTACAAAACTTTACTTCTGCTATCTTCCAAGCTACAAATCAGTTGAAAAATATGTTATGGGGACAAAATACATCAAATATGTGTATCAGGTCTCTTTAGAACAGCGTTATACAAGCAATTGATTGTAATACAAAGTACTGGTAAGAAATTTTACAGATCTTGTAAAGTTCCAAGGTAATTTTCTTCCTGCTTAAATAAAATACAATGTGGAAACATTATTTTAAAGTTAAAACAAACAATTCACTCTCCAGTTCATGCATGGAAGCTAAACTACAAAAACAGCCTGTTCTTAACCAACTCAGCTCCTTTACGGATGGAATTATAAGCAGTGTTTCAATCCAAGTAGCTTTTTGAATGAAGCACAATAAAGAGCCAGCATAGCCAAAGATTTCTCAATGAGAGATTATGAGATTGTCATCTAAAAATTGATGTTTTTGGCACAAAAATGCACCCAAATGGCATAAATGGTCTGGAGGGGAAAACACCTCCTTTTGAAGCTTACAGTGCCTTGCAAAAATATTCACCCTCCCTTGGCATGTTTCATGTTTTGTTGCCTCACAACCTGGGATTAAAATGGATTGTTTGAGAGTTTGCACCATTTCACTTACAGATCATGCCTACAACTTTGAAGATGTATTTTTTGTGTGAAGCAAATAGGACAAAACAGAAAACTTCAGTGTGTATAACTGTTCACCCCACCTAAAGTCTAAAAGTACTTTGTAGAGCCACTTTTTGCTGCAATTACAGCTGCAAGTCGCTTTAGATAAGTTTCTATGAGCTTGCCACATCTTGCCACTGGGATTTTTGCCCATTCCTCAAGGCAAAACTGCTCCAGGTCCTTCATGTTGGATGGTTTACGCTTGTGAACAGCAATCTTCAAGTTCAAAGATGGATTTAGATTGAGGTCTGGACTTTGACTAGGCCATTACACCACATTTAAATGTTTCCCCTTAAACCACTCGAGTGTTGCTTTAGCAATACATCATTGTCATTGTCCTGCTGGAAGGTGAACCTCCATCCCAGTCTCAAATCACAGGCAGACACAAGTTTTGCTCAAGAATATCCCTGTATTTAGCACCATCCATATTTCCCTCAACTCGGACCAGTTTCCCAGTCCCTGCTGCTGAAAAACATCCCCACAGCATGATACTGCCACCACCATGTTTCACTGTTGCGATGGTGTTCGTGGGGTCATGGGATGTGTTGGGTTTGCACCAGACATAGCATTTTCCTTAGTGGCCAAAAAGTTACATTTTAGTCATCTGACCGGAGCACCTTCCTCCATACCTTTAGTATCACCCACATGCCTTTTTGCAAACTCAAAACGTGCTTTCTTATTTTTAGTAATTTTAGCCATTTTAGTAATGGCTTTTTTTCTGGCCATTCTTCCATAAAGCCCAGCTCTATGGAGTGTAAGGCTTATTGTGGTCCTATGGACAGATACTCCAGTCTCTGCTGTGGAACTCTGCAACACCTTCAGGGTTACGTTTGGTCTCTGTGCTGCCTCTCTGCTTAATGCCCTCCTTGCCGTGGTCCTCTCTTGGCAGACTTGTTGTGGTACCATGTTTCCTTGGAGATGATGGATTTGATGGTGCTCTGGGAGATCATCAAAGATTTTGATATTTTTTATAACCCAACCCTGACTTCTCCACAACTTTGTCCCCATCCTCCTCTGGGTTGACCCCAAAAGGATGGGTTCCCCTTTTGAGGCTTGGTTCCTCCTGAGGATTCTTCCTCCAGCTAAGGGGTTTTTTCCTCACCTCTGGCTTACTCACTAGGGGCACGGACCTGTATTCTGTAAAGCTGTTTTGTGACACTTGATTGTAAAAAGCGCTATATAAATCAAATTGAATTGAATCGCTTGGAGAGCTCCTTGACCTTCATGGTGTGGTACTTGCTTAGTGGTGTTGCAGCATTTGGGGCCTTTCAGAAAAGGTGTGTTTATACTGACAGATCATGTGACACTTAGATTGCACACAGGTGGCCTTCATTTAACTAATTATGTGACTTTTCAGGGTAACAGGTTGCACCAGAACTTTTTTGGGGCTTCGTAGCAAAGGGGATGAATACATATGCACATGCACAAATTCAGTTTTTTATTTATTTTTTATTCTTTTTTTTCCTCATTTCACTTGTGCAGAACCATCATATAAAATAAGATTTCAAAAATGTAAATTGTTTCGAATTACAGGTTGGAATGTATCAAAATAGGTAAAACGCCAAGGGGGTGAATACTTTTGCAAGGCACTGTATATAATAAATGTCCTGTGTAAAGAGCAGTTATGTCTGGATAAAAAAAACAGGAAATGGTAAGATGAAATGAGTTAAACAAATGCAACAGAAAGATGTTAAAGGTCATCATGTTTGTTATGTGGCCATTAGAGAATCAGGATTTATCTTGATTGTGAAACTTCAGAAATACAGAACCCACTGAAGGAGTTTGATAGGAAATGCCTATATCTTTTTCATCATCAATGTTTTATTTTTTAAATACATACACTATACGGACATAAGTATTGGGATGCCTGACCAACATGCACTACAATATCACTAAATACATAGACTTTAATATTGAGTTGTTCCCCCCCTTGAAGCTATATCAGCTTCCATTATTCTTGGAAAGCTTTCCACAAGATTTTGGAGTGTTTCTGTGGGAATTTATGCCCTTCCATTATGAAGTCAGGCACTGATGTTGGACTAAGCCTGGTTTCGCAATCTCCGTTCCAGTTCACCCCAAAGATGTTGGATGGGGTTGAGCTCAGGGCTCTGTGTGGGCCAGTCAAGTTCTTCCTCACTGAACTCATACAACCATGTCTTTATGAACGTTGCTTTGTGCACTGAAGCACAGTAATGCTGGAGTTGAAAAGGTCCTTCCCAAACTGTGTCCATAAAGTTGACTATATAGTGTATTAAGTAAATTTGAAGCGGTGACAAACTGTAAAGAAGCCACATGGCTTGCAGTAACACTGCACAGGCGGAGTCTGTGACGACAATTCCAGGCCACTGCTTGCTGGGCTATTCCAATCCAATTGGTTTGATCCTAATTGGGGGTTTCACTTTCTAGCTGCAACTTAAAATTCGCATCTTATTTTGGATTATTTGCCTATGCAGTGCGAAACAGATTTTCGAAAGTGCTAATCTCGAGGAAATGGTTGGACTTAAAATGAGATATATATTTGTGAACACGTCTGAATCCTTAACCCCCCTCCAACATACCATAATGGTGCTGGCCAAAAGACGTGTGTGTAAACACTAAGGTTACAGAAAAAAAGTTTAGTTTCGTGTCAGCGTCGATGGGACCCGCTAGGAGGAAGTCAGTCACTTCAGCAAAGAAAGTCTTTCTTCGTCATATATACACGCTGGGACGTTGACTAGGACAAAATGTTTGTAAAGATACTTAAAAAAACATCTTAAAACATATAAGTGTATAAGCATAGGTGTTTAAGTGGCTAAACTGTACATATCCATTAGGTTGCTGCTGTGGACTGCTGTTCCTAGACTCGCTGGATGAATGAATCTGGAACCTAACATTAATGATGTAGGTTGGTCATAAAAGCGATGCAGTAAGTAATGGCATGGCAGAGTGGTACCCTGGTCCTGCCTCTCTTCAGGCTGTGCTTCTTCGTCTGGCTCTGCCCTCGTGGTGAGTTATCAAGTGCTGTTTTTTAAATATTAGTTATCTAAACTGGTGTCCAGACTTACATTAGGCTCAAAGTGGCTTTCTTATATGTGGTCTGTGCTGAAAGGGTTCAGAGCTGGGTGTCAAAAATGTTCTAAATGTTCTAGGATTAATACCACCTTAATAAGTGAAATAAACGTGTTCAGTATTATCAGTACTGTTTCTAAAATATTTGTTTGTCTAAATTGCTTTGATCAGACTTATTTTAGTGTCATAGGGGCTTCATGGTTACAAGTGGTCCGTGTTGTAAGGTCTAGAGTTGAGTGTAGATCAAAATACCATTGGTGATATATTATTATTGTATTATAAGAAGATAAGAAAGAACTTCATTTATCCGGAGTGAAATACCTTAGCACGCTCAGTGCAACAAGAAAGAATAAAAGATTAATATAGAAATATAGCAAATAAACAATAGTGCAAAACAATGATGAGAACACTGCAACAAAAAAACAGTGTAACACTGACATTGCTGTGTGTACTGTACCAGCAGATCAGTAGCGTCAAATGGTTTATGAAAGTGGCTTGGTGTTAAAGCAATAAAAATAAACGCAATAAAATTGTAGATGATAAGGGAATTAAATTACCATTCCGTAACATTCAGTCAATTCACAGATTAGACAGATGAGTTGTATATTGCACAAATCCAATTCTGAACACAATGACTTAAAAACTTAAAAACGTAAAAGACATATAACATAGAAAGAAGTAAAAGAAATAAAAATGTTCTTTTACTAAAAACATTATATCAGTGCTATATTAGGATTAAGATCACCTTAATAAGCGAAATGTAATGTTTGATACTAATATCAGAATATCAGTGCTATACTAGGATTAAAATCATAAGAGAAGCACCATGTGTTTATTTAGCACATATGGTTTACATCAGCTGTTATATTCACAGTTGTTACATAGGGATAAGTAGCTTTTCATATACACTATGTTTGAGATCAACAGTAAAAATATCAAATTTACAGTTACATGAAACATCTGTTGCAGGAGTTACAAAAACCTATTACCATAGGGTGCAGTGTTGAATTTTATCAGTGCTGTGTTGTGGTGGCAGAGTATTCTCACTGCTGTTTACATTTGTACTTTTGTGTAAAAAATAGTTTGGTGAAAAATCTAATTTATACCATTTTTACACTTAACCCGAATGTAGTGGATCAGTCTAGGCTTATTTAGAGTGCTTTTGCTGTTTTGATACTAGAACTATAAGGGTAACTTTAAGTCAAACATGAATCAGTAGTCAGCAAAATTCAATAAGCGCCCAAGTCTTTTGTGTAAATACTTCTCTAAAACCTGTTTTAACCCGTCCAGACAGCATCCGGCTCTTCATTAGGGTGGGGGCAGACATGAATTAACCTTCACCGTGTAGCCAAAGGCTGTGAGCAGACCGTGTTAGGCAACAGTGTCTGTTTTCACAAACTGCTTCAGGAGTGGGTGTGCTCACATAGAATCAGTTTTAGAGACAGAATTACACAGGAATCTGATCCAAGATCAGTCTTTACAACCGATTTTTGGTGAATATCAGCCCTGCTGTAGTCAGAAATGACTTCCTGTAATGGTGAAGTTTTGTTTGGTTTTATAGCTCACAGTAAGCCATGCTGTGTCCTGAACGCCATCCACACGACTGTACCACCTTAATAAAACACTAGATGCTGTTTGAGCAGATTTGGTATTTTTGCAAAAACAATTAGGCTGAATATTGTAGTGTTTGTTAACAATGTTAGAATTGGGAACTGAAAAGGAAAGATTTGGATTTGAAAATGTGTGTTGACCAATTGACTACATCTGGGGTAAGAGAAAAATTGTGTGAAGTAGTTTTTCACCATTCATTCTTTTAATTATATGCTAATAACATGTCATTTAGGCAATCAGTAGCTGACTAGATCTAGTCTAGATCTTGACGTGCTCATTGGCTCATTGGTATTATACTTGGGTGTTGGGTTTATTCTTAGCTGAGCAGTTTAGCCTGAAAATATAAAATTATTGGAAGACATTATCATGAGTTAATTATAGTGTTCCATCCCGCCTACTCTTTCTGATCATTCCAGTTTCATATTTGCAGACAATATTGTAGTGTATTTTTAAATCGTCCCATATCCTAGTGTAGGCCGTGCCTTTTTTTCAATGACCTGTTTTTCTTTGTTTTCAACGTTTCATTAATTCTGTCCACCTCTCTCTAGGCTCTTTTGCAGATGGTGTAAACTGCTGGTGGAGTCACATCACACCTGACAACCTTAGTGTGTCTATAGAGTGCCATGCAGAACCACAGAGTTTCCTCCAGACACGAGGCCACTGTAACCTTAGCCTTGTCACCTCTGAAAAAACAACACAGGCCAAGCTCCATCAGTGGAGCCGCAGCACTGCACAATTCTTCACTTTTTTGCCACCACAATCCATGCAGTCCTTGAACTGTGAGCTCTCATGCCCTGAACAGACACCTGGAAACTGTACAATAAAAAAAGGCTGTGAGTATTACACTGCTGTGATCTTTTCTTGTTATATACCACTTGTGTACATATCACTGCTGTGATCTTTTCTTGTGTATATCACAAGTGGTAAAGAAATGGCGGGGTGTGGCATGATGTGACAGTGAGTCATATAGACTTTAGACTGACAAAAGCATGTCGCCTCCATTTATTCCTTTAACCTGTATGCAGGCCCAAACTTCCATTCCTCACTATTATAACTACATTATTTGCATATTATTGTTTTCATTACAGTAGAATAATTCTGAATAAATAAATAGAACATAATAAAGAATAATCCTGTGGTGTAACGACTTAAATACTAACATGACTGATGATGTTACTTATATAATGTAAAAAAAAGGTATATTGTTGTTTCAATAAGCCAGATTCAGCTTCACTCAAATCCCGTGCCAACTGTGAACTCCTGGCCAGTGTGATTACAAATTACTTTATTTTTTATTTAATATTTTCCCCTAAAGTTCACTCGTGACATTTGCGATGGTTTATATACCTAAACAGCCATAATTAATTTTTCCACAACCGTTTCTTTGTCCTTTAAAACTGAACAGTATATAAGATTTAATTTTTTGTACTATCTGTACTGTGCGATTAAGACTGATATATATGTCAGAACTCTGTTGGGTTCAGCCAGTGCGTATTGTATCTCATTACAAAAGCGATTCATGCTGAAACAAACTTCAGCCTAAATATGCAGTCAATTCAAAGGCTTTTTTCGTAGCTGAACTTTGATATATGGGCCATATGTAGGGTGGACTGAGTGGTATGTTCTAAAACTTTATATTTTTACATTTGTTTACATGCTACTTTGACCTTTATCATTGTAAAAAGCAAGGAAGATGACTATTTCCATGATATGTGCCCCTCAGAATTATGGTTGGTCTCGTTTCTGCTTGCTTATTTCTCCAAAAAAAAAACTCTTATTCACATCCCTTCTTTACTTTTGTCTTAACTTCTGACTTTTCTTTGACAGGTGTTGTTTAGGTGTACCTAGCGTGCATTAACTTGGTTGAATAGTGGACGCTGATTTAAGTATAGCTTTACAGGTTTAAGAAACAGATGTTGACTAGTTGAACACTGATGTACGTTGCTCTGGATAAGAGCCTCAGCTAAATGCTGTAAATGTAAATGTAAGTGCATAGTCTGGTGGGTCTGCTTTTTTGCACACCTACCTGCATTACTTCCTGTGTGCATGCGGTCTCATATGTATTCACCCTAAAATTGACATGTAAGTGTTTTCAGTGAAACACTGAAACTGCCTCCACGTTCACCGTTTTAAGTATGGTGGGTGTAGGGAGCATTGTGACGGAGCCCATTTTTTTTAATACCACCTGTATAAGACTTTCCCATCTTCTGTATAGACAACTCACTCATCCTCCTTTTGTCTTTACAGATCCACCTCCCACTTGCTTGATTCCATTTGAGGATGCTCATAAAGACATTCACTGCCACTGGACGCGGTCACATTATCCCCCAAACCCAACCACGTTTATCCTACATTGGGAATATGATAGCAAGTAATGCTCTTTTTTCACATTTTTGGCAATTAAGTACACTTTTTGGTTGGAAGGACTTTCACTGTAATGAAACAACAAAGTAAAAAACATACATAGAAAGAAAACCATAGAGATAGTATTGAAACTCCTGACCATTAAACCAACAGGGACTTTAGTGACATTGCATTCAAATACATAGACTTTAATATGGAGTTGGTCCCCTGTTTGCAGCTATCACAGCTTCCCTCTTTTTGGAGTGGTTCTGTGGGAATTTGTGCGCATTCATTCTATAGATCATTTATGCGGTCAGGCACTGATGTTTGACGAGAAGGCCTGGCTCGCAATCTCCGTTCTAATACAACAGAAGGCACTGATGCTGGGTGTGATTTGGAAAGTTTTACTTTGGACAAACAGACTAGGTGTACTTAAACAGAAGATCAGTGCACTTGTTTCATCACTGGACTCCTCTGTCAAAGGTGAACCAATGTTTTGCTCCCATGATGCCCAGTTAAAGGCAGCCTATCCATCCTTGATATTAAACTGTGATGTAATCAGCTTTTAAAACTGTATGACTGTTAATAATACTAGCACCAGAACAAATGAAAATGAGAAGCCTCTGAAGCCAAAATGAAGTAAATAAAAAAAAATATGAACAATAATTTGAACCAGGGAAGAACGTCAACCTCCAAAATTGTAGTACTAGCTACAGTGCGAGCCGCATACTAGCTACAGTGTGAGACTTACTGCCGTACTGTTTGCCGTATGTTCCTGTATTAATCAGTGCAGCAGACGACGTAGCAGCGGGTCTTGACGCAAGCAGCACTTCACTGGAAGCTTGTAAAAAAACTACACTCTTGTAACATTTGTCAGTCTTCAAAAAACAGGAACAGAAGCCATGCAGACGTGTTAAAAATTGCAATGTAAAACAAGGTGGTTTGTGTTGCTGATTTTATTTTTAGTGGTAACTTTCAGTAATGACACACAGTGTGCAGCAACCTAGCTAAGGTTCACGTAAATTCACCTGATGCTGAGAGATTCTTTTTTAATGTTAAACAGAGAATGAGATAAACATTTTTGAGATGATATACAAATAGAGATCCAAAAACTACTTCTTAATGAATCATTTGATAATTAGAACTTAATTTGCCCTACTCTGGTCAAGTGAATATTTGGCTTGCTTAAATCCTTCTTTTGTAGTTAGTAGCTATTAATATATGATTATATGATTCAAATAAATATAATGCATTGGCATGCCTAACAATTTGTATGTGTATGTGTGTGTCCAGGTACCAAAGAGAAGCAGGGAAGAATAACAGTACTATTATCAAACGTACTGAATACCCGACTTATACTCTAATGAAAGCGTGGGTCTCTGCTCGGAGTGCACTGGGCTCTGTGCGTTCGGACACCGCAGTCTTCCACACAGCCAACATCAGTGAGCTTTTCGTTCTTTTTCATTTCTCGACTTTTTCACCTTGTTCTCTCACCTCGTCATCTTTCACAGTAATTTCGCCATCTTTCACTTTTTAAATCTTCACATCATCTTCAGGGGAGCAGCCCACTCCAACAATTACCAATCACTCCTTTGGTCCTCTGGAGATCGTCTGGAGTTGGCACCCAGAAGACGACGAGGGAAGATCACAAGAATGGCAATGTGAACTCCAGTACAAGAGTGAATATGACCTGGACTGGATAGAGGTAAGATGGTAGATTTTTTTTTCTTTTAAAATGGTTGAAGAGCTGCAACCTCCTTCAAATAGTGAAAATAACAAGTAGGGGCCACATGTGCCACAACTGGCTAAGAACAACTTACCTGTCAGCTAAAGTCATTACAGAATTTCCAGTATAACCCAGTGCATGCTGTACTGTTCTGCAAACTCTGTAGGCAAATGTCAGATCACATACTTTGTTGAGTTTACACCACTTCAACAGGAAACAAACACATATGTCATAGCTACAAAATGTAGTACACTTTGCATGATTTATTTTTGAAATTCAACATATTGGGGAAAAATAAAACTTAAAATTTAGCTGAAATTATAGGCATTGTAGCCAGCTAACACTTTTCCTATTCTTGAGTTTAGGATATTTGAGTTTAGGAATGTAAATAGTTTGTGAAGACCTAATCACAAGTTTTTCAATTTCTTGGTGTTGACTTTGATGTATGTTTTTGATCACATCCAGCCTTTTTCTTCTTTAGTTTTAACCCACATACTACTTCCCCAATCCCTCAAAGCCTGATCAATATTATTAAAAACCATTCATTTTGAGCTATGCATACATTTTTGTGTGTGTGTGTGTGTGTGTGTGTGTGTGTGTGTGTTATAGGCTCTTGGCACGTATGACGCATCTTTTGTGCTACACAACTCTGAGCCATTCACTGAGTATACGTTCCGTCTTCGCTGTGGGTTTGTTCCTGGGGCTTTCGAAAATAATATTATTATTATGAGCGACTGGTGCTTTTACACTGTTGAGACTCCTCCTGCAGGTAAGAAACTGGCCTTATTCGAGCCACAAGTTTTGTTCTTTCATAGCAACCGTTGAGAGACTGGATTTGTTTTACAGACTGTCATACAAAACCCCAGCCAACGCATTTTCATGTTACTAATTTGGGATGATATTAAGAAGTCACACTGTTTAAATTGTAGTTTTTTTGTTGTGTCAGCATGCCTAGTAGAGTCATATGCTGAACTTCAATCTAAATTCATTCCTGTGCATTATGTAAGGATTATTAGACCTTGCAAAAGTAGACAAAGGAATGATTTTGTTGCTGGAGCATGGAGAGGTTAATTAAATATACTCACACCAAGGAAAAGAAAGAAATTATCATGCTGATTATGATGACTTGAGACAACAGGTCTTGTTTACACAATGACATAATTGGACAACGGTATTTAATAACTTCCTGTAAATGTTTCCCCTTGTAATTAGTGCAAATTCTGTCATATAGAACGAACAAAAATATGTTCATTTGTAACCATTCCCTAGCTCCAGTTGGAAAGCTTGATGTTTGGAGTGATTGTGAGCCTGACGCAGATGATCCCAGCTGCACCATCCTATGGAAGGTATGCTTATACACACAAGATGGTAAAACAGTGGACCATTTGGACCATTATTTGTCTAACCGTGCACCTCATCGTTCAGAAGGCAAACAGAATACATCTGTTATTCTTGGTCAGATCTTGATCTTTTGTTTTATCTGTTGTGTTGAAGGAGATGCCCAAGGTACAAGCAAGAAGCCAGATCAGCAGCTACCTGGTGAGAGTGAAGTTGAATAATGGCTCAGACAGAGCTGAGTACACAGCTGCAGGATTGTGTACACAGTGTAGGAAAGTAGTGGAGAGAGAAGTGAACAATGTTTCACATTATCTGAGCTGTCACCAGGAGCAGAAGCAGTGCTGTTTCCCTTATAGTCAGCTCAGGGTTCCCATCAGAGATGTGAAGGACATTTGTGTGACTGCGAGCTCGATGAAGGGGGCATCAGTTCCAGCATATGTTGCATTACCCAGACTAGGTAAATCACTTATAATTTCTGACTTTACTATTCTGTTTGATTGCATCGTTATTGTCAGCCATTATAACATTCAGGGATGTAGGAAGATGCTATAAGTTGGATGTTAAGTAGCATATTTGTGTTGTAGACAATGTCTTTAAAAAAAAGTTCACACCAAACAGAATGTGTCATAATAATATAACTAACACCAAACCAGTTGTTAATATGTAGCGCCTTAACTGATTGCATCGCTCATTGAGATTCAATCCCTGAACCAGTGAGTGAGTGTTATATATATATAATGGGTAAAAAATAAATGATTGCATTCAAAATGCTTGACAATATTACATTTACATATTACACACAAAACTGTCTCTGCCTACATTTTTTCTCAAAATTCTTTTGTTTTAGCAACAAAGAAGTGATTTGGCTCAGCGGAATCAGAGATTATGTTATATATGTAGAGATCTTTCGCATTGAACAAAAGTGAAATGCTAAGGCTGATCATATCAGACCTTGTACATTTTTAAAGTAATCATACCTCGTCAGTATTTTACAACAGTTTCCGTCAGCACTGGCAAAGTGTCACAATCATAGCACACACTGAACCATTAACATTTGTAGTTCGAAAGAAATGGTAAAGTTTTAGTGTAGGAAATACTTACATTTTATCACATATTAAACACACTGCCAACTACAAACTACAGTTGTTTATTTCTGCACATAGTTGCATTACAGAGAAATGTTTGTATTTGGTGCTTTAGCTATTCTTTTGCCAGCTTCACTGATAAAGATCCTTTTCTTTTAGCAGTGCTTCTAAAAGTTGCTATTTAATGTGAACACTTTTATTATCCTAAGAATGTGACCAAAAAAATGAGTGAAATGTGAATGTTTAGCAGCAAGCTAGGCTAATTAAGTGACATCTTTGTTTTCTGGTTCTAAAAATGGAGAATCGCAACCATTAAAGATTCTTTAACATGAATAATTGAACAGCTAACTAATTCAAATCTTGATGTGTTTACGAGTCTGTGTTACTATTCTGATGAGAACTGTCATCTTTTGCAACAAATTGTCTACTTGTAGACCAAAGTGTGTTCAGGGTCTCAACTACTCAAATACTGACCAGTACTGAACTGCAATTTATGCTATAAAAGTCATTTTATTTTAATTTTGAATGATTTTTAGTGGTTTCAGTTAAACAGTGCTGGAAGTGTTGTATCACCCTCAGTAAGCACTCTTCCTGCATTCCCGATATTCTAAAATCAATGAAGCTGTTTCACCACTTTCAGATCAATAGATTGTTGTACACTCAGCAGTTTTTTGACCGCCACACTGTGTGGCTCTTTCTGGTTTGTCCCAGGGAACACAATGTATGATATGTATGATACTAAAATTGATTGCTAATCATCTAGCAAAGTTTTTTTTTTATAAAAGAATAGATAATAAAATCCATTACTTTTATCAGACTTATCTAAGAACAGTATGGGCTCAGTCTTAGTATTCTTGTGAGCTTCAGTGATGGATTGCTCTCAGTCCAACATTCATCCTGCAACACCACTAAAGCACACAGCTAAGCAGAGTGAGTGAAGCAGGGAGAACTTAGTATAACAGGATTTGAACATGCAGACCGTTTAGTAGACTGTCCCTGCTTTGACCCACTAAAAATAATCTACCTTTTATATGGCAACATTTTACGTTTTTATTCAGTTTACAGCTGGATGTGCATCCAGGGAATGCTGATGTGAAAAGATGAGAGATTTATTTTTTTATTTATATTTTGCTAGTGCAGTTATGTTGTTATGCATACTAGTTAAGTTGTTCTTGCTAGTTTCTTGCTAGGTTTGGTTCAGTCATCATTCAGCTTTTGTTTTGTAAGAATCCTGTTTTTTGGTAAGAATCCACAAAAGCAAGATTAACATACTTTCCTGGGGCTTTAAATGACATGGTGACCACATTAAACCCATGGTTTATCAGGTGCATTACTTGGTATTTGATCTGGTTGTTTGATGTTAATAGATGATGACCATGTTAAGCTCCATTTAACACAGGGACCACATGTTTACCTAATTCTCAGATGTCACAAATGCTTGAAAAGTTGTCGTAGTATAGGACCCAGACAAGAGGGAGAATGTGAACCTCATTTAACACAGTCATAAATTATGATCAACAGTGAAATAATAGTAGCATTTACACCTGGTGTACAACAAACAAAAACTGGTAACACGTTAAATTGATTGAGTTAAGCTGACTATGTAGATCGTAAGGGCTCAGAGTAATAATGTTTGTGCTGTTTTACCAGGTCTGATGGTGCCTGAAGTGCTTCTGAGGGTGAGAGGAAAAAGCAACTCTCTGGATGTATCATGGTCAGCGCCGCAGGCTTTTATTGAGAGCATACAGGAGTATGTTGTGGAGCTTAGGATTGCGGAATTGCCTCACAAAATGTGTCCGAACTGGGTTAAAGTGGACAAAACCCAGAACTGTACCACATTCAAAGGTAGGAATGCAGCATGCTTTGCATTAGAGGTGTTCCAGTCAGATCAGTAATCCTCATTCCTTGCTCTAACACATTTTTGGTGGCTTCAAAAAACTGATAATTACCTAATACCTAATGACTTAGATGTGCTGAGAAAACAAAACTTTGCAGAGGAGGCTTGAAACTTGGAAATACTGGGCAATAGATTATATGACTATGAGATGGGTAGAATTGAGATTAGTGAACGTTGAACAAATAACAAGGTATTTTATGGTCCTAAAGGAATAGTATGGCGAGAAATCTAAATTACACAATTTTCCACTCAGACGTAAACAGTCAGCCAGTGTAGGTCAATACATACCTGTTTCCATAAAAATGCATTTCAATCCTCTTAAACCGCATCCAGCTATTTATTATGGTGGTCCAGACTTGTGGGTGAGGTTAAGGACAAAGTATGACCTATTGTGAGGTATAAACTAATATACTAATATAATCAATAGCGTCATCAATAGGGCTGAACGAGTATACAGAGGGCGTAAAGAGTAGGGAGTTGGGACCCCCTCTCTATTTTCAAAAGCCTGCTGAAGACTCATCTATACAGAGAACCCCTCTCCCGAAGCACTATCTATCCTAAATCACACATGCACTTTCTGTCTGAATACAGCTTACATCTTCTTACACACTCCCTGTTAAAAAAAATTGTACTTACAGCTCTCTTCTAGTTCTTCCACTGTCCTGAATCTTGAATATGTTTCCTCAATTGTAAGTGGCTTTAGGTAAAAGTATTTTGCAAATGAAGCATGACTTAGTTGGTTACAGTGCTTGTCTAGTAAACAGGAAATCCTGGGTTCAAATCCCACTAGAGCCTCATTTGTTTGGAGCAGCTGGTGACCTGGTGGTTAGGGAGTTGCTTCTTTAATTGAAAGGTTGTGGATTTGAATCCCAGGACTGTCTGTGGCCCCACTGAGTAACCTTGAAAAAGTACCATACCCACACTGATCCTCAGGCGCTGCATTGTCGGTTGCGCGCTGGTTTACATGATGAATGGGTTAAATGCAGTGGACAAATTTCACATTGTTCACACTGTGTGCTGTGCTGTGGTGTGTTACGCTTACACACTTTACACTGCTCTAACCGAATGAGTGTAATGAAATCATTTTTTATGCTTACAGTTAGACTTAAATATATTTTTGCAAATATATTTTTTCCTACTGATGTTCATTGTGTCCCTTGCACTTTTACTTGATTTCACATTACTTGATGTCACACTCAAGTTTAAGTCAGAGAAAACCACATCTAATACCTTTCTTGGATCATTTACCTCCATCTGCAGGTCAATTTTGGAACTACACAGCCTACAATGTGTCTCTGTTCGCTGTTGTCAACAACTGTAGCCATTTCCTCAAGTCTACTGTTGCATACACTGTTCAAGGAGGTATGATGACATTTAGGATTATTAGTTCTATGATGTTCTTGAATGTTATGTATGCTGACTTTTTTTGACTGACCCAGCAAAATCATATTTATAATCATATTTTCTTAGTTTTAAGTTACATATTTACATATTTAGCACCAACAATGAGCATGGGGTTATAAATGTGGGATAATTATCACAATTATCTGTGTTTCTGTGTAAATGTTGTGTGTCATCTTCCTTGTTTTATGTGTCTCTTTTGTTCTCTTGTTTCTTAGTGCCTCAACAAGTCACACACTTGCAGGTTACAGACATCCTACCATATAGTGCAAATCTGTCATGGAAACCCGTCCCACTTATCAACAACCGAGGAATTGTTCTGAAGTACTTAGTGGGCCTTGGTAATCACACAGGTATGCAGTTTCTGTAACAAAAGAGACCATCCTACTTACAGCATATAGCATTTAAACAGTATCTACATCATTTAACCCCCTAATTTAGCTTGTTTCTTAATTATGAGACATATAGCCGTTTATGACCTAAATAAAGACAATATTGTTTATTTTTAGAACAAAAATACCTACAGTTTGAGTGTATCTGTGATTCTTAAAATCGAAATGACTGCAGTAATGTAACATGTGACCGAACAAGGAACAACTATACTTGACTAACTATAAAGTTTGAAAGAAAAGGACCTTTTTGAGAATAATTCTTATTTAGTCATAAGTGAGACCTGGTAGATACAGGAGGAGCTCGCTTCCTCTGTGGAACCTGCCATGGTAAACCTTTTAGGAAGAACACATAATGTCTGGTAGTGTATTGTGGAGCCACTAGAAAAGCACAGCAGCTTGGAATAAGAACCTGTAATGTCTCCAAAATGTGTAGGAAGCAAAGCTAAAACATAAATCAGCAGGAGGGGCCAGTTTTGAACTGCTGCATTCAGACCAATGGTCAAAAGGTCAGAAGGCTGCAGGCACAAGCTCAAACAATTAAGATTCAGGATTCTTTATTTGTCACATACAGTTATACAAGTACAACATGCAGTGAAATGTACCCCAAATTACACCCAAGGCTGTGCAAAATATTTTCATAATAGATAACCTAGTCTTTTTTAAAGAGAGAGAAGAAAAACCCACAATTAAAAACAGACAAATAAAATAAGATAAAAGTATTCTGGAATTCCATTGTTGTATGGGCATAATATGATAAAATTAAATACCACAAAGAACACAGCCTACATGGAGCGATTGGGAAGGCGTCTGGTCTTGGCCACACCAATGTACTCTGAGGCAGATATCCTGGGCCACACCCCAGTAACTCCCTGCTGATGTAAAAGTGTTATTTGCAAGTAGATCTTCTGTAGTGGCACGACAGAGAGGGAACAATTACATTTCAATGGCACTGGAGTTGTCATATACTAATGTGAAATCCTTGTGATGGTGTGGAGAGTCCAGATGGAAGCTGTAAAGTCCATCTGGGCTTCACAGCATTGACAGCAGAGTGGGGTGTGTCAGGCAGACATGAGGAAGTGTGTCCTGGCCTGTAGTAACTGGCATCTGATTTGGCATAAAAAGAAGGGTGGTTATAAAGAAAAGAGTATCAGGATAATGCACCCATGTTTACCCGAAGATGACATGGACCTTACTGCAAAATATCAAAAACACATAAGGCTATCACTTAACAACTATTCAGGCATGCAGCTTGCATAACGCTCATAGATAAATTTTACTCACATCATCATATTACTTTTGCAGTTACAGTGCAAAATTAAATAAGCTAAGCATGTTTTGGCTTATTGATGTTTGTGGAAAGGAGAAAGTCAATGCTTTTTGCTTTAGATTAAGGTTTTCAGTAAGGGAAACAACCAGTGAAAGCATACAGGTGTTTATGGCAGTGCTGCACTAAAGTTTTCCTTAGGATTATTAATACTATATCTATATTCAGGTCCCTGTAGAACAGGAGAGCATCCTGTAAGTCATCAGTAAACACAAACAAATGATCTGATCAAATGATGGTCCTATGAGAAAAGGAAGAAGGATGTTTTCAGACTGAACAGCAGTGCTATATCAGTTAGCCAAAAGTACACTTCACCAGTAATTAGGGTTTTTGAAGTGTTGATCTGAAATATTTTCCTGCTCATCAAAAAGGTATTAAGCCTTTGTTGGTACAAATGAGGTATTTAATTCATTACTGGATTCAGAGTGTTATAATGGGGCGGTTAGGGGTGTCAAGTGAGATACTACTAGGGGGTGGGTATTTTTATTATTTGTTGAATGGCATGTTATACTAATGTGTGACTTTGTTGGCATGATGAATGAAGCATTAAGGAAAAATTCACTTTGCTTTGCACACTGTGCTTGGCCAGTAGGGGTGAAATATAGCTTCTAGACCAGTGGCCAAACTGCACTGTCTTTGTCCGTGGTTAACGTATTCGGTCTTTTGAACAGTGTGGAATGTGAGCAGTGATAAGAACAGCATCCATCTGCCTGAGCTGAATCCTGGCCAGCTGTATGAAGTGTGGATCTGTGCTGTGACTGTGGCCGGGGAGGGAGAAAGGACAGCTACCAAATTCACCACAAGTACCACTGGTACCTTCTCTTTCTTAAATGCTTTGTTTCTATTACAGTTACTATTTATCCATCTAACACTCCACTGCATGGGTAAATGCATTAATGTGGCATATACAAAGCCTCAGTTTTATTTATACAGTTAAACTAGATTCTGTTACATTCAGCTTAAAGTTCAATAATCACGTGACTCACTTTGTTTTATGTGGAGCCACAATCAAATCAGCAAAACTAGGTTTGGTACAGAATACTGTTATTACTATACTACATTAGTAATAATCAATTATTTAGATGTGCTAACTTGAACCACCCCTTGTTTCTCTTAAACATTTTGAAGTGTAATTACTTGTATATGAAAATACTGTAATTGCTTGGCAGACAGTTGTAGGTTATACTTTTAGAATGTAGGCATATGTGGATGAAATAATGAAAACACCATATTAAACACACTTTAATATCAAATTAACTAAACCACTCCTAACAAGCTGAATGCCTGAAGTTAAGTCATCAGTATGTTTATACTGGGGTTTGACCATCAGTGCAAAAGTCGGTTGCATCCACTGTTTGAAATATGTATAAATAGCAGGTGCACAGCATTCACAAAACCGTAAAATAATTTAAAGTGTCTAAACTGCTCTGTTAAATTCAGAAACATATAACTTCCTTAACAAGTCTGGTATGGTGAAATAATAACATTACCATTCTGGAGGAAAGGGACCTAGTCCAAACCCTGAAAAACAGTCAAATTATTCCTCCTGTACCAAACTCTATTGCTGGCACTATGCCATAAGTAATTTTTATGTGCTACACACTTTAGCATTCAGTGGCTTCATTCTTTGTGTTTGCATGGTCCATCACTTTGTGGCGGAGTTAAATGCTTCTATTTCACAATAATAGGCAGATCTAACTGAACTGAACTGATCTGTGGCAAAGATGTCATGGTATTTTGTTGCCAATGTTTAGTCTATAGAGATTGAAAAGCAATGGTTATGGCCAAAACACCTAAACTCAGTAATTACCATGTAGTGTATATGCTAATATTGCTTACGCTACTATAGATGCTAAAGTGGATATGGAATAACTCTTGTCACTTAGGATATCTACCTGTTTTGTTTTTCAGATGACAGTGTCATAGTGGTGGTCTCAGTTTTGCTGTCGTTTATAATCCTCATAATACTCACTGTTGTCCTTGTGTGGTAAGTGTTTAATGAAAAGTCTCATCGTGAGCATTGAAATCAAGCATGCCATTGCTGTGTTTGGGATAACATTTCTTTCCATCTGTCCAGGTACTGTTCACAGTCCCCATTGACTGAATGGCTGAAGATTCCAGACCCCATAAACAGTAGTTTGTTGAAGCAGAAGAACAATCAGGTCAGTGTTTCAAGGATAGCTGGTACAGGTTTCCAACAGGCCTTTTTTAGTTTAGAACCACAGCTGAGAGGCTGACATTATTAAAAAAAAAACACTAGAACTTAGTAGTCACTAGTACAAGTACAAATGCATTTTTCTCAACATGATCAAACTGTGGCATTTGGGTTTTAGGTGTGGTTGACTTGGACAGCCACATAAAAAATGCAGAATGGTGACATTTGCAAAGACGTTTTTTAATCGCTTATTTGCACGTCACGTCAGTGATATCATGAAACAGCATAAATCAATAACCTTGTCGGAGTCATGGTGATGGTGCCGAACAAGCCAGAACCACCGCAGCACTTAAATCACATCCGGCTCTTCATTAAGGTGGAGCAGACATGTCGAATTAGTTTAGAGCACAGAATGACTTATTGTGATCTATAAAAATGAACAAAACCTAACCTCTACTAGCAGTCCTTTGAGACAACACCAGGACTGGTGTTCACAAAGCAGTTGTCAATTAGAATCCTAGGCCTGATTTACAGCCTTAATGAAGATCAGTTTGAGCAGGTGATGTAATTTTACTGAAACTATTTGCATTACAGTGATTATCTAAAACAACGTAAAACACACGGTAACACTCAAGCTTAAGGACAGTGTTAGAACCAGAGGAGTTCTCAGTGCTCAAATGTAGGGAGTAGTGCAAAACAATTTTTGAAGATGAAGAGGATCCTGCTGCTCTGCTCGCCTTAGGCAGCTCATTCCAAAAGCAGGGAACCACAAATGAGACCAGTCTGAACTGAGTTTGCCTTGTGTGTAGGGATGACAGAGCTAGACGACGTTCCTTGGAGGAGCATTGAGAGTGGGTAGAAACATAAGGCTGAATGATAGGATTAAGATAGCTGGGTATGGACTGACTTCTGGGTGCCTGGGTGGCTGTTGACTTCTGGTGTTTGTTAGCAACATTAGCCTCCTAGCTAAATAAGCAAAAACTGGATACTAAACATGGGCCAGCTTAAATGTGTGGCCATTAAATTAAAAACAGTGCGCATTTTAACCACAAGAACTGAACTAAAAAATGTAGCATACTTCACTACTCTCAGATGTATTACAAGGGTCCCCAGTGGGTCCACATCAACATAATCTGTTTTTATGTGTGTGTTACAGATCCAACAATCATGGCTTGTATCCCCTGGTCATTTAGAGCACACTCTGACAATCTCTGAGGTTGAGGTAATCCTGATTTCTGACAGCTCCTTTGACCCGGAGTTAACGCAGATGACGGAGCAGCAGTCTCAGCCAGAGGAAGACCAAGAGCATGAAGAGGACGGAGGAAAACAAGAGTGTGAAAGAGTAGTGAGGATCAATTCCATGCTGCATGAAAAGTCCTACAGGAAGGTGATTGACAGCAGTGAAGAAGAGGCCAGCACAGATGGTGAAAATGAGGAATGGGATGAGCCAACATCTCCTTCAGACTACGAGAAACATTTTATGCCCTCAGTGCTGGAAATGTAACTGATTTTACACCCAACACCAGGTATCTTTTAGACTATCCTTGAACTGACAACTATTCCAAGCTTCTTGAAATTCTTACTATGTATTTGAAAGACTTTATGGAGGAACATTCAGGGAGACTTGGAACATTGTACTAGCTTTCAAAAGATGTTTTTATGATAACATTTTTTTGACTGGTGTTTTAAAGTAGTCATAATCTTGGCCATAACAGACGCAGTGATTATTAAGGTGCTATTTTAATAAAGGCGCTCAGGATGAATTGGCACAACTATAGGTGTCAAATTGATTGCGTTAAATGAAAGAAATTAGACCAAAAAAAGCTGACATGAACAACTTAATAATCACTATAACAAGTTACAAACATTTGTGTACCTTGTGTGGTTTTAAATTGTCTATTTTTTTTAACAGTTTAGTTTTGTATGTAAACACTTTTGTATGTAAACACTGTTAAACTTTCAAAACATTTATATGAGTTATATACTGAATGTGAACCAAACTGCACAAACAGCTTGTTTTGAATTCTATGTTTTTGTGATGTCACAAAAACCAGCACATTTCCATGTATCATGTATCTTTACATATATTCATTTTAAGCCTGGTTCATACCTGGCATTAACATGTGTTTTGGGTCATCTGATCACAAAAGGCAACCCAAATGCATAACCATTTACAACGGGCACTTTGAACACATCTCCAGAGATCACCAGTGATCAGATTTATGACATAATCTCTGCTGGCAGAGGGGTTCTGTGCAAATGTAATGTCACTCTTAAGATACATTTGTTTTTAGACTGAAATGTCCTTGCAAAAGTTCTTTTAGCTTGCTTAACTCATATAGACAAGTAGCTGGTGGTCTGATGGTTAGGGAGTTGCCCCATTGATTGGAAAGTTGTGGATTTGAATTCCAGGACTACCAGTGGCCCTACTGAGGTATCCTTGAGCAAGGAACAATCCCCACACACTGCTCCCCAGGAACTGCACCGGTGGCTGCACACTGCTTTATTTGGTCAATGGGTTAAATGCAGAGAAGAATTTCAGACTGTGTGCTGTGCTGAGGTGTCTTCACAAATACAAAATTGGCCACTTTATTATAACCTGCACAGGAAAATAATGTAGTTGATATAGGTGGTACTTTGTTAATGAATCAGGGCAGTTTAGCGTTCACAATACAAATGTTATGTCATTTTATGCATTCTTGACCACCACAGAGGGCGGTTTGCGGGATCATAGAGTTATGCATCTTATCTTCAAGATGCGTTGTACCCTATTTGCACTTGTACTTAGAGCTGGTCACTTACTAGATCACCCAGCCTTCTGTATTAATGCCGGATATGAATAGATTTATAAAGGCACAGTGACTAAAAACAACAGTTTAATTACCAGGAATACAGAGAGAGATTGGAAAATGGTTGTGGATAACAAAATCATGCCTGTTTTTGATAAACAAAACCACTCAATTAGAAGAGGGGATAGAAAAAAATAGGACATGGATCCTTCAAAACAGTTTGCTAATTTTTATGGGCAATGTTTAAAAGCAATAACATGAATGTAAATCAATAGACATGCTATCAGAATTCTGTAGGTGCTCCTTTAACCTGAACAACAACCTCGCAGTATTAGTGAGTAGTTAGTGATCATGTCATGTATGTCATGTAGGGCAAGGCTGAACATTTCAGGGAAAATATCTTATTGTGATTTTTGGCCAGTGTTTTTACTGCATTTTAAATTGCAGTTATTTTATACATGTTAAGACAACTTGTATTTGGTGTAACCCATCTACATGCTGTTGACCAGCTGTTATGTTTGCATTTTATTTTTTGTAAGACTTTTTCACAAGCCAGCAAACAGTACCTTTTCAGTGTATATTCTTCCTACAGTGACTGACTGTCATCACTGTTTAAATTTCATTAATGCACTTGTTACAGTCTTTTTGCATATTTAAGTAGGTTAATTTTTTTCATACATATATGCAATCTTTGTTCTCTTTTTCTCATGCTTTGATTTATTAGTCTCTTTTCAGATGAATGTCACAAAACTGTATAATTTTTCTAAATAAATGTGTTTAGTAACGAAACCTTAATTCTTGTCTAAATATAAACAGTCAAATTACATTAATATTTTTTGTTAGTCTTCAGTAAAACATGTAATTTGACATGGCCAAACATTAACATATCGTGAAATAAAAAACATAAAATGTGGTCTTTGCAAAATTATGGCACATTTTACATTTCACATTTTATATTTTTCTTCTATTATATTAAACTCTGGAAATAAATACAAATTGTGCAATATAATTTACAGAAAGTGCCATATGTAAGTGTGGCAATTTTTGTGTATGACTGTAAGATAATATAGCAGATCTTAGTGAAAGTGTAGCACATTCAGAATGCAAGAGGTTTTTTCTAATATTCTCTAGCCTTCACTTTACTTGCTTACTTTTCATGTGCTTCGAACAATCATTCCCAGGGATGTTACTGAGCACTTGACAGTCATAGTGTAACGCACTGAAATCGGACCAGCATGAACGTACTTCCCATCCGCTAGAATGGTGCATCGCAGGGATCAACTTCTTTGTGTGGCCTTAATAAACTGTTTCTGAATAGTATCAGGTAATAGTTTTGTAACAGTGCAACAATTTTATTGCCATAATGAAACATAAAAATGAACATTAAGAATGGTGTAGAAACCATGAACACCATGCTTCCAACTTTGTGAACACAGGTTTGTCGGGGAAGACCCTTTTCTGTTCCAGCATGACTGTGGCCCAGTGCTCAAGGCAAGCTCCATAAAGACATGGTTGGATGAGTTTGGTGGGGAAGAACTTGACTGGCCCCCACAGAGCCCTGTCCTCAACCCCATCCAACACCTATGGGATGAAATTGAATGGAGACAACAGTGCCTGTATAAATGCTCTGAATGGCCACAAATTCCCACAGAAACACTCCAAACCTTGTGGAAGGCCTTCCAAGAAGAGTGGAAGCTGTTATAGCTGCAAAGGGGCCAAATTCATATTAAAGTCCATGTATGTGAATGCAATGTCCCTGTTTGTGGAATGGTCGGGCGTCCCAATACTTTTGTCCATATAATGTGTTTCCACACGGTGTGTGTTGCATGTCTATGTGATGTATTTTTACACCCCTAATATCATCAGCATGTACTCAGACGTATTCGGTCTGTAACAAGAGATTCTATTTCTACTATTCATATAGATTTCTGTGCCAGTGCGAGTGTATAAAATTATAAAAATGAACGTTCTTGAATGGTGCGTTACTGCAACAGCTCCCATCCCCCTCTGAGCTCTCTCAGCCTGCATTCCTCCTTGCAGCCAGGCCTCGACTGAGCATGCGCCCTGAGCAGGTGGGGGAAGGGGGCGCTAGTGAAGCTTAATGGTGGTTTTACTGAACATTACACTCAGACAGGACATGGGGGGGTGAGAGGGAAAAAAGGAACAGGCTGAGCTGCTCTTTGTTTCTAGCTAGTTAGCTTAGCTGAAGAAAACGGGGGGAGTCACCGGCGAAAGCTGAATTCACACACTGTAAGTAATTTATATCCACTTTATGATTACAGGACGCAGGTCGACAAGAGTGAGTTTTAATGTAGCCATACAAGCTTCGTCAAATCAGTAGCTTTTATGTTTAAAGCGACTTGGTTTGTCGTCGGTTCGGAATCACAAATGAGACCGACATTTCCAGCCACGGTGGTGGCGATAGAGGGGAATGAATGAATGTTTTGGTTTTTTTTGGAAAAGTGTCTCGAAAAGGGGGGACCAAGTAGAGGTACGGGAGGCGGGTTGGATCAATCAGCTTAAAAAGTAAAAGATGCTTCCCCTCACATCTTTTAAAGCTCCGATTTTTTACCTAAACATCCTCCACACACAGAAAAATGGGGGAGGAGGAGAGCATGGGCGGCTAGAAATGATATAGACTGGGCGAATATGGCTTTATTTATCTTTATTTTATTTCCCTGTTTATAACCTCCACAACTGCCCTTCAGCAGTGTTTAAGGGGAAAAGTTGGCGGGGACTCAAAAACAAGATGTTGAAACTTGTAACCTATCTGTTTTTATGGCTTGTTTTCACTGCCAGCGCATCTCTTTATTTTCTCTCACACGACGAGCTAGCCGTGCTAACGCTGCCTCTTGTTTTCCCAGATCCTTCATAAGACAAGTTTCTGTTCTAAACTTTACGAAATTACAATGAAATGGTAATTAATTACGAAATTGTCATTTAAAACAATTTGTGTGTATTTTTGTCGTATTTTGTAATCTCAGGTTAAGTTAGGAAAATTACCGGCTCGTTAGCTATTATCGGACACTGTTAGCCATTAGCTTACAAAAAACTGCAGGAACAAAAATAACAAGGACTCGCTTTTGTTACGTATTTCTTTGCTTTTAATAGGAACAGTGCAGTTAATTCTGTATTGAAACTTTTACACTTCAATGTTTTTTTGTCTAGGAACCTGAATCTACAATGCTTATTTGTTTAGATGTGTAACTTGTTAGCAAAATGCTAACATAATGGAACACAGGCAGTGTTGGTTGTTTACAGTGTTTTTAATTAAAAACAATTCTCGAACGACCACTTGTACCATTTGTTTCTTTAATTCAGCTTATCCAAACAGCCCAGCGTCGTGTTGCTCACATGACTGTGTTAGTGCAGACTGTCTGAAGGCTGGCTCATTCTTTGTGCTGAAGTACTGAATGTGAAACTCACAACTGAATTTGACAGCTGTGAAAAACAAAAGGGATGCAGACATCCACACATACAAGTACCATCATTCAAGCATGTAGCCATGGGCATACACTACTTGGACAAATGTACTGGGACCGCTACACATTTCACCAACGGGAAGTTTAATGAAATTGCATTCAAATACATGGCCTTTAATATGGAGTTGGTCCCCACTTCGTAGCTGTAACAGCTTCCACTCTTCTTGGAAGGCTTTCCACAAGATTTGAGTTTTTCTGAGGGAATTTGTCCATTCATTCTGTAAAGCATTGATGAGTAAAGCATTTACACATTGCATGTAGCAGTTCATCCCAAAGATGTTGGATGGGGTTGAGGTCAGGGGCCCGTGCGGGCCAGTCAAGTTCTTCCACGCCGAACTCATCCAACCATCATGTCTTTATGCTTTGTGCACTGGGGCACAGTCATGCGGGATTAGAAAAGGGCCTTCCCCAAACTGTCAAAGTTTGTTCATGTTGTTGTTCAAACTGTATGAGGTATGATTAAGCATTAATGTTGCTCTTCACTGGAAGTAATACCTGACACCAAAAGTCCCAAAACTTTTGCCCATATTGTATATATAATGTGGTGGTGAAGTGTCTGTGCTACTAAGAAAAGCTTGGTGTTTGGTTAATGTAGTGGATAACATTGCTGCCTTCCAAGCTGATGACTGGGGTTCATTTCCTAACCTGGGCATCTTAGCACACCAATAAGAGTCCTTGGGCAAAACTCAACATTGCATTCACCTACATTTGTAATGCACATTTTGTAAGTTTTAAATGTGCCTGCCAAATGCTGTAAGTGTAATGTAAACGTAGCTGGTAGCCTAGTGGTTAGAGCATTTGTTCGCCCCGTGATGACAAAGTCTTGGGTTCGAATCCCAGGACCGCTAAGCACCTCTGAGGTACCCTTGAGCAAGATACCATCCCCACACACTGCTCCCCAGGAGCTGTGTTCCTGGTTGCTCGCTGCTTCACTTGGTGCTTGGGTTAAATGCAGAGGAAGAATTTCGTGCTGTTAATACTGTGTGCTGTGGTGTGTTCACATATGACAGGATGATCACTTCATAAAACAGATTCAGCCATTCGCTCAGACTCATTGGTAATGCATTGGTTTTATTTTGGCCTAACAGTAGCTGCAGAAAAGTTCGAGGACTGTACATGTAAGCTTGCTGATATTCTGCAGATAGTTAGTTTAGACTTAGTTTGACAGAAGTACTGAAAATATGTAATTCGCTGATAGACTTTTGTATTCTTACCCTTTCTGTGCAGAACAGTGCTTTGCTGCTCTTACTCCTGCCGGCTCTGCTGAGAGATGTCCACTCCGGACCCCCCCATGGGAGGGACCCCTCGGCCCGGGCCTTCACCAGGCCCTGGGCCTTCTCCAGGGGCCTTGCTGGGTCCTAGTCCTGGGCCCTCGCCTGGCTCTGCTCATGGAATGATGGGCCCTAGCCCTGGGCCACCATCTGCAGGACACCCCCTACCTCCACAAGGGCCCTCTGGTTACCCTCAGGACAATATGCACCAGATGCACAAAGTGAGCACATACAAATTAGCACACATGACATTTAACCCTTTAAGCGCCAAAGTCGCAGGATTGCGACAAGGCGTCATCATGACTAAAACAGACTGTAGTTATAAAAA
>JBBPCY010000028.1:11744555-11759342 GCA_037974405.1 Brachyalestes nurse | reverse complement strand
AAAAACACACTTTCACTCTTCTCTGTTCTATTCCTTTCAGGAGTACAGAGAAGCTTACCTTTAAAAAAAAAAAAAAAAAAAAGATATATATATAGATCTTTTTTTTTTTTTTTTTTTGTACATAATAAAAATGTATGCAGTTCTGATGTTGATTTATGTTGAATTCTCTGTCTGCAGGTGGAGTATGTGATTAAGTGTGACATGTCAGCTCTGCAGAGAGTACTATACAGGCACATGCAAGCTAAAGGAGTCCTGCTCACAGATGGCTCTGAGAAAGACAAGAAGGTAATGATTACATTTTTGCTTTTTTGCTCAGTGCGCTATTTGTTTTGCCATAGGCTGAAAGTATGAATGCACATGTGAATTTAAAAACTATTCATTACAGGGTAAAGGTGGCACAAAGACACTGATGAACACCATTATGCAACTGAGAAAGATCTGTAACCACCCATACATGTTCCAGCACATTGAGGTAATATAAATTTTAACCTCTCTGTTTCCATCAGTATTTGAGTGCATAAAACAGCATGTTTTTTTCCCCCATCCTTCCTTAATTTTCCTGGTGTGCCTTTTAGGAATCCTTCTCTGAGCACTTGGGCTTTACAGGAGGAATTGTTCAGGGGTAAGTACCTTTTACAGTGCCTCTATAAATCAAGATCTATAAATCAAGAATATGTTTACTTTTTCAGAAATCGATCTGATAATACACATTTTGTTTGTTTTGGCTTTCTCTGATCTTTTGTCTCTCTCTAGACCGGACCTGTATCGTGCCTCAGGGAAGTTTGAGCTGCTGGACCGCATTTTGCCCAAACTGCGTGCCACTAACCACAAAGTGCTGCTCTTCTGTCAGATGACCTCTCTCATGACCATTATGGAAGACTACTTTGCGTACCGTAATTTCAAATACCTGCGTCTGGACGGTGAGTGCACTGCTGTTTTTTTGTTTTGTTTTTGTTTTTTTTTTCCCAGCCACCCCAGCCCTGTCTGTTTCATTGTTATAAACTTCCACATAAACAGAAAGGTTCTGTTTTTGACTGAAATTAACTGCTTATTTTCCTCTAATGTATGTTTGTTTATTTTCTAATTTATAGGAACCACTAAGGCTGAGGACCGTGGTATGCTGCTGAAGAACTTTAATGACCCAGCCTCTCAGTACTTTGTGTTCTTGCTGAGTACCAGAGCCGGTGGTCTGGGGCTTAATTTGCAGTCTGCAGACACGGTCATTATTTTCGATAGTGACTGGAACCCACATCAGGTACACAACTGTACTGTACACTACTTTTAACATCTTCACTCCTCCTCCTTTTTCCTATTCGTGTAACTAACCTCTCTTCACCTACAGGACTTGCAGGCTCAGGACCGTGCTCACCGTATCGGGCAGCAGAATGAAGTGCGTGTGCTGCGTCTCTGCACTGTTAACAGCGTAGAGGAGAAGATCCTGGCTGCTGCCAAGTATAAACTAAATGTGGATCAGAAGGTTATCCAGGCCGGCATGTTCGACCAGAAGTCTTCTAGCCACGAGCGCAGGGCCTTCCTGCAGGCCATTCTGGAGCATGAGGAGCAGGATGAGGTGCAGTCTCCATTCTGATTCTGTATTTTTAATATCAACACCTAGCAAAATAAATTGGTGACCATGACTGTTTGGATTGATCAACCTCACTTACATAGTGATGTTGCTGATTGTACCATTTCAGGAGGAAGATGAGGTACCTGATGATGAAACAGTCAATCAGATGATTGCCAGGAGTGAGGAGGAGTTTGATCACTTTATGGTAAATGGGCTCTGCTCATCTGCTTATTCACACCTGTAAAGACTATTTTGTAATTTTTTTTTTTTACCTTATACAATTGTAACTACATTCTCTCTGTTAATCACCATGCTCTGTCTGTGTCTTGCTACATTTCAGCGGATGGATCTTGACCGGCGCCGTGAGGAGGCGCGGAACCCTAAACGAAAGCCGCGTCTCATGGAAGAAGACGAGTTGCCCACCTGGATCATGAAGGATGATGCAGAGGTGGAGAGACTGACCTGTGAAGAGGAGGAGGAGAAAATGTTTGGTCGGGGTTCTCGCCAGAGGAAGGAGGTGGACTACAGTGATTCACTCACTGAGAAACAGTGGCTCAAGGTAAAAAGAATGGGCTTTGTTTACATTCAGTAAGGCATGGTTAGTCTGACATTTGTTAGAAATGTGACAAATGAGGTGGATAATTTGATCTGAAAACTTCAAAACGTTTTATATAATTCATTTTCTTCTTGGTTTGTGCTGTTTTTTTTCCTCTCAGGCCATAGAGGAGGGCACACTGGAGGAGATTGAGGAGGAAGTGCGGCATAAAAAGACAACCCGAAAGAGGAAGCGGGACCGTGATCTCGACCTACCTGGTCCAGCCACACCCAGCTCCAGCGGCGGACGAAGCAGAGATAAGGATGAGGACATTAAGAAGCAGAAGAAGCGGGGCCGTCCTCCTGCTGAGAAACTTTCTCCCAACCCCCCTTCTCTCACCAAAAAGATGAAGAAAACTGTTGATGCTGTCATCAAGTATAAGGACAGGTAACCAAGAGTGGCATCAGCTGTTTAATGATTAATGCTTTGCTCACCTAATTGATTTTTGGTTGTTGCCTGCTTAGAGTTGTATGTTCCTGTATCTTAAACAGAAAATTAAGACATTTGTCAGAGAATTAGGGCATGTTATGACTGTTTAAACTTTTCATTAACTCATGATTTTTTTTGTTGTTGTTGTTCATCTGTCCTTATTCACAATAGCAATGGCAGGCAGCTAAGCGAAGTCTTCATTCAGCTGCCCTCTCGCAAGGAGCTCCCCGAATACTACGAGCTCATCCGCAAACCTGTGGACTTCCGCAAGATCAAGGTAACTTGAACTTGTTGCTTTTTTTTGTCATAAATATGAGTAATTGCGTTTTAATAAAAAAATAATTCTAGATGTAAATTTACTAATGTCTGAAAATGGTTGATATAGTCATTTACACACTTGTGTGTGTCTCTCGGCAGGAGCGCATTAGAAGTCATAAATACCGCAGTCTGAATGACCTGGAGAAGGATGTCATGCTGCTCTGCCAGAATGCTCAGACCTTCAACCTGGAGGGATCACTGGTAAGAGCCTGCACTGCTATGTGAAAAATGTGAAGCAAAGATGTTGCTTGTGACCATTATTGTGACAATTCAAAGTTTACCAAGAAAAATAAATTTTGGTAGTTAGTGATCTAGCAGCTGATTCATTTATTCTTGATGGCACTTTAGATCTATGAAGACTCCATCGTGCTGCAGTCTGTGTTCACAAGTGTGCGACAGAAAATTGAAAAGGAAGAAGAAAGTGATGGGGAGGACAGTGAAGAAGAAGAGGAAGAGGCAGAGGAAGGTTCAGAGTCTGAATGTGAGTGTGTGTGTGTATATATATATATATTTTCCATTAGGTTGCGTATAGAAACATGGGTGTGAGAGAATGGAAGAAAATAAAGTGTAAGTGTCTGTGTTCCAGCACGCTCAGTAAAGGTGAAGATCAAACTAGGCCGTAAGGAAAAGACAGAGCGAGGGAAAGGCAGGCGGCGCACTGGACGAGGCTCGCGTCCCAAACCTGTGGTCAGTGATGATGACAGTGAAGAGGAGCAGGAAGAGGTAACGTGCCCTTAAATATGCGCGTACACACACACACTCATTCACACACACACACACACACACACACACACACACACACGCATGCCACAAAGCATTTGTCCTTTCCTAACCACATACTGAATGTTATCAGATAATACAATTAACTTCATTTTGTGCTTCTTTACAATATAAAAGTATTCAGTTTAACTTGATTTTTCTAATAAAGTTCTCAGTAATTCTCAGTCTTTTCTGCGAACTGCTGGTAAACTAGATTAGGCACTGTATAATGATATTGAAATCCGTTAGCTAAACTTTAATTTAGAGTATTTGTGTAGGTACTGCCTTACTTGATCAGTTTTTGTTAATATATGAAAATTGTAATTCTTTGTTCTTTTCATTCTCATAGGAGCATTCTGCAAGTGGCAGTGAGGACGATTAAAGTATCTGCTGGACCAAGCCCTCTTTCCTCACCCCTTTTTGCAGATTGTGGTCAAGATATCATTTTTACTTTACTTTCACCAGACCAGCCCAGCCTACGGGCATAGTTTTACTCTAGATAAACTGATTTTTAGTGATAAGTTATATTCATAATGATTAAATTAATCATGTAGTGCAGGTTTTTACAGACACAGATTAGGCTCAGAGTAATGAAGTGTTTTAAATAGAAGACCCCCATAAACAGAGTTATCCAGTCCAGCCATAATCTGTGTCTTGAAAACCAGACTGTACGATTTAAAGCTCACTTCCATATTTAAGCAGGCATTCCCAGTTTATGTATAGTAGGGCTGTTTTGTTTACTGCGTCTTGTTTATTTTATTTTATTTTCAAAGTGATGGTGGCATTGCAAGCTGACTGGACTGTGGACCATAGGGAGAGTCTTTTTTTCTTTTTGTTGTGACTGTCATTACAAGCAGTGTACGAAAGTGTGTTTTTTAAAAGCCGCTCCAGAGTGCATGTGGCGTGTGTCTGTAAAAGAGCAATGTGAATGGGTTATCGGCTAATATCCTCCGTTTTGCTTCATTCTGTCTGTCTGTCAATTTCTTCCCTAAGGTTAATTTAAGGATGTTAGTGAAATCAAGGTACTTCTTCCCTTGCTGAGCTCCTGTCAGTGAAAATGGGGAGTAGCGCTTAGGACTCAGTACTGTGTCGGTGTCACTGGATTTCAAGAAGTATAATAAAGGCATCTCACAAATCCCTGGCCTCATGAATTTCTTCTCAATTCACAGCCAGATTTAATATGTGTAGTTTTTTTTGACATTTGATTTGACAAAAATAAGTATGGCCCCATTTTTTTCCTTTAAGCACTTCAGAATACTTGCATACAAAAGCGACCTCCACTTTAGTGTCAACCTTAAAGTGATCTCTCTTGTTTTTCATTTTGAAATTGACCTTCCCAGGACTGACACTAGGTGTCGCACTTAACCAACTAGAGAAATAATAAACTGGTCAAGCCGCTTTGAAATCACGTTTTCCTGACCAGTGTTTTAAAGTAAATATGACTGCGGCGTTACAACATATCTGCAAGCGGAACATGTTTGAGGAATTTACTGTCATCACCATGCTAACTGCCCTGCAATTGCCTCCTCACTCAGTTCATTAATAAAACTATAAATCTAACTTGAAAGCTATTTCTGTAATAAACGTAAAACGTATAACCTTTTGATTTGAGCTGAAAGCTCCATTATATGTTAAGAAAACAATAGTGCCTCATATCTTCATTTGGCATTGATAATCTGGATATGTCTGACGCAGTGCAACAAATAAGGCAAAGTAAAATTTGCACTTAGAAGCAAGTCAGTCTTTCCTCTATTGAATAACTTGCTGTGTAGTGCATATTATAGTGCATATGGGCATTTTAATTGCAGATCTTTTTTTAAACGAGTTAACACAGTGGCAGACTGCTGCACATATCGGATAACAGATTTATATCTTTGCTTTCTTTCTAGCTTTTCACAACAAATCCCTACAAATTGATTTACTCATCAAGAACAAGGCAATTCGGATGGAAGAGTCTCAAAAACAGTAAAGGGCCTTTTGTGGTCTTTTACAGCTCTTTTTCAAGTATATCAGCACATGGTGTTCTATAAACTGGAAATGCTAAAGTACTAATCACAGTTTACAGACATTTGTAGTTTCACTGTGTTAATCAGTAGTGCACAATGACTATTAGAGCTAGACCTTCACCCTGGACACATGTTGCTTGAACAAATTATCCAAAATTTTGGTTCCAGTCAAACATAGAGGAGAAGATGATCCGGTTTCATTATACTGTACAATGTATCTCTGGGTATGTACAGACAAAATTATGCATGGAGAGGGGTGCCTGGAATACCAATGCATGTATTTATATTCCCATATATAGAAATGCCCCCAGCAACAAGAGATGAAGGTTTTGTCTCCCTCCTTTGGTGCTCACGGCCTTTAGTCCTGCTCCTGCAGTGTTTTCCTTTGAGAGAACTCACTTATACCAGAGCAAAAACAAATCTTGGATACAATTCCTTTTCCAGATTTAATCCTTCAGTTTCCAAGCAAATCTTATTAATGAAATAATAGTGTTACAACAATTCTTGCTGTGTTTAAATATATAGCAAGCATGATAGTATTAAATACTTTCAGACTTTCTGCAGCCTAATATTCCTCACTAATGTTTGTACAGTTTTACAGAGACTGCTGTTTAACATCCCAGGCTTTGGAATGTGCTACTTGGCACAGTGTTGATAAGAAGATAACTTTGTCTTTATCACATCAGAAAGGTGACAGATTAGTCTACTACAGCATCAGGGATGCATCACATTCTTATCCAGGTTGTTCTTAAAACTAATATTCCTCCAGCACAGAACAGTGGTAATTTCAATATAAAGAAAAACATGCAGTTAGTGTCTGTTAGTGTCAGTTAGTTGGACTGTAACTAGACTATTAGTCCAGCTTCATGCCAGTGCAGTCCACAGTGTTTCCTGAAGAGCCTGTGTTTCGACACCTACCCAGGGGTGTGGCTAGACATAAAGCTCCAACTCTTTGGAGTAGAAAGACACCCATTCTTTTATTGATATCAGTCTAAATTAATGCTTTGCCAATTGTATTATTTTGTTGTTGAAAGGTGAACTTGTGTCCCAGTGAAAGGGGTTGAGCGATGCCCCTGCACCTACCTTCATTCATTTAAGTATTTAGATTGGGTGTGTTGGGAGGAGGCACAACACTAAAATGTGCAGGGCAGGAGGTGCTCTAGCACTGCTTTGGAAATCACTGCTGTATAGCAGGCCACCAACTGCATACTGCTACTGTGTGTCTCTGTCTTGTCCTTTATCTGTCATTTAAACTTTCACACTGGCACTTAACCTCACTTTGACTGTGAGAACCGACTTCTCTCAACAGCCCCTTCTGGTCAGAGGCCAACGTGGAACCCCCTTTGCCAGAACAGCAACTTTATCAATGACACTCCCACATTTTTATTGTATGTTCTGTACTTACCTGCAATCCATAGACCCGTCAAACCCTTTAATGTGGCCTGTTTGAAAAACATGTCTGTGAACATACTAAGATCACAGTCTGTTACCTGAGCACTGTCTTCGTTTTCTCACAAAGAAGCATTTTACTTTGACTTTGGAAGCCATATTCACTAGATCCCAATTTCTACAGTATGCTTCAATCATTTTAATTATGAGAAGAAGAAGTTGAGGAACAAAAATCACATTCTTCTTTACGGTTGCCACCTATCCCACACTGCTCCCTTGTATTTGTGGTCCAGCATATTTTGTTCTGGAAAGTGTTTAACTGTCTTACTGGAGCGAATGTGCTGAAAAGCGGATGAACAAGTGAGGGAGGCGCTCGGTTTGTTATTCATTTGTTCTCATTTGATCAATACAAGCTTTCCACTGCAGAGGTGAACAAGTACGTAATGCCGGTACAAAGGGGCAGCATGGACAAATATTTTGCATCATAATCTGATGTGTTTTCTTGATCAGATCTTTTTTTTTTTTTTTTTTTTTTAAAAGCACTTTCAGAGTGGTTTAGAAATCAAATGGTTTTTACATGGAAATCTGTGTTTCTTGTGAAGTGTAATTACATCGACAGTACTTCCATGGTGGGCTGTTAATATAATGATATAATGTTCTGGCAAATAAATCAATTTAATAAGATCTCTCACGTCAACACTTGGGCCCTCAGTGAGTTGGTGGGTTTGTTATTTGTAAGCCTGGAAGTCCCTTGTTCAGTGTGACATGCTGTTTTTTCTTTCTAAGAAATGTCTTAGATTGCTCATGGAATCACAGACACTTCCTCCATTACCCAGATGACCTCTACCGATAGGTAAAATAAAGTGTGACGTAGTGTGTGATGATAGTGGTCTAATATGTTTATGACTTTGGGCTTCTATTTTCCTTTGTTCAAAAGAGTCACTCTCAGTCAAGGACATAAGGCTGTAATGCCATTAAATGCTTTATATCAGTGAAGATTACAGGCCGTTGCTTTATTATGCTGCTGAATTTCACATTGTTCACACTGTGTGCTGTGCTGTGGTGTTTTCACTCTAAGCAGCCAGTTGCATTTCAGCATTAACCATGCCAGGTTCAGACCAATGCATTTGATGCCTGCCTTCATTTTAGGTTTGGGTCAACACAGATGATGAGAAAGTGCAGGTGTATCCTGGAGAACCATCTTTAGGAGAGTTGTGGGTGTTCCAAAGGCCACGCCCCCTCACACCACCGTGCTAACAGGCTCCGCCCACCCCACAAACCCATTCAAATTAAAGAGTTTCATCATATACAAGTTTTACCGGCCCTGGACAACAGATGCGCAGTCTCTCCTCACTCTCCACAGCAGCTGGAATAGTTTTATTAAGCTAAAAGTCCCAGCGTGAACAGTGTAAACAGTTTTCACAACATCAGGAGCAACGTGGTGCTGGCACTTCGGTCAAAAACACTATGGAAAAGTCGTTATTTTTGCTCTTCGTGGTGTTTATATTCCCTCCTATTCAAACAGGTAAGAGACAACAGGATGTGGCTACTTTTTTATTATTTTGGATTTTCTATGTTTAAAAAAATCATTTATCTAAATGACTTGTTTGCAGGACTCAGTTTTTAATATGGAACTGGCCCGTTCCAGTTTATCCCAAAGATGCTGGACGGGGTTGAGGTCAGGGTTCTGTGCTGGCTAGTCAAGTTCTTCCACACCAAACTCATCCAACCATGTTTTTATGGAGCTTGCTTTGTGCACTGGGGCACAGTCTTGCAGGAATGGAAAAGGTTCTTCCCCAAACTGTGTCCAAAAAGTCAGAAGCATGTCTTGGTATGCTAAAGCATTAAGATGGTCCTTCAGTGGAAGTAACTTAAGGGACCTAGCCCAAAACCTGAAAAAAAACAGACGTGTCCTAATTCTTTTATCTATATAGTGTATCTCAGTTGGCAAGTCTGTAAATTGTTTTTGATGGATAACGGCTGCAGAAACAGGTTACGTTTGCTTGACAGGTTTGGCAGATGCTCATTTATCCGTTAAGCCACAGCCAAAGCAGGTTTTCTGTTGCATCACCCAGTTTAGTAGAAAAGCATCATCTTCTCCTTCAACTTCGTGGGCTGCGTGCCAACCGAGGCTGTCTGTGTGAAAGAGCTCTACAGCATACACGCCCTCTACTGCTTTCCTCAAGCTGTTCAGTCTGGTTTGACATTACAAACGTGTCCAAACTGGCCTTTTCTGATTTATAACCCACAACAGAGGCCTCTTCTGCCTGCTTCCACCTAGCACATACCAAACACAAAATCCAGTGGTTTTATTGTGTGTGTAAAGCTGAAAACCTCCTATTGTGATCTGAAGAAATGCTGTTTTATTTCTAAGTGTTTTTGTTATCCTTTATCATTACTGGTCAACATTTCTAATGTTATCGTATGATTATAAACCCTCCATTTTCCAGATCACTTATACTGATAATTGAAATCAATACTGTGATATAGTATGTGATGACAGTGGCCTGTTTTATGTTTATTGTTTTAGTACCGCATATTTTTTTGCTGCTACATCTATGTGTTCTGATAGAGGTATTTCTCCATGAGGATATGGACTCAGCTTCCTAAATAACAGATCCTGAGTGGAGTTCAGATGCAGAATGACCACTGATTGATCAATTAAACATACACAAACAAACACAAATTACTGTGTGAGTGCTGTCAGAGAAACTCTGTCCCACAGACTTTTATCAAGTGAACGAGCTTCAGACAAATAGTACTTTAGCTGTTTTTCTGGTGTCAAGCTTTCTCCTCCTGAGAAAATATAAAAAAAGTTTTCTAATCTTGGCTGGAGTGCAGACTTCTGGGATCCTCAGTGAGAGATATGATAGCACTGAGGATTCCTCCTCATGTTTTGTTTTTTTCACCGCTTTGTTTCGTTAAAACTCACTTTTGTGGTTTAAACCATTGACTTCTTTAAAGATAAACCATAGAGAAAATAGTGCAGAAGAGGTGACCTAGACATTGTTTTACACTGGGACAACCAGGCCCTTTTCTGGAGAAAACTTTAGATATAAGATGATGAACGGTTAATGTAAAACCGCATAATTTTGTTCTTTTCTCTTCTTAAAAGGTACATCCACCCATTATATTGCATGAACATTTCATGATATCATCAGATTGTTTTGAGCAATTTTTCATCTTCTTTTTTTCCTTCTTCTTCAGTCAAGGTATCCAAGATATATGAGTGGATATAATACTATCCTCCAAGACTCAAAGCTTTCTAATAATCCTGTGTAGATTAGATGGGTTCAATGGAATTGTGAAAGTATACAAAGTATTGGGGTTGTACAATTCTTTCTAGCTGCTCAGCCTGCTAAGTGCTCAGACTCAAACTAACTGCTTGATTGTCAAACTCATTTAAATGTTTAAAGCTGTTCCTCAAACTCTGCTGAGATATGATAGTAACAGATAATAAAATAACAGCCGATCAATTATGCATATGACCCTCTCGACAGTTGTGTTCTCATGTTTTAATGAAGAGTTATATTCATTTAACCCAATGGGTGAAGAGTGGTGTGATCTGTTAGCCCCTCCTCTTCAGTTTGTATCAGAAACAGGTGACCTGGTCACTGACCGTACAGTCAGAAGGCGATTCCCAAATCCACATCGCCCACCTGACGCTTGTCCTTTTGCTGAACGGTAATTCGCTTAACTGAGTGAGAGTTGGGGGCTGGGGAGGAACCTCACACAGTGTCTCTGTTGAATAAAAAAGTAGACTTTATTCTTTTTAAAGGAGATTTGACATTCAGTAACTACAGCTTCATTGATGGTCTTTTGTGTCAAATATAGTGGCAGATTTTTCCTTTTATCTCCAGTGTCACATCACAATTTGTAATAGGTGTACTTGTGTGTACAACGATATAGCACTTAAAAGATGCACTTAAAAAGTGACCTATGAAAATAAAATAGTGTATGTGCAATCTCCAGGCAACAGTACCATGTTGAAAACTGAAAGGTAATTAACTATAAAAAACAATATTAAATGACCAAAAACAAATAATAACAATAAAAATAATAATAACAAAAACAAATAATGAGTTAAATTCTGATTCTACTATTACTATTACTACTAATAATAAAAATAATAGGAAGAAGATCATGAAAATACGCTGTTTCTAACAGTCTATGTCTATTGCAGACAGCACAAGAGTGTAATTGTAACTGACTGACACCAACTGGCTCACTCTCAAATTTTGTATTCACTCGTCTAATCATGACACATGCTGGTTTTACGAAGCTGTTGAGGTAACAAGGTTCAGCTAATCCCCATTTAACAGCTGGATTCTGATCTGCAGAAAGTTGGCTCATCATTTTCAGGGCAACTGCATGTTTGATGTGTCTTCCTGACTTTTGTCCGTTTGGGAACACTTGCTAAATGTGTGTTAAAGGCTACTGATGTGGACGTTCAGTGCTTTCTGTATCGCTCCCGTATCTGTATCTTTCTGTATCTCACAATCACTGACGTTATTGTGTTACAAAGAGCTGTGCCAAGGCAATGAGTCGAAAAGGTCTGTTTGAGGCATTACAGTCTAAACAAATATATGTACATTTTCCACAGATGCTGCGAGTTGTGGCTTCCAGTGTGGCAATGGAAAGTGTATTACAATGAGGTGGATGTGTGACAGTACAGATGACTGTGGTGATGGAACTGATGAGCTGCCTGCTGCTTGCTGTGAGTATGTCTTCACAGGCAAATGAAATCAGTATTGAAAATTCTATTCAGTAAAAAGTAGTCAGTTATCCAAGAAATGCTTCTTTAGTTTTCCATTGTAGTGGAAAATATAGCTAACAAATAATAAAAATACAGCGAACAAGTAATAAAAATATATCTAACAAGTAATAACAGACTAAATCATCACACAGACTAAATCATCACACACTTGACTCAAACCATAACCTAGTTTCATTAAATTTAACTGAAGAAGCGTTTAAGATTATGTTTGAGGTAAGAAGGAAATTGTGTGAATCTGATTTTTTGCCACACTATCATTTTAGTGCAAGGGTTTTATTTTAAAACAATATTATGTTTTAAGCTGTAAATGAGACATTTGACTTAATGGGATACCTATATTATAGGTGTGGCTTATTGTGGGGTGCTTGTTAGTCAAGTCAAGAAGGTTTATCGTCACTTTAGTCATATACACAGTATAGAGGTGCAACACAGAGAACAAAAACAGATACACTTTAGTACACCAAGTGTTATTGCTGTCAGAAAGTAGTGTCATTTTTAATAACAGAGGCAACAGCAGTCTGTATTTGGGCACATGTGCATGCATGAGCGAGTCTGTGCCTGTAATTTTATCACTGAACAACACAATTTGCTAAAGTTTACTAATACATTTCCTATCGCATGTAAGAATCAGAATCTGAATTTCAGAATCAGAATTCCATTTTTATTACCAAGTTTTTTTTTTTACAAAAATCACAAAGAAAGAATTTGACTTGATGTAATATTGCAACAACTGTAAGGTTATTTAAATGTAAATCTACTGTAATTATAAGTAAATACCCTGTCAATTTAAGCAAACTAACAGCAAATGGAAATAGAGACCATGATATGTGCAAAGTACATGGCTGAGTGTGCTGGAGTGCAAAGTGCAAATTTTGACAGTGTCCTAGATTTCAGATGGAAACAAACTGTTCTTGTGGTGAGAGGTTTTGGTCTTGTTGGATTGTGGCATCTGTGAAGTGGGAAGGGTCTCAAAAGTTTGTGTCTAGGGAGGGAGAGGTCAGCAGCAATCTTTCCTTTCCACTTCAGGCTCCTAGAGGCATACATGTCTTGGAGGGAAGGCTTCTCAGCAGAACTGATGACATGCTGCAGTCTGCCTTTGTCTTTAGCTGAAGGAGTAGAACCATCATTGACTTTGGCAGGTTGAATTTCTTCAGCTGCCTAGGAAGTACATCCTCTTCTGTCATTTTTGCAGGGTCCTCCCTGAAGTCCACATTCCTGAATCTCCACTGTTTTGACAGCATTGAGCATCAGGTTTTTGTCTCTGCACCAGTTTTCCACCATGTAATCAGACTCATCCCCTCCTGAAATGAGCAAGATGAGGGTGGATTCACCTACGATATTCAGGAGTTTAACAGACTGGTTACTGGAGGTGCAGCTGTTGTTATACAGGGAGAGAAGAAAGGGAGAAAGAACACAACCTTGAGGGACACTGGTGCTGATGGTCTGAGAGTCAGAGACATGCCTGCCCAGCCTCACATGTTGCCTCTTGTCTAGTCTATTATCCACCTACAGGTGGGTTCAGGCACTTTTAGTTGGGAGAGCTTGTCTTGCAGCTTAGCTGGGATGATGGTGTTAATAGCAGAACTAAAGTCCACAAAGAGTGTCCTGGCATAGGTTTCTGTAGAACACAGGTGCTGAAGGATGAAGTGGAGTGCCATGTTTACTGCATTGTTTACAGACCTGTTGGCTCTATAACCGAGCTGCAGATGGTCCAGGAGGGGGACAGTTATGGATTTGAGGTAGAACAGCACAAGATGCTCAAATGGCCTCATAACCGCAGAGTTCATGGCAACAGATCTTTAATGACAGGGTGTCCACGTCACTGTAGTGTGTGTGGTAGGGGTGGAGATAGGAGGCTGAAGTTGTTGAAAGTCTGAGGTGGGGGGTGACAGGGCTGTCCTATTGTCTGTCAAAGTGGTAATAGAAGTTGTGTGTAACTCTTCTGTTTTAACAAAGCTACAACATAAGCAGCTTTATAAATATTTAACTAAAATGCTAATGGTTAGGCGCTAATCGCAGGAGGCTGATAACTCACACGTCTGTCATAGTAAACCTTACTTAATCTGACTTTGCACCGTCAGATTTAAAAGCATTATTTATTATACACATTATTTATTATACAAAAGAATATCGGAACAGTCATCAGAGTATCCAATAGCCACAAGCATGTCCACCATATAATGTTATATAGATATTTTGAACGCTGCCATGGGTGTCATGGTTTCCTTTAGACTTCAGTGTTAAGAGACTTCAATGTTGGGAGCATAATTTCAAGTCAAGTAAGTTTCTTGTTATTTCATATACAGTACATGGTGAAATGAGGTTAGTGCTTAGTGCAAGCAGTACCATTCAAGATGCCATTTTGACTATCACAAAATTATGAATCAATAAATGCTTCGACACCCCTTCTTTTGCATTCAATCTGTTTCACCATTGTCCAAAACTAAAAACACACTCCACTCAGCTGGCCAAAATCGCACAAAAACTCGCTCAAAACACAACAAAACTCTTACAGACAAACTCCCCGATTTCAGTTTTGTATCGTATATCGTAACAGCCCTACTCCTCAGTCATCCACGGCTTTTAGTTGGGGCATGCGGTGATGATAATGTTATTGATACACATACTGATAAGTCCACATACTGATGGAATTGAGAGAGAACTGACTTCGGTAACAATAAATAGTCCATTTGGGTGTGTTTTTGAGTTCTCTGATGACTCTGAAAAGTAAAATCTCAGCTGACATTCTGTCATTACCCTCTCAGTGTCAAAGACATGCAGCCCAAGAGAGTTCAGCTGTGGTGGACGACTAAACCAGTGTGTGCCTAACAGCTGGAAATGTGATGGCAATGCAGACTGTGAGAACGGTGCGGATGAGGTTGGCTGTGGTAAGCAACATTTGATTTAAGAATCATTATGCGCTATAATAAAGGTCTGTGTTTAATAT